>LR990654.1:15692799-16292799 GCA_905147715.2 Xestia xanthographa | reverse complement strand
TGCCCACGCCCTGTCCTTTCTATATGTTTTCCAATAGGGCGCCGACGAGTTAACGTCGTGACGGCGTCCCGTCTTTTCTGTATGTTTTACGTCGCGACGGCTGTATACATTTTATATGCAAGTAGATTAAACGGGCGCCGCGACTGCGACGGGTCCGTGCCTTGCTTCTGTTCTGTGTGGCCGGTGCCTTACCCTTTCGATAAGATGATAGACCCATGTACAGGCGAATGCTCTGATGAGTGAGTGCCATAATACGGCGATTGCATCGTGTCGTGTCTAATGAGCAAAACATAACAGACACAAAATTCGTTACCTAGTGGTACCTTTTAAGAATAAGAATAAATCTCTTCAGTTGTTCCAATTCCCATTGGGATAATGAAAACAGTTGCAAAACTTATCATTTCAGGGAAAAAAGGATTGAATATTGGCGAAAATACTAAAACCCCATTCAGCAATCCTGTCGTCAGAGACGTCAGCTTTCGTGACAAGAACAGGTTTTTTTACTTTATGTGGTCTCTTCTCTTGACGTTTTTTTCACCGACGTGATTTCGGCCCGTGCTACCAACCTTTGAAAACGCTCTGTCCATAAAACTAAGTTTGAAGTTCGCGTTAACGATGCGGCACAAAATCGTCAAAACTCGTCCTCTGGTCTCTTCAACTCCACGTCTAAAGCACGCTTTTTGCGTACAGGTGGCAGAATAGATTGATCATGCGATCCACTCCCAGCAAAGCCACGCCTTGATGTTACTGATGTTCTCGCTGAGCAGTACTCGTTCATGAGCATAACTGACCAGTTTTTACTCATTACCATCTCGCTGTTTCTGTGCCCCGACTCTACAGCGAGCAGTGATAACTAGGGGGAGCATTACAAAGTTATGCGTATTTAGGTCGGGCAAAATGTTATTGGGTTTACATACAAGTAATTTCTCTATAGTAGCCAGGGATTCTAGATCTGTGGCCAATTTATGACAATAGGCTCCTCTGGATTACGTAGGTTTTAAAGACAACTGACGACATGTTGTTGTAAATGTAGGTATACATCATTGCCTCCTCCTTCGGGGATTACAAGCGTTAACAATGTGAACAACTAAAACCCGCTGTTAGTTTGACTCGTGGTATGTCAATCTTCTTCTAACATTGTAAGTACTTACCAGATTTCTTTTCACAGAGGCGCCCATCACGAAGAAACCAAAACTGGACACACGAAGAACAAACCTCGAAGATACAATTACTGTGGTGAGGCTAAAGAAAAATGGACAGTTAAACTTAATAGCACATACGGGTGATAAGCCATATAAGTGCGATGTATGTCAGCGTAGTTTTAGTTTGAAGAGTCATTTAACTAGACATATTCGAATACACACTGGTGAAAAGCCATATAAGTGCGATGTATGTCAGCGTAGTTTTAGTGCAAAAAGTAATTTAACAGCACATATTCGAATACACACCGGTGAAAAGCCATATAAGTGCGATGTATGTCAGCGTAGTTTTTGTGAAAAAAGCAAACTAAAAGCACATACTCGAATACACACGGGAGAAAAGCCTTACCAGTGTGAGGTTTGTCAGCGTAGTTTTAGTAAAAAGTCTGATTTAACTAGACATATTCGAATACACACTGGTGAAAAGCCATATAAGTGCGATGTATGTCAGCGTAGTTTTGGTGACAAAGGTAATTTAACAGTACATATGCGAATACACACTAAAACTAAGCTGACAGCTTAGTTTTAGTCATAAAGGTCATTTTATAGTACATAATCGAACACACGCTGGTAAAAAGCCTTACCAGTGTGACGTTTGTCAGCGTAATTTTTGTGAAAAACGCTATTTAACAGCACATACTCGAATACACACGGGTAAAAAACCTTATCAGTGTGATGTATGTGACTGTAGATTTATTCGAAAAGTTCATTTCATAGCACAATCGAATACACACTGGTGAAAAGCCCTACCAGTGTGAGGTATGTCAGCGTAGTTTTAGTTTAAAAGTTAATTTAACCGTACATAATCGAACACACACTGGGGAAAAGCCTTACCAATGTGATGTATGTGAGCGTAGTTTTAGTCGAAAAGTTACTTTAACTGTACATAACCGAACACACGCTGGTAAAAAGCGATACCAGTGTAATGAATGTCAGCGCAGTTATAGACAAAGGACTGCTCTAATAAAACACATTCGTGTACACACTGGTGAAGCCTTACAGAAGTGATTGAGTACCTCAACAATAGTAAAAGACCGTCGTTGGATACATACTACGTAAAAATAATCCTGTCCGCTAAGGTATTATTAGGTATCAAGATTCGATTCTATTTATTCAAATTCACTGGGGCGCGGGCTGGAGCGTGAGCGTCAAAATGAAGGGACCAAATCTCCAAAGTCTGTCATACATATATTGTTGGCGACTAGTTGTAAATGGAACTTTTTTTATAATTTTATTATATTTTTATATTTTGATTTATGCTTCGATTTGTGACTTTATCTAATCAGTTGTCAGGTAAATCTTGTCTTGTAATATCGTATAATATTATAATAAAACGAATTAACTCATACGTGCCTCTATCATTCAGCTAATATACCATTACAGTCATAACACATAACACAGGCTCCATAACATGTTTGGTCCTTGGAGCCGGATCGATGGTGACGTAGCTGCGCGCATCGGCGCCACTCCCACACGACAGGAGCGTCTTCGCATCGATAGTGTAGGTGGTATGGGTAAAGTTATTGACGTAAGTTACGTCAAATTTTACATCCGTGGTTGCAATCTCTCTGATCGTTACTTGGTAGAGAATGCAAGAGCTATCAACCCTTTAGGTCTGCGCGTTCAATACCCTAACAACATTAATATTGCTGACTACAGTCACCTGTCAGATTTGACCACAGAATTGTGTCATTCAAATGTAACTTCTACGGTACTTATCAGTGCTCCCGACTGGCATTTAACATTGAGCCGTGAAGTGCGATCCGGAAAAAAGAATGAACCTGTCGCTTCTAAAACATGTTTAGGTTGGGTACTTCACGGCACGTTATCCGTTTCGTCCAAACCACTTGAATTCATTAATCACGTTATTGACAATCTTGAAGCTCTCATTAAAAATCAATATGAAATCGATTCTTTAGGTATCACTAAAAAAAGTGCCGCGCCCCAATAGTGGCCATCAGCGAGCATTTAATATCATCGAAACCTCAGCACGTCAACTTTTAGACGGTCGATACCCTCCTCCGATCCTCTGTTGAAGAATGCAATACTCAATTAAATTACTTTCCCAATAGTTTCAGCACAATGAATGAATCAGTCAATCATTTAAATTAGAATTTTTGACAACGGAGGCGACCTCTTGCAATATTATAAGGAAGCCAGATAGTAAATCAAGCGAATGTTTTGAAAGTTTTAATAGTATCAACCTGGTTCATCAAAATATTCAAGGATTTTTGAACAAAGAATTAGAAGTAGAACTTTTCCTGAATTGTAATAATATAGATATTCTTTGTATAACGGAGCATTGGCTCAAATGTCATCAATTAATTTTCAATTTCAGTAATCACCAGGTTGGTAGTTCATTCAGCAGGGTAAATGCTATACATGGCGGCGCATTAATCTTAGTAAATAATCATCTTAAATTTAAAGACCGCAAGGATATTGTCAGCCTATCTGTTGAGCGAACAGTTGAAATAGCCTGTATAGAATTGGAGCAGTTTATTATATTAAGTGTGTATCTAGACCTCCTTCAGGGTTGTATGATTGTTTTGAAAAGGTAATGGATGAAGTGTTGCATAAAATCTGTAGTTCTAAGAAGTCAATAATAATTTGTGGTGATTTCAATATTAATTTGTTAGAAAATTCTGGGTTAAGTACTAAAATTATAAGCCTCTTTCAGTCATACAATCTTGAAAACAAATTTCTCGAGCCCACCGGAATAACCCCAACTAGTGCTGCTTGCCTAGATAATATTTACACTGATATTATACCCACCCAAAAAGCAATTATTAACTTAATAGATTCAGATCATTGTGGGCAATTGATCACAATTCCAAATGTAAGCAAGAAAGTAACTAAAAAGGATAGCATCGTTAATCCAAAAAGTAAAAATCGCCTGGAAACTTTTAAAACTAAACTTTTATCCAAACTACCACTTTTGTCAGATAATGATGATCCAAATCAACAATATAACGATTTTTTCAGTATATATTGCACACAATTTGAAAACACATTTGTCCCTAAGACAATATCTGTAAATAGTAACGCTTCTTTCAACGATTGGGCCACCATTGGTATTCATAAGAGTCGAAAACGACTTTATGAGCTGTATGAAGAGCGGACTTATGTAAAAACTGTAGAATTTAATTTGTATGTTAAGAATTATTCAAGATTATTTAAAACAGTTTGTTTTATAGCAAAGTCACGTTACTTGAGTTCAAAAATTAAAAATAGTAGTAATGTGGTTACAATGACATGGAACATTATTAATAGCGAAACGGGAAGGTCTTGCAACCGAAATAGTGACTACAGCCTTGCTATTGGCGATAATATTTTAAATTCAGATACTCAAGTTGCCACAGCCTTTGAAAATTTCTTTGCGGATATTCCCGTATCGACTACTAAATCGCTAAACTCGTCATTTACTGCTGCCGAGTCTTTACTAAGGGAAAACGTTTCAGTCTGTGATTCCGAATTTAATTTTCAATATGTCACCGGTAAAGATATAATTAAAACTTTTCACACCATAAATGTTAAAAAGACCGCCGATCTATGGGGTCATTCTGTAGACGTTGCTAAATCCATTATAAACATTGTAGCTCCTTCATTAGCTGCAATATTTAACGATTGTATTGACCGTGGTGAGTTTCCTGATGTAATGACATATAGTAAAATAATACCATTGATTAAATCGGGTAGTACATCAGACCCCACTAATTATAGACCCATTTCAGTACTACCCACCTTTAGTAAAAATTTTGAAAAATTAATTTTGGCACAAATACAAAGTTTTTTCAATAAACATAAGTTATTACATAAAAAAACAGTTCGGTTTTACAAGGGGTCGTTCAACTACGTCGTGTTGAACTTTTAGGTCACATTTATAATGCCTGGGAGGACAAATGCGACGCTTTGGGCATTTTTTGCGATTTATCTAAAGCTTTCGATTATGTTCTTCATGAAACATTAATCAGGAAACTACACCACTACGGAATCCGTAACGCCTCTCTGGATCTTCTTATTTCATATTTGAGTGATAGGATTCAGAGAGTTGATGTTAACGGGAAGAGATCTCCCGGATCCGTAGTAAGAATGGGGGTACCCCAGGGCTCAATTCTTGGTCCATTTTTGTTACTTATTTATATAAATGACTTACCTTACCTCATAAAGGATAATCATGAATAAAAGAGAAGTGTCGTCCGCAAAAAATACTATTTGTTTGCGGACGACACTTCTCTTATAGTTAAACTCAAACGTCAGCATTTAGTTACGGATGATGTTAATAGTGCCCTGGCAAAAGTCGTTCATTGGTTTAATGTTAATAATCTACTTCCAAATGAGAAAAAAACAAAATGTATTAAGTTTACGATACCCCATGTAAGACAAGTGGAAACTACTGTACTAATTAAGGATGAAGAGTTGAAACCGGAAGAGAGCACAGTGTTCTTAGGCATAACATTGAATGCCAAGCTTCAGTGGGGCCCGCATATAGACAAATTGTCGAAGAAACTTAGCTCTGCAGCATACGCCGTTAGAAAAAATCGTGATTTAACTGATTTAGAGACAGCCCGTTTAGTTTACTTTAGTTATTTCCGTAGCGTGATGTCGTACGGTATTCTCTTGTGGGGCAATGCCGCCGATATTTAGACAATATTTGTTTTGCAAAAACGGGCAATTCGTTCAATTTATAAATTAAGACCCAGATACTCCCTCAGAGAAAAAATTAAAGAGATTAATATTCTTACTGTGCCCTCTCAGTTTATTTATGAAAACCTTTTGTACGCACACAAAAATGATAATTTGTTTAAAAAATACAGTGATATCCACAACTTAGATACGAGGAACAAACACAAATTTGTTGTTCCTGCAACGAGGCTCAAAAAAAATAGGGGGTACGTTCAGATGCCAATGTATACGTTTTTACAATAAACTTCCGAGCCAAATTCAAGCACTAAGCCTAAATAAATTCAAATCGTTTATAAAACGGAAGCTGTGCCTGAAAGCCTACTATCATGTTAATCACTATCTCTAAGATAAAAAGGCTTGGGATTAAGCTGCTCCAATGAAATTTGCTCTGTGAATGTCGAAGCTTCGGACTTCGCTTGTTTTAGTACATTACTGCAGAATCCAGTAAGTAAGCCTTCCTGGCCAAGTATGAGTTAACCGGACCGAACCGCAGGTGAGGTCCGGTTATATACGAGGCCAGGATGGCTTTCTTACTGGTTGAGGTTTGTATAATACTTTTCTCAAAAATGAAAGAAAGTTTAACAACAAATTCGTTTAAACAAAATTGTCGCAATTGAATGTGAAATCCCGCCAGGCGTTGTTTTTTTTAAATACAAAGTTTGCGTTTAGTTTTGGAAATTGTTCTATTTTTACATTACATGAATGTTTTAGTAACAAAAATGTAAATTATTGTTTTTGAAACTCCATGTTAATTTTAGAATGGAAAGTTTTATCCAACGTGATTTATAAACTGAAATTACTAAATACAAACAAAATCCCACACTAAACTTCTACAACATTACTAAGTACAAAACGCAACGTGCATACTTTTTCTGCGTCGCGTTAAGTGTCACAGACTATAAAATGGCTGTTAAAGGCTCCAAAAATAACATATAAAATGTCATACCAAAAAGAGAGATAGATATATATTGGGAGCATTTTCTAAGCAGATCCAAAGAGGATGACCTACTGTCCAGTAAGTAAATTACATACTTACTTACTGGACAGTTGGAGATTCTAAATTTAAAATCTCGCTTCTTACTGGACAGTTGTGAATAAGTCTCCGGTAGAGTTCACTTTCTGGATACTTTTTAGAGATGTTATGGCAACATTACATACCATTTTTGAGAAAATTATTTATTCCTTTCTTTCCTTTTTTTATTTTTTTTTTCCTTTTTTTATACACTCTGACATTTAATGTTTTGACATGTATTTTTATTATTTTTTATACACATTTAATGTTTTGACATGTATTTTATTATTTTTTTATTATTTTATTTGACATTTACTGATTTGACATGAATACTTATTTTGTTAAGTATTTTACTTTTTTTTATCATCTTATATATTTACATTCTTTTTGAATAGAACTTGTTATGAATTTTATATGATTATTGTGAATGTGGGGACCATGTGGGACACATAATTATATATTTTTTGTTTATTTTTTCCCACAACTGTCTGACAGTTTGAGTACTCTAAGCGACCTACCCAAATGTCCTTTGGTATTGTTCGTCGTTTCGTTGAGCTCCTTGAGTTATGTTATAAGTCGAGCTACACGTTAACTGACAAATGCCTGCACTGACTGGACAGGTCCACTCAAATCTGTATGGTTCTTTCTTCAAAAGACCGTATCAGACACTAATCTGCATAGTCCTCATGTGAATTGAGCAAGATTGTCTGGACTTTAAAAGAGACTATGACCTCTGAGTTTGTTTCGGCTGTTTCTTCTCAGAGTAGTCAGGTACGAAACACCGGCCCCATCTAGTTTTAAAGAATGACGTGTAATAGTGTTTGTAAAAACCTACTCTGCAAAATAAACATCATTTATCATTTATACGAAGTTGGCTTGTCCTGGCGAGAATATTTACCGAAAAACATACCTGATAGTTATCCACAGGCACTTTCTCGCTTGAAAGCTCTTGAGCGACTGATGTCAAAAGACTTGGTCTTTGATAAGATAAGATATTTTATTTGCATAAAACATGGTATACAAGGTGTTACAGAAAAACATTAGATCGGACATGTTTTTCTTAATACTAAAGCATGCAAACTTATTTACTAAAGATACATTATGATTTCATGTTTTAAACATTTTTGGTAATTTAGTATAGAGACACACACATAGCCACAGAGTTTTTATTATATTTCGCTGATCGAGGCAGCACATCTAGCACAAGTCTGTATTGGTCACGCCGACTACGAGAGCTTACTTCCTCTGCTGTTTTAAACAATTCTTTGTGTTTTTAAACGAACATGCATGCTTCATATACATATAATGAAGGTACCAACGGTAGCAAACCAAGCTCTTTAAATATTGGTTGACATGATTCGTCAGATGGAATCTCATAAAGAGCTCGTAAACATTTCTTTTGGGCGACAAATGCTCTATTGTGGTCAGTACTATTTCCCCACATCATTAGTCCATACCGTAGTGAGGACTCAACATATGCGCGATATGACATCACAGCCGTTTTTATATTAGTGACTTTTTTATTTGTCTCAAAGCATAGACAAATTTATTTATTTTACTACATACAGTATCAACCTGTGCTTTCCAGTCTAAATGTTCGTCAATTACTACTACCATTGAACAGCGTCCGGGTACCCTACATACCCAGGAGGTGCGTACCCCCAACCGCGTCCGGGTACCTTAAGTACCCAGTAACATTTATAAAATACCCCGTCAATTAATCATTTAATAATCGATTAAACGTGCTTTATTCGTGAATAGGCTGATTTACTTCCCATCTTTACAATATTCCTCAACTCCATACCAAAAACCATAGCTATAATCCGTCAACAAGAGTCACAATGAAGTAACAAACTTACGTCAACGGAGCGCGCCATTTTTTGCGTCATCGTTTTAGCGTTAGTGTCACACTTCAAGTAATTACGAGTTACGTATTTGTTATTGGAATGCAGTGTTATACCTTAAAATGTTCGTGAGAAGTTGTAGGTATTATCGTATTACGAGAACACAAATTAGGTTCCGAATCGCAAAATTGCAGTATTTCGCCTGTGAAAATGCAGTAGTTATATGTACCTACAGTGATTGCGTAGTGTGAAGAAATACGTGATTTAGTGATTAAAACGTGTGTGAAATGGGAAAACTAGTGTTTAATTAGTGAGATGATTAGATTGTTCAACTATTTAAACCAAAAAACAAGTGTTTTGTGTTTTGTATGAGGACCATTTCGCCCAACAACGGCAGGCCAGAGTCAGTCCCCGGATGTAAACAAACAGTGAGTACCTAGTTTCTAATAATTTGTTTTTTATATTTGTGAATAGGTATAAATACGTTTATGGTCTTGTTGGAAAGGAAATATAGTCTAGTTTATATTAATATAAAAAAAAAATAGTAAAAAAGTTAATAGTTTTTCCACAAATTAATAATTTATTAGCGAAATGTACGTTTTTATCGCTGTTTTTCAAGTTTACATTATTTTTAGGGTATCAAATTATAATTATTTATCTTTATTTTTAGTTAAATAGGTTCCATATCTATTCAGCTATTCATTGTAGAGTATTTATATAGCTATATCTCTTGTAGTTTGCGATCGTCAAGTGTTTTTATAGAATTGCGATTTTTTGCGAATAATTCGCAAATCGTCAGCGCGGTCGGCGCGGTTAGTTGCAAAAAATATGCACTTTTAGCGCTATCGACGCTGCTCAGTGAAAAACTTTGTGTGTGCCACTTGTGTAATTTTTGGAATGTCCATTTTAAAATTAAATGTATTATTAAAAGATTGATTAAATTGATTATATGGATTTGTTAAGATTAATAGATAAATTATTATTATTTAACCAGTTAATTAAATTGTCTACAGTTTCATTTATGTTCGCTTCATGATCTGTAATTGATTTATATTTTTTATCGGTAGTCACAATTATGGAAATGTCATCGGCAAAAAGAAAGCATATATGATTGGTTACATTAACAATGTCGTTTATGTAGAGTAGAAATAAGATAGGGCCCAATATGCTACCCTGGGGGACGCCGCGTTTTATACTTATATAATCAGACGAATATTCTGTCATGTCCCAACTTTCATTAAGTTTCGTGACAGTGACTCTCTGTTGTCTGTTAGTTAAATACGACGATATCCACTGAAGGGGTAGTCCTCTTATACCGATAGTCTCTAGTTTTTGTAATAATATTTCATGTGTAACCAAATCAAATGCCTTTGACAGATACCCAGATGTCAGATGCCTTTGAATAGCCCTGTCGTTAGCTGTTTGTTGTTAATATTGGTTAGTATTTCTTTCAACAGTGAAAAGATTGCTAAGGATGTGGACTTATGTTTCTGAAAGCCGAATTGCTCTTTTTAGGGTTCCGTAGTCAACTAGGAACCCTTATAGTTTCGCCATGTCTGTCCGTCCGTCTGTCCGTCCTCGCTTAATCTCTGTGACCGTTAGGACTAGAAAGCTGAAATTTGGTACCAATATGTATATCAATCATGCCGACAAAGTGGTAAAATAAAAATTGGAAAAAAATGTTGTATTAGGGTAGCCGCCCTATATGTAAAGTGAGAAGTGATTTTTTTTTTAATTTCAACCCTAACGTGTGATATATTGTTGGAAAGGTATTTAAAAATGAATAGGGGTTTCCTAAAATCATTTTTTGATAATGTCAATAATTTGGGAAATAATCGCTCCAAAAGTAAAAAACAATGTGTCACCCCCCTCTAACTTTTGAACCATAAGTTAAGAAAATATGAAAAAAATCTGAAAAGTAGAACTTTATAAGGACTTTCTAGGAAAATCATTTTGAACTTGATGGAAACAACAGTTTTTGTACAAAAAAGACAAAAAGTTGTACAAAATAATTTCTGGACTAAGTTTGTAGTATATTCGTATATGCAAACATTTTTACATAATGGATACCTTTTAAAAACTCATAAGTGGAAACACTTATTGTGACGGACGGGAAACTACGGAACCCTACACTGAGCGTGGCCCGAAACGCTCTTGGCCGGTTTTTTTATAATATTAAATTTCTCACAGTAGTTAACTATTTTTTGATTCATGCATTTCTCGTAGATTTTTGACATAGTGGGTAATATTTTTAAAGCACTAGGAAAGACTCCTTGTGAAAAGGACAGGTTAATGAGATAAGTCATCACCCCGCTTATTTTATTAACACGTGTCTTAATAATTCTGGTGTTAAGTTCATCATAGCCTACAGAGTTGGTATTTTTTAACGATAATATATGTTTCGTCACTTCATTTTCGGATATAGGTGTTAGGAACATTGAGTTAGCAGTCTCACTCAGGGTATCACTGCGGAAACTATTAGTATAACTATCACTATTTTTTTATTTTCTAATTCTATGCCACATGCCTCAAATGTATTTACCGACGCATATGTTTTTATAAACTGTAATTCTTTGTAGTGTAGACCCTTTTTGACTAGAATACAAGTACCACCTCTGTGTTTTTCTCTGCAAAAATTAGTTGCCATTTCAAAATCCGATAATTTGAGATAGTTCTCATGACCTTTTTTAATAAATGTTTCGGAGAGGCAAATCACATGGGGTTCATTATGTAAGTCACGAATTTCCTGTAACGTTAACTCCAATAGTTCCTGTTTAGGTAAAGCACTTGCAATGTTTTGATGTAATATTCTAAAGTTGTGTGATGTAGGTGTTGTGTTCTTAGGTACGAAAAAATGTATCGTTCTTTTTAAGTGTGGGAAAATAATATGGTATAGTACCTTTTCTATGCTCTTCAGAAGGAAGATGAGAGTTTACGTTTTGTTCAGTTCCAATAACCTATTATATTCCTTTTTCTAAAATAAAAGGGAATAGTTCCTTTTTCGGGTAAATTTGTCTCCCTTTTTGGCAAAGAACTTGGTTTGCTACTCGCGAGATGTTTCCTGAGCTCGGCTGGATTTAAGTATTTCTGGGCATACTATTCACAATCTAGTATGTAATTTATAGATATGCAAATGTCAGATACGTTGTGCTGTTTGGAATTCATGAAATGACAATTTTTGTAATGTTTGCAAATATTTTTGATGCGATAATTCAATTTGTCGACATCTAAATGGCTACTTTTTAAAACGTTTAATATTATTATGGTGTTCTTAGAAAATTTCTGTAATATGATTTTTAACTGATATATTATATGTCCCATGTTATAGTCATTTTCACCTAAAGATATTACAATTTTGTCACCGTTGTAGGTCTATGTTGGTACAGCTTTTTGTTATTGTGTCGCTCTGTGCATTTGGCATAGTATGGGCGCAGACTCCATACTTTTCATACTGTGTAGTCTCTCTTGAATTTATAAGGGCAGCTGCCAACGCATTGTTGCGCACCAAAAATTCATATTGCTTTTCCGAATATGTGTTTTTTTAGTTCTGAGGCAATTGGGTTTATTATACTGGTATTGGCTGTAAAAATCAGTTCTGGTTTTGGTGTAGTCCTAAGAGATTGCTTCAAATCCTGTATTTGTGTATTAAGAGATCTTATCTCATTTTCTGCGATTTGTAGTTCCTTTTGTAAGGCCGAGATATTTTGTTGCAGATGTAAATATATAAAGTTATTGTTACGTTCAGCATTTGTAGTAAGTCTCGGCGAGGAGGGAGTGGAAGACACGGTTTGACCTAAACGAGAGTGTCTTTTCTTTTTGTCATTGCATAGAGGGCTGCTTTCTTTGCTTGTCGAAGAATGACTTTAGGACATTAATTTCTTGAGTCAGCTTGTTCACTTGTCTTTTAAAGTCATTGTTTTCTAATATCGTATTTTCTAACTGATACTCCGTGCTTTCTAGTTTTATAGTCAGCTGGGTTATTGTATCTTGCATCTCAGACATTGAAGATATGCTAGTTGTAGTACCGTCTACACTTTTTGAAAGTTTGTTTGGTGTGGTGTCAATTTCGTAAGATGTATCATAATCGGTCAGTACATGAGAATCTTGGTCAGGGTTCGACTGCTTTTTATTTGTGCGAGTTTGCAGAGGCGTTCTTGTAGTAGGATACGTCGGTGTTTTTCTCATTGTTATATTGGATGGTTCTGTAGAATTGGTAGTCTTTTTCTTAATACACATCCTGCAGCGCCATTTGTTTTTAGATTCTTGATTCATTAATCGGTACATATGTTCCAGATAGCCATCGCAGTCGGGTTCAAATCTGTTGTTACAAGCTGAGCACAACGCAGTTTTTTTTATGTCAACATTTTTCTTACATTTGTAACACACTACTAGTGCTGGCATCTTGTGGCCTTTGTTTGAAGTGTTTGAGGAGGTCGATTGGGATGACATGTTATCTCTCGGTGCGTATTCAACCTAGTTCAGTGACGTATAACTAGATGGCGTTATTATCGATTGACAGCACTAAATCATCAAATTAATGTAGGTGACACCAATTTGACGTGTTACCGCTACTCGGCGATAGATGGCAGTGTTTTCAATTTTGTATCTCTGCAATCTCTCGTGTGACTGTGTGACTTGTGATTTTGATTTAAAAAATGACAGTTTGAAAATTTTCACTTTTCTAAATACACTTGAATTGGAGTTCCATTAGGTTAAGATTGTCAAGAGGAAGGTACAAACTGTGGTGAAAATATGGTTCACAATACACCGCAATGATTTTATCACTCAGTTTTTGTTGTTCACACAAAACTTTTCACTGTTTGTTTATATTGTCAAAGTCACAGATTAAGTTTTCACACCGAATTCACACTCAAAGTTGTTGCAAACCCTATCTAGCAACTATTGATCGTTTGTGCATAAGTTAGTCACAAATTTGGGCACTTTTACGGCGAAATACTATTTTTTGATAATTTTAAATACGGAGCTAGTTGTTTACAGTAGCGGTGGCGCCACCTGACCTTTGCTGCAGCCTATAAAAGATTCATCAACGATATTGTCGTAAAAGGCTACTTCGTTCTTCGGCTGAATCGTGTGATCCAGAGACGTGGCACTTGCCATCTGAAACACTGGTACCATGCACACCTGGCCGCACTTAAAAGGACTCACTCTGGCAGACCCAAGCTTCTATTCACCAGGGCGAGTAGACAAGCTGCTGGGCGTAGAAGTTTGTGCTCAAATTTTAAAGGCTGAAATAATCAAAGGTCCACCTGGCTCCCCATGTGCCCAAAATACAAGCTTGGGTTGGATCTTATTTGGAAAGATACAAGCAAAAACTTCAGAAGAACATATACTAGTAATGCATCATAAGCTTAATCTAGATGAAATCTATGTGGGAGGTTGAAACAGATGCGCAAGTAAAACTTACCAAAGAAGAAGAGGACTGCGAGAGAATATATAAAGAGGCATACATACGAAATAGCGAAGGGCGCTACATTGTCAAGCTACCATTTAAAACAGAAAACCCACAATCACCGCATGGTAATACGAAAGAAGGAGCTATAAGTAGATTATTTCACTTGGAAAGACGTTTTATGAAGAATGATGATCTGAGAAAGGAGTATACTAAAGCAATTAATCAATACAACGATATGAAACACATGGAGGAAGTTCCAAGTGATGAAAGTAACAAGCCAGCTGTCTATTTACCCCACCATGCGGTGGTAAAAGAAGAAAGTGAAACTACAAAGGTCAGGCCAGTGTTTGACGCCTCTCACAGGGGCTCAAATAATGTAGCACTCAACGATGAGTTACTGGTTGGACCGCAACTTCAAGAAGATATGAGATCACTCGTCATGAGGTGGCGTCTGAAAAAGATGGCATTTGTAGCCGATATTCAGAAGATGTATCGACAAATACTCGTTTCGAAAGAGGACGCCGATTATAAAATAATTGTCTAGTGTGACAGTCCAAATGAACCTGTAAAGGAATACCGGCTTCTGCGAGTCACCTTCGGCACGGCATGTGCACCATACCTTGCCGTCAAGACTCTGCACCAGGTGGCGAGCGATAAAGGCGAGAATCATCTTGTAGCAGCAGACATTATTAGACAAGATTTTTACATGGACGATCTGATGTCCGGTCAAGATACGGTACCCGAGGCAGTTGGTGTTGTGAAGGACGTGAAGGCAATTCTTGAGAGAGGTGGATTCACCCTACAAAAATGGGCGTCGAACAATTCAGATTTCCTTAGAGAATTTCATCCAGCTGAGCTCAGCTCTCATGTTAACATTGATATCAAGTTAGACGGCTTGATAAAAACACTGGGCTTATCCTGGAATATGGGAGAAGATATTCTTAAATACAACCTAAAGCTACCACCCTTATCAGAAACAGTCACTAAGAGAAAAATATTGGCCGCGGTTCAACGACTTTTTGATCCTCTGGGATGGTTAGCTCCGGCACTGGAACCTGCAAAGTTAATAATCCAGAAATTATGGCTTCAACGGGTCCATTGGGATGAAGAACTCTCACCTGAAACAAAAAACGAATGGTTAAATATTAGACACAGTTTTGAAGATATTAAATTCATGAAATTAAAGAGATGGCTGTTTTCGACCCAAGAAACGTTGAAAGATGTTACTATTCACAGTTATTGTGACGCTTCAACTAAGGCGTATGGAGCTGTTGCTTACCTGAGGGTTCGAGGAGTCAACGGAAGCTATCAGACAGGAATTATCGCTGCCAAGACAAAGGTCGCTCCTATCAAGGCATTATCCCTTCCACGACTTAAGTTGTGCGGCGCAGTTCTCCTGTCAAAGTTACTAAAGCATATAAGTGAGGCGATGCGCATCCCATCGAGTCAGATATTATGTTGAACTGATTCCACGATAGTGCTGTCATGGCTGCAAGGAGATCCCAACAGATGGCACACATTCGTAAGAAATAGAGTAATAACCATACTTGACAATGTTGGAAACAAATGGTACCACATACAGTCACAACAAAATCCAGCTGATGTCGCACCGAGAGGAATGTTGGCTCCTGAATTGAGAAAATACGCACTCTGGTGGCATGGTCCGGAACACCTGAAACAAGGAAAAATACACATGGAAACATTAATGAATGAAGAAACTGATTTCGAAAGAAGGAAAACCATTAATACGAGTACTTACCTCACAAGAGAAAGCGAAGAAAATTCCTTGTATAGAAAAATAGAAATTTTCAAAGATTTACCGGAATTACTGAAGACTATCACGTATATTAAAAGATTTCTAAGGTTAAGACAAAATCAAACTGTACATTCGATGATCACTACTGAAGAACTCGAAGACTCGCTGCAGACCTGCATAAAAATCATACAAGATGTTATATTTCGGGAAGATATTAGAGACCTATTAGAAAGGAAACAAGTAAGAAATACAAGCCGTTTGAAGACCCTTAATCCATATCTGGATGCTAAAATGGTACTCAGGGTGGGCGGAAGACTACAAAACGCTTATTATTTAGAACACGATCGTCTGCATCCTATAGTCTTAGACCACAAAAATCCACTTACCTCCTTACTCATTGCTGATGCTCACAAAAAGACGCCGCTGATGGTAAATTACCTGTGGTCAAGATACTGGATTCTGAAAGTAAAGGGTTTAGTAAAGACATACCTTCATGAATGTTTTGTTTGTGCAAAGTTGAATGCCCGATCTCGGACGCAACTAATGAGCGAGTTACCGAAGGTTGTAACAAATCTACTTGCTCCTATTGAATAAAAGGGTAAGCAGACTTGTTCAATTTAAAATTTAATTAGGGGAAAGATATAAAATACAGCTAGTTATAAAAAAACACCTACCTAGCACGCACTCTCTATAGTTTTATAGTTCACTTATTTGGATTAGAAAGAGTTCACCACTGTAGAAACAGGAACAGGCGACAGGGTAGCCGGTCTGTAGCAGAGAGACGTCGAGGATTACCTTCAGGAAACCTCAGCTGGAAGGGCGTCGTGCAGATCTCAGAGACCAACAGGTCAGCTCTGTAGTGGGGCAGCGTAGATTTCAGGGCCAGAATAGCTCAGCGTCGGAGTAATAGTCCCAGGTGGATCTTTACTGGATCCCCTGGGTAGTTTTTATATCTAAGCGAAAACCAAGCTGTTATCTGATGCTCATCTAATCAGATCCAAGAGTAGACTTTTCAGCCGTCCGTCAGCTCGTTTCTCCAAAGTGGTCTTCTTTTTTTCAAATCGTAGTTTTCTTAGTGTGGCCATCATCTCAACTGACAAGTGTAGTCGGCCAGGACATATCCATGAGTGCGTAGAGAATTTTATAATATAATTTAATATTACGTTATTTAGTAAACAATCGTAATAATCTACAAAATATAATGGCTAAACACATATTGATTAAAATAATTTAATTTTTACAAACCAAAAAGTAAATATCATAGACTAAGCAGAAACTGAGAGTTTGACGCTTGACGTAAGCACGTAAGTGTCACAACATGAAAATCACAAGCCAATATTATTTTTATTTCAGCTATTTTTAAGTAAATGAATCGTATTTAGATCGATTTGCTGAGTGTAGAAATATAAACAAATAAAAAGGATGATGAATACTATTATGAATAGTGAATATGAAGCGTAAGTATAGCATAATACTATAAGGTGCGAGTTACCCCTGCACGGCCATTCCTCCACAGTGGCTGATCGGGAAGATCATAAAAACACTTAGGGGACTATATCTTGTCACCAAAATTTATATTTGTCATCAAGTTGTATCACCTAATAAATAGATCTATCGCCACGAAATATGTTCGTTCTCAGTTAAACAAAAAGTGTTCCCAGGTTCTAATTATCAAATTAATGTTAATATATGTGTAAAATAAGAGATGGATTACCAATAATATTGTAGTGCATTACATGAATATAAACTTCGTTCTTATAATAATAGTTTTATTACTTAAATAATAGCTTTGTGCTCAGAATGGTAGATCTGTCACCAAATAAATGGACTTGGGGCACCCCGACACGGATAGATTAGGTTAGAAGGGTATGGCGGGGTCGAATGAGCGAGCGAAGCGAGCGAATAGACCCCGCCATACCCTTCGTGGTTATTTTTTTATAAACCATTCAGAAGTAGGAGCCCCGCGTAGCGGGGCTCCGTCGACCGGGTCTCCCTCGACTCGGATGCAAGAGCATAACAGTTCAATTTCTGGTGGTCACTTATTAGGACAAACCTTTTATATTACATACAAAAACATTTGTTTGGTACTAGACCCTATATCTTCATGATTTTAGGTGATTTATTGTGGAATTGATTTTATAATGATTGGTGACTACATTTTGGTGACAAATCTACTATTTTGAGGGCAAACCCTATTATTTAAGGAACGCAAAACTAATTAAATTGGTGATAGCTTAAATGATACCCAAACACTTAAGGTGGATGCTCAAGGGTAGCCCGCGAAATTCAAATTTTCTTACGTTTTTTGCAATTTGCAGGCCATTGCTAGGTTGTATGTTGATTAAAATATTGTTTGCGACTGTAAGACGTATGTAGTTACAGAATTATAATCATCAAAATCATCAATACAACCCTCCAAGTTCATAAAGGTGCAAGAATGATTTTGACCTTGGAAAAGTAATTTTTCCACCTTTATGAACTTGGAGGGTTGTATTGATGATTTTGATGATTATAATTCTGTAACTACATACGTCTTACAGTCGCAAACAATATTTTAATCAACATACAACCTAGCAATGGCCTGCAAATTGCAAAAAACGTAAGAAAATTTGAATTTCGCGGGCTACCCTTGAGCATCCACCTTAATTAGATTTTACAGCAATTTATTGGTACGTACAGCGGTGCAACAATGGCGAGAGAACGAGTACGAAACAAAGGAACATAATTAAATGGAAAATGATTCATTTTCATAATTATGTACCTATTCGTCAAGTTTTCATTGTTTTTAAAATGTATTCTGCTATTCAGGGCGGAGACAAATCCAACGAAACAAAAACCATGAAAATTGATCCAGCAGATCTCGAGTTATAAGTGTTGTAACAAACCCGTCTTTGTTTTTATATATATAGATGTAAGTCTTTTACAATTAACATTTTCAATTTAAAATTTGAACAAAAAAATCAATCTTCCCTATCAATGGATAATACGGCCAACTTATTAATAGCTCTTCTATGAGTGCCTCGACCAGTTTTAACCTCTGTTACTCTCACTAAACCATCAGACCCATTAAATAAATTTATGACCATTTGCAATGGAGAACAATTTTCACCGATTAACAACACCAAATCACCAATTTTAATATGGGATGAAATTGAATGACCACCAAAAAAACAATCGTTACCCTAAACAGCCTCATCCAAAAAAAAATATTATATGTACAAATAAGTAAATGAAACCTGTACCAAAATTTTTCGGGCTATTTATGTCATGCCTGCACTACTAAAACTTTTCATAACCCAAAAAGGCCACGCGTGCACCAAATTTTAACTAGCAAAGTTTTGTGTCATTACTACCCAAATATATCACTACGTTTGCTATAAAATGTATGTGTTATAGGCAATGTGTACAATGCAGGCATTCTATACAATACCTAGGAAATGTATAGAATGCGGGGGTCGTTTAGGCAATGTATGAAATGATGTTCAATGTTTAAACTATTTTACACTTTACCTAGGAAATGTATAAAATACCTAGGCATTGTATAGAATGCCAGTTGAAGCACAGGCAATGTGTATAATGAACGACCACGAGAAGGAGACACGTGTGTGCGTAAGTGGTATAGGATACTACTCGGACTTGGGACACCCCGACGTTAGGTTCGTTAGGTTCCTTTAAACCCTGCAGACAGAAATAGGAGCCCCGCGTAGCGGGGCTCCGTCGATTTCGTTTTGTAGGCAAATATAAAGTGTCCCCCGTCCCTTCTAAATTTGGGTTGGCTTTAGTATTGTTTGGCAGGAGAAGGGCGTTTAGAACTTCATTTATATTTTTTGGGTAAACAATGATTTTTGTATATTAATTTACTTTATTAGGATAAAATTGTGTAACATATTTGGATGAAATTTTTAAATAAAATGCGAGTACATATTTGGTGGCCTTTTTGGGTAGCTCAGCGATTATTCTGAAGATACTTGCCTTTTTTACGTTAGCAGACTTTACGTTTTTTGGTGATAATTTCATATTAAAATGGGGATTAAATTCTGGTAAGTACTTACGATTTTTTGGGCGTTATATTTCATTATATCTGGTGATTGCTTAAACCTAAGCCTTTTAATATTAGTATTGGCCTTAAGAACTGTGACAAATAATCTTTGTGCCACGACTTCCAGAAGTCTTGCTGTATCTTAATGCATTTTTTTTCCCAAAATTTTAATCGATTTATATTCATAGAGGTTAAATCTGGTTCAGGTATCGCGTTTAATGGGCGCCCACATAAAAAATGAGCCGGAGTCAAAAAGGAAAAGTCATTGATATCATTTGATAGCTGAGTTAAAGGTCTTGAATTCAAGGTTCCTTCGATTTAAACCACTAAGCGTCGTACAGCTGGCAGTCGCTATCCTCGTCTGACAATAGTACATTTTGATACAAGTGGAGAAAGTTTGTTATTGCATTCGAGGCGGAATTATAACACACGAGCCGTAGGCGAGGGTGTTTTTGAGCCGAGAATTGCAATAACAAATGTCCACGTGTATCAAACGACGTTTTTCAATACACTTTTGAAGAAATAAAATAAAATAATGAAAAATATTTTTGTCACGAACTATGAAACTATGATTTTCATTTTCTTTTTTTTTCGCGCTTTGGTTTCGCCAGGTTGAAGGAGAGGCAAAGGTATGAAGCCGTTAAACAGCCTAATATAAAAAGTAGATTTATTTTATATTTTTGAATTAAGAACATAAATAAATGTTAATTTGTGTATAAAAGTAACTATTAGTTTTTAATAATCATGTTTATCTATGATATTCTATTTATAAACACAATTTGAATATTCAAAAAATATTTATGCCTTAATTAAAGACGCGTAGTGCTTTGCCGAAATAAAAAAAAAACATTCACCTCAGACTATAGGCATTGAACCAATTTGGACTTAGTATAGGTATAGTTATCTGTGGCAATTTTCATTCCCGCACACGTGCGGGAAAGTGGAAAAAATCGCACACGTGTGAAATACATTGCATGTTATACCTAATCGTAGTGCGTTATGGACCAGTTTTCGAGGAAGTGTATTGAAAATGATGTTACGCGCTAGCTCTCTTTCATTCTACCTTAAATATTTACAATCTTTAATAGCCAGCAACCCTTATACTTGCGGCCAGATTTAATTAAGTATTTGTATATCATTTACACAGAAAAAAAATAGCTTTAATTTGATACATTAATAATAAATGTACGTTATGAACGCATAAATGTATCAAAATTATACCTGTTCACAGCTGGCTGCGAAGAGGTGCGGTTAAGTGCGCAACAGCAACCGTGATTTTTCAGACTCCTTATGTAAATTACCGCGAAGTGGACGATATTTTATTTAAAAAACAAGTGAATGAAATTGTTTCCCAAAAATCAATTAGCAATAATTTAATTAAAAATATTAGCGGCCACATTTTGAAGGGCACCCTAGTAGGTATATATTCTCCTAATCATAAATATACGCAAAAAAATGTTTTTTAGCAAATACTCGATGAACGCACTTTCACCATAGCGACGCTTGAAGGCACACGGAACTTTACGAACCGCCGCCGCCGCGCGCCGACTCTCGCCCGAGCTCCTAACGCGTGATTTCCATTTATCGGTTTGTTTGAACAACAGTTCCCGTGATAATTTTTTCACTTCTCATGCTCTGAAAGTGCTTGTTTGTGCAGGATATAGGCTGCACAAAATCGCATTTTGTGCACAAGGGCATTAATGTATCTACTCATAAATGTATCTATATTAAGGCAAAGAAAATGAGCCATACAGCCAAACGCAATAAGAAGTTCATAGATAGAATTTGTTATTTTATAATATTTACTTTAATTTATTTGCCTTATGTGTTTTTTAAGACATAAAAGATATAAAAAATTAAATTCAAGTACCTACGGTAGGTTATTTAATTAATTTAACATTATTATAAAAAAAATATATTGAATAGTAGGCTGTATTAGGTCTGCAGCCCAAGTCTAATATCAATGTCGTAAGATTTCAAAAAAAGAAAGCGGCGGGAAACAGCTCTTGTTTTTGCGTGCGTTTATTAATTTATTCAATTTATACTACTGTTTTATTTCCTCACAATCGAAGTGAAAAGCAGAGTTTATAACTCGTCCACAACCATTTTTATCCTCGACATTACTATCAGCCCTCGCCTTCGGCTCGGGCTGCTAAAAATCTCGGATAAAAATGGTTCGTTTTGTGCACTTGTTGTAAAATCTACTATAGTGTAACCTTTACCTACTGTTTTACCGTGATTATACGACATTACGTTACACAAGTGTTTGATTCGGGTGCGCCAAAGTTCACCTAAATTTTCAACTCCGATAATTGGAAATCCGAAAATGTTCTTCCTAACATTTTTCGTCCTAACAATCACAATTCCTAACTACTCTGTCTCTAATGTTCATAATTCCGAAGCATTCAACTTCATAATGTCAGTAGCAATAAACATCTATTATACTTTTATTTGTTTTCCTATATTTTCTCAACATAACCATCTTTTACACTATTATTCAAAGACATATCTTTTTTGTTTAGATTTCTTTTTATTCATAATAATCAGTATCATATAAATTAATTTTGCGTAACTTTATTTTCACATAACATGTATAACATATAAGAATAATAGTACCATACAAAATAATAGGGGGGGAAATATAATGACCACCAAAATTAACTTTGTGACCACTAACATCTATCACCTAAAATATCAATTGATCACCAAATTTAGTAAATTGAGCATCAAATTTTAATGAGGTGGTTGATGACAAACTAGTTTTGCCTAGGCCGACTTGGGGCACCCCGACACGGATAGATTAGGTTAGAAGGGTATGGCGGGGTCGAATGAGCGAGCGAAGCGAGCGAATAGACCCCGCCATACCCTTCGTGGTTATTTTTTTATAAGCAATCCAGAAGTAGGAGCCCCGCGGAGCGGGGCTCCGTCGACCAGGTCTCCTTCGACTCGGATGCAAGAGCATAACAGTTCAATTTCTAGTGGTCAAAATTAATTTTTGAGTCTAATTTCACGATAAAATGGGGATTAATTTTGATGATCATTTACTAATTTTGGCAACCAAAAGTGTTTTTTTTGCCGTTACATTTTGCTAAATCTGTTGGTTCGTTAATTGTATGCAAAATAATAGTACGGTACAAGTAGTTAAATACATGTTTTCATATATATGTATAGCGGTGTGTATCTGCAAAGATAGCCATAGGTTAGGTTAGAACTGTGACCAACTACGAACTACTACCTCGAAATTGGTCGCGAAATTTTTCTAAGTATTTTTATCATAGTGCCCCCTAGAGGACACTCTGACCTGAATTTCATTCATTAAAGACAAGAATCAGTGAAACGACCTTTAATCATTCTAAACAGTTGGTTTTTACGACATAATTATCTCAGGTATAGTTATAGTAATAAGTACGTTATGTAAGCATACCCCCCAAATAATAATCAGACCCTCAAATTAAAACTATAAATATCATCTTCTACCCATATATATTTTTAATACACTTAGTAAATGTTTCTTTCTGAGTATGAGTGAAAATATTATGGTAATTATGTTTAGGGCTAAAAGCGTTATGATGAAAAACAGTAGGAGTTTAAATATATTCACGTTAATGACATTATTAATTAAAATTTTCGGAAACATGAGTGTTATGAACATCGCCGGTAGCACTACAAATAGTATGAATGAGAACTTTAGAATGAAAAATTTTAGGAAGAGTGATCATTCGGATTACAAATCGTTAGGAAGAACAATTTCGGGTAAAGAACTTTAGGTGAGCCAATATGGACCCGTTTGATTCCCTATCCGCTTCAATCCAATATGAATACAGTTACGAAAGATGGCGCCCAACGTGGGGCGCCATCTTTTAGTGTAACCTTTAACTACTGTTTTACCGTGATTATACGACATTACGTTACACAAGTGTTCAATTTCCCAATCCACTTCAATCCAGTACGAACACAGTTACGAAAAATGGCTCTATTTTAACATTCTCTATGATATATTATGGAAATGGTAAGCTATTTATATTTTATTTTCCCACACATTACATGTTTAATTTATAATTAAATATATCAATAATTTCAAAAAACAAAATAATTAAATAACAAGGTTAGAAAAAACGAAAGCAGGACTCTGGGGTAACGACTTTACTGCCTAATATTCGCATCTGTACTTTTATTCTATGTCTGGAGTGCACGCAGCCTTGTCGTACTCACGACAAAAATGTATTTCCCTTCTCTTTCTTTTTGCCGACCTCCAAATATCAGAATATTATGAAAATAAATGTTTTTTTTTTTAATAAAGCGAAGTATATTGCGTGGTTACATGTGGTATGAGATGCCTTGTGTTTTATTTACTTTGGTATCATAATTGGTACACTTTCTGAACACGCATGATGGTAATTTTATCTAAATTCCTAGCAGCGTATTGCTCGTCGCCATGCGTGTTGCAGACTAAAGGCATAACAGGCCAATTGACTCGTTATCGAGTCTTCACGATTGCGCGCTCATAACATATCTGGTTTAATATAATATCATTGCATGCGATCAAAGTATCTTTGCCTCCTTAATCGGGACTTGGAGCACCCCCACGTTAGGTTAGTACCTTTAAACCCTACAGACAGAACACTTTTAAAAACCAATTAATCAACCTTATACAAACAAAAAACCAACCCAACCAATTACCAACCATACTCCCACCTTATTTTATGGCGACACATTTTGACATTGACGGCTAGGGATGTCCCTAGCCGTCAATGTCAAAATGTGTCGCCGACAAATTTCAAAATATCGCGCCCTTACCAAAATATTACTGTCGCGCCGAGACGCTCGTTTCTGATAGGGCCCAAAGTGAAGCCACGGTCAAATACGAATAAGAAAAAAAACAAAGTGTACAACGAAAATACAAATATATAAAGGTGAACCTAGCCGCACCACAGTCGCCGCATTCGAATTTTTCTATTCAATCTCACACAAAGACATAGACACACGAACATAGACAAATAGACATACGAAGAATTCGAATGCGGCGACTGCGGTGCGGCTAGGTCTGCGTTCACCTTTATTAATAATAATAATTAACATTTATAAATACGAATTTATGTAGTAGAAAATAATAATTACATCTACACCCTACATAACCACACTGTTTGTCTACCTGTGCGATGAGTGTCACTGGCAACACTGGTGAATAGTGCGAGCTACGCCGTAGTCAGTGATGCCAGATCTACTGATTTAGCAGTAGATCTACCTGATTTTAAAAAAATCTACTGATCTACTGCCTTGATTGGAAATCTACCTGCTTTTTTTAAAATCAGATCGTATTTATTTATTTATTTATATCGTATTTATAGACTCAGGATGGCCTATATCAGAATCTTCCATGTTTCACGTGGGTCAGAAACTCGAACAAAGTCACAAATTGATTCTCCAATGATTTACTTCTCCTTAACTTCACAGATTAACAAAATATAACGCTAACACTCTTTAATTAGGCATAGATAACGATACTAAATTAAATCAACTTAGAAACTGTTAAAGATGGCGTCGGTAGTAAGCGATTCGTCGAGCGCGTGGTGCGTTGGCGGTTCTCGATTCCGAAGTGAACAAGATGGCCGCCCCGCTCCCACCGGTGTGACGTTCCGCAAGAATGGCAGCTGACAGACAGCTGACATATGTCATGCTGCCATTCTGTTCCGACGTCGTCGACAGCAAACGTCAAATGTCATGTGTCGCGCCGTCACGGCCGGACTGACATTCGACCGTCCTCGGGCGTAGAGCTAACAGGCAATTTTATTATTTCATGGTTAGCTGCTCGTCCAGCCTGACAAGCAACACAGCACTAATTCTAACAAATTTCAGAAGCAACATTATGAAACCATGTATCCCTTCGACCATTATGAATAATGGACCGGATGACATCTCACAAGCTGGACAACACAACCCGGACCGGACGAGTGTGTCCTTTCGACCAGCTTCAATGCATGGACCGGACGACACTGTCCCTTCGACCGGTTCAGACAGGGTCTAGACAAGTGTGTCCCTTCGACCAGCCCCAATGGCATGGACCGGACGGCACTGTCCCTTCGACTAGATCACAGACAGGGTCTAGACAAGTGTGTCCCTTCGACCAGCCCCAATGGCATGGACCGGACGGCACTGTCCTTTCGACCAGATCACAGACAGGGTCTAGACAAGTGTGTCCCTTCGACCAGCCCCAATGGCATGGACCGGACGGCACTGTCCCTTCGACCAAATCACAGACAGGGTCTAGACAAGTGTGTCCCTTCGACCAGCCCCAATGGCATGGACCGGACGGCACCGTCTTTGCGACCAGTTATAACACAGCATTTTAAATACAAAGGAACAGAAATGTGGCATACCTATAAGTTACGGACAATCTTGCTCATTTTGAATTTCGACTTCATCTAGTGCGCCGGGATCAGAGTACACACTGAGTGTATCTGACCCGGCAGTAAGGGTAACTGAATTTGCCGAGACAGTGTCCGAGTCTGTGTTCGACCTTTCATCTCTAATATTTAGGTCATCGCCTCCCTGAATTGGGCTTTGTGGTAGCATGACATCACTACTGGATTCTAATTGCTCCGCATCTTCCGGCGCCGTCTCGGCCTCCTCATCGTTCAACAAACAGGTAGTGACTTCAAGCAAACCTTCATATCCGTGAGGTACTGAGCATAAATTCTCGTAGGCATACTTATAAATTCCATGAGAACTATCTAACCTTTTCTTAATTCGTACCGACCGCACCCTTTGATGCTTTGCAAATAACGCACGAGTCGATAATTTTCCGCACGCATTTTGACATTTCGGGGAACCAATACTGCTCATAGCGTTTATCTAAAGCTTTATCCTTTCTTAAATGTTGTAACTTATTATGAACGTGATTTAATAGCGTCCAAATTAAAGACCGGGGAACTACCGACAGCCAAGAAACTGTTTTATTACAAACGATTTCCCTAAGGATACCTTTCCTAACGTCTTATGTTTGTGTAACATTCTCCGGTAAATGACCGTTCGAACATTTCTTTATGTCCTGAATTTCAGAGTTACACTTTTGCTCGACAGACAACCAACCTGCAAGCAACTTTACGTTACTTAACAGTTTTCTTTGCAGGAGTAGAACTAAGAAAAGCTTCGAACTTATCTGAACAATGTTCTGCAGTTGCGATCTCAGGTAGGTGCGCATGCGCTAATCACACACATGTCCACGCGACGTTGGTCAGGAGCTGTGCCCGCTGCACCACCGCTCCTACTACCGCTATTCAAATTCGGGTAGCCTGATATCCTTACTCGAACCTCCTGGTATGTCTCGTGTGATGGTTACCCTGCAAACAAATAGTCCACGACAGAAATTTGTTCCACTCGGTCACTCCTGACCAAACTCTAGATTCATCGGGTCGGTGAAAGTAAAGAACTCCACTGTTCTGTTTTAACCAAATCCTACTCTAATAAAATCATACATACATCATAACATCACACATGTAATCCCCGAAGGGTTAAACAAAAGTGCACCCAGTAGTACACTCAATAGGGGGCGAGCCTATTGCCAACAACCGGCGCAAACCCAGACTCCGTGTCGGCCACAGAAATTCCTGATGGAAAACCGAACAACACCCTACCCAACCCGGGAATCGAACCCAGGACCTCATGCTCAGCAGTCACGCTTGCCATCACAAAACCAACGAGGCAGTTGACTAATTCAAACACGGTTAAATTGGGAATACACAAAAATAGGTCAACCGTTGGGCCATGTACCATAGTCGTTCGATTCAAACTTTAAAACTCTACTGCAATAAAAACTTAGCATCTTACAGAAACCATCAAGTAAAACCTCTAATGCCACGACTCTCTAGCCGACCAGCAATCGCATTGCTCTCACATCCATCAAATGGATCTGCCATGTGCATCACCCACTGACTACACACTACGGTCTTTCCAGACCCCGACCTCTGCCAGAGCTAAACACGCATCGCGTCCCACGGACCACGACTACGTAATAACTACTGGTTCGGTCAAACACACTACTAGTATAACCGAAAGGGTACTAAAACAGTGGTACACAACGTATGCAACGCACACACTACGCATGTAACGCACACACTACGCAAGCTACGCACGGACTACGTATGCAACGCACACACTACGCGTGCTACGCACGGACTACGTATGTATCTCATACACTACGTACGCACTACGTATGCACTACGTCTACACTACGTATGCACCCCATTATAGCTCCCCGCCCTACAGGTGCCACACAGGCTTACAAGTGCCACATAGGCTCAGGTTGCCACACAGGCTGCTACCGCTTAAGCTTGCTCAAAATCATCAAATCCTTATCAACATCGACTGGTACGTGACCCACTGGCATCTTTCTTAGCATACCCTGTGCATATTTGTAGGCACCCTTTTTATTCAAAGCTTTCAGTTTTTAACGATCATCGTTATCAAAATGAGTGGAAGCACTAACTTTGGGTATTTTCTTCAATTGACAATTGTGAGCATATTTATACTGGCAATTACAATTTAATGATTGCAAAGTGTATCTGTCCTTCCAATAATAAACTTGTCGGAAACAATTTTCCTCTCTCTCTCCCTCTACATTAGACTCTACATCAGACTCTACATTAGAGTCTACATTAGACTCTACATCAGACTCTACATCAGACTCTACATTAGACTCTACATTAGACTCTACATTAGACTCTACATTAGACTCTACATCAGACTCTACATCAGACTCTACATTAGACTCTAGACTTCTTACACCTCTAACTTCAAATGGTCCTTTGAACTTTGGAGCCAGTTTCAATTGATTTCTCTCCTCATTTTCTATTAAAACATAATCACCTACTACACATTTCTGAATCTTAGCCTTTGTACTGTCAAACCGATTTTTGTCATAATTGGAACTCTCAACTAGATTCCGCGATGCCTGCTTTCACATTGCAAAATGACAACATTGGAAAAGGCCCGATCAAAAAGTTAACAATTCTGTTACTCTCTAGCATAATTCATAAGCAATGCATACTCAACTCGTAAAACTTTCATAAGTGCTCTGTGCTCCAACACAGACAGAAATCGTACCAACGATTCCCTACAGACCCATCGCCACATGTTACTCGTCCAACAGACCTATCTCCATGTGTTACTCATAAAGTGCGGTCTAACATTTTCGAGTATGAGTGTTAAAGCTATTCTTAATCAGATTCTCACTGCCAATATAATCAACTATGACATCTAATTCTAGAGGAACTTGGTGGTCGGGGATATTTCTCACACAGGCTAAAATCTTCGAATTACCATTTACTGAACCTTGACCAACACCAGTTATAGTAACGACAAGATAAATATGCTCACTCTTAAGTCTAGCGAAACAGAAAAGCACTCTGCTCCAGAGTAACAACATGAAAACGACTCACCAAAGTACTTTCATATCCCGGCTCGATGAAAGGTCCACTCGCTTCTCCACCAGCACAGCAGCACTGGACCTGCCTGCTGTGCAGCGTCTGGCAATGTAGCCATACTTGAAGCACACCAGTGAGCTGCTGCTGCTGGCTTGTTGTCACTGCCCAACGCCTGTTGCAGCCGGCACAGGCAACAACTTCCTGGCGGCGGTCGTCTTTGTCCGAAAATCCGCCGGTTCGTGTCCTTGTTTGCCGCATACGTGACGCTTGATTGGTGGCGGTGATGAAAACTTCTGACGTATCTCGTTCCCATCGTCAGTGCGTATATTTTTCTTTTGTTTGTGACTGCTCAGGTTAATGTAGTCGTAAATGTTTCGACGTACACAAATCTGGCCTTGAACAATTCTTTAAACTGGATTCCTTCCACTGCATTCACAACAAGAAACAAGTCAGCGATGACACACCACGAGCGCGCATTGTCTTTACACTTTTCCTGGTTAGCACTGTCACTTATACCATGTGGGGCGTTTGAGTTGCATCCCACTTCTGATATAGACTCAGGATGGCCTATATCAGAATCTTCCATGTTTCACGTGGGTCAGAAACTCGAACAAAGTCACAAATTGATTCTCCAATGATTTACTTCTCCTTAACTTCACAGATTAACAAAATATAACGCTAACACTCTTTAATTAGGCATAGATAACGATACTAAATTAAATCAACTTAGAAACTGTTAAAGATGGCGTCGGTAGTAAGCGATTCGTCGAGCGCGTGGTGCGTTGGCGGTTCTCGATTCCGAAGTGAACAAGATGGCCGCCCCGCTCCCACCGGTGTGACGTTCCGCAAGAATGGCAGCTGACAGACAGCTGACATATGTCATGCTGCCATTCTGTTCCGACGTCGTCGACAGCAAACGTCAAATGTCATGTGTCGCGCCGTCATATTTATTTATTCGTATCATCAAGTTATTGACGACGTGACGTGTCATCTGGCTTATAGGCGTTAAAAACATGACATTTTTTCAACAACCGTAGTATCGAAAAATATTGCAGCCTTATTTGTTTTATCAAATTAATAAAAATGTACGAAGATAAAACGTGTCAAAGATCATGAGTTTGACTTGTGACGTCACATTTGAGTAAAAAATGTACTCAAATGTGACATGTGACGTCACACGAGTTTGCGACGCACTGTATCGTCTTCATTTTTGTTTACGTGAAAATGAAAAAATACGTGTCCAATATTTTTAGGAAATCAATCTGACGGACTAATTAGAATTTTTTTGTCATGTACCCTATTCAAGCTGAAGTCCTTTTTACCTCATGTGGTTATGACTTTTTTAATCTACTGATTTTTCCATCGATCTACTGCTAAAACTTTATTTTTTCTACTGATTTCTTCAGATTCCATCTGGCAACACTGGCCGTAGTTAGTAGTGCTGAGGCCGCCGCGTAGCAACACGAAGTCTACGCCGTAGCAAAGCAGTAATGCCATATGCCGTCGCGAGCGACATCGATGCTACGCCGTAGTAAAGTCGACGCACTATGATTTATTTTGTTGAAGGAATACAGTTTTTGGCCTGAAATACAGGTTTAAATAAACCTAGATCAGGTAGTTCGCTACCTAACATTTGAATTCGACATTTTCGTTACTTGCAACCACAGTTTTACAATGCATACAGTTGGGAAACGCCTTTGATGTTGAACGATGCCGCCACGCGTGTAGGTACTTAGGCTCTGAGCCGCAAGCGTGTAGGGGTTGTCAAAAAATAATAATAAAAGAAATGTGATTTTGTAATCATTTATTTACATTATTAATTCAATATTAATTTACAAGACATACTTAAATACTATTTTAAACACTAAGTATTTAAAACTAAATATTTACAAAACAAAAAAAGACGTGGATTGGACCCAAGTTTATGGTATATTACTTTAATATAGTTGTACTTTAAGTACTTTAAGGTTTTTTTATATTTTTACTATACCTACGGTATGGCACTCATTATTATCTCCTAAACGCGTGGACCGTTTTACATGATTCAAACGGATAAAATGGTTTTAGACCTAGACCTTTCATTTGGTACGAAAATTGTCAAGATATCTCAACAAACAAAAAATCACATTTTCAAATTGCTCTCGTAATTATCCAACATGTATGAAACGCGTAACAATTCTTTTGACATACCTACGTTCACAATTAGCGCAGTATAGTTGGCCGGCAGAGCTATAGGTGTAGGTATAGGAGGGCTAAGGCATAAGGTCTGTCTTTACGTACCTACCTACTTGGCGTTTTAGTACTAGATATACGACGGGTAGGTATTACTAATTTAAACGAAAATAGTAATAGTAGGTACTAGATGGTTATTTGGTTAGGTAGCTAATTCGAATTTATAGGAAGACAAACTTACCTCTGGTCACGGGGAAATCTATGAAATTTTATATTTTTATCCTTATTGGTGCTCGTCGAGGCACACCCGTATACGCAACAAGTGTACACCATTATATTAAAGTTATATAACGATTATTAATAGTATTAACAACGATTTACACAGAAGCGTCAGCCCTAAACGGCCAAGGCTATGAACTGCGCGAGATCGTAGACCGCGTACCGCGTCGCCCAACCCCCCGCAAGATCCCCGCCGTTGCTCCACGGAAGTACATTCGTTGCGCAACTGTATGGATTGTAAAACTGTGCTTGCAACTGTTATAGATATATACGTATTGTAGCTATAGTTTACGTTTATGCACTAATTATACAATTCTTTAAGAAATAACACTACTGCACCTAAATGTACACTTTTGTAATATCTATTTTTTAAATAAATTATTCTTATTCTAGTTCTTTCACATTTATTTTATATTTAGATAAAATTATTTATCAAATCTATAAAAAAAACACTGTTTAAAAATATATTAAATTTCGCGGTCATTCTTCAATTGAATGAAAGGAACGAATGCGGCATATTCGCTCAGTTGCCATTATGAAAAAAAAAAAATTTTTTTGTAGTAGCCACACTAAGCAAAGGTTCATTCAAATATCGATTACTCTACCGCGCAGACTCCTCACTTTATAACATTCTATTAGTGAACCCATCCACGAAGAAACGGAACATTTTGTACGCAATAAAATAGTAAAATAAAAAATATATTAATCGGTGCCCAGCCCACATACTGCCACAAAAAGCACCGTTCCTTTTTTTTAAAAACACACAAAAATGTTGTGCGTTCATCCGTAATTTAGAACAAAAAAAAAACACATCGGGAATTGTCTTTTTCTAGATAACATTTGAAGTGGGATATTATTATCGGTTTGAATTAAAAAGTTTCTTAAATTAGTTAAAACGGCGTCTTTAAGGAGTATTGGTAATTTTAAACAAATGTATAATACGGCTAGTGCCGTTAAAAAAAGTGCTTTAAAACTAGAGTGTACGGAGTCTGAAGACCATTTTCATTGTATATCGTTGCCTCCTGATATCAAAAAGCGAGAATGTCTTTGCCCAGAGAGTTTCACTTCGATCAGGTAAGTTTTTTCATTATTATTATTTTGCCCTTTATCCTAATTTATTTAGCGTCGATGCAGCATTGCCTCTTTATCCATATTTCTCTGTTACTTTACTCGTCATGTAAGTAAGTAAACCTTTTAATATGCTTCGCACCAAAAATCCTGGGCAATAAAGGCGTCTTTCTTAAAAATTTGCCCCGAGAACTAGAAAATCTGGTCAGTCTATCATTTTGGTCGTCGCCCTTTCTATCTCTTTTTTACTGATCAAACCCAGTAGAGTATTATAAGTAATACTTTTTTAATCATAAAAAAAAATACCACAGAAATTGGTAACCCAAGCAAAGAAATTCAAATATTGCTTGTTATGTCAAAAAATTAGGCGCAAAAATTTATTTGTCTGTTTAAAAAAAAAAGAAATGTGCAAAGGTAGCGCTGCATTCTTCCTTTTATGTCAAATATGCGTCATTTGTAGTGGTGCATCAATACGTACGCGGTGACCTAGATCCTAGTTCGTTGCACTCTGCGCTGTTTGGATACCTAATAGTTTTACATCTAGCCATAGAGGATTTTTGAATAAAGAGTTTATTATCCTTAGCATTATAAATATTCGGTTATGCAGACGACAACCTCTTGTAGAACAGTAAGAGGTCATAAAAAATAGTACATTTTGATACAAGTGGAGAAAGTTTGTTATTGCAATCGAGGCGGAATTATAATGTTTTTGAGCCGAGAATTGCAATAACAAATGTCCACGTGTATCAAACGACGTTTTTCAATACACTTTTGAAGAAATAAAATAAAATAACGAAAAATATTTTTGTCACGAACTATGAAACTATGATTTAAATTTTCTTTTTTTATTCACGCTTTGCTTTCGCCTGTTTGAAGGAGAGGCAGAGGTATGAAGCCGTTAAACAGCCTAATATAAAAAATAGATTTATTTTATATTTTTGAATTCAGAACACAAATAAATGTTAATTTGTGTATAAAAGTAACTATTAGTTTTAAATAATCATGTTTATCTATGATATTCTATTTATAAACACAATTTGAATATTTAAAAAATATTTATGCCGTAAAGACGCGTAGTGCTTTGCAAAAATTAAAAAAAAATCACCTCCCACTATAGGCATTGTACCAATTTGGACTACGTATAGGTTTAGTTATCTGTGGCAATTTTCATTCCCGCACACGTGCGGGAAAGTGGAAAAAATCGCACGCGTGTGAAATACATTGTATGTTGTACCTAATCGTAGTGCGTTATGGACCAGTTTTCGAGGAAGTGTATTGAAAAAAAGCTTTTTTTGCCATCAAAACGCAATTTAGCATAATAACATTGGAAAATTCCCGACTTCCACGCGAACAAAGCCACGGGTAAAAGTCTAGTACATTACACAATGCAAAAGCAAACTTTTTAATATCAAACTCCTTTGCTGTCCTTCTATTTCTTTGACCTTTGTATTTCAAACTATTTTGTCATATCGTCTCTTTAACGTTAAAATTAGGTCACGGCTTGTTTTCTGTTACGTCTGTTGCTAGAAAATTCTAGCGGCGCGGCGCAGAGGTTTGCGAAAATAATGTGGGTACATAAAGTTTATTGTAAACAAGAATTTGAGTGGTAATACCACAACTAAAAAACCCTACTTTTGAAAAATCACAATCTAATTAAAATCGGGGTTTACAAGGTAAAATCGACCGCTCCTGTTGTTGAAGTCCGTTAAAATGTAGCGCTCCTATGTAACCCGGGTTATAATAATAAATCGATTGACACCTTATTCATCAAAATCGGATGAATAGTTTAGGCGCTACGGAGGATAAAATAAATACAAAAACATACTTATACAGGTTGTAAAAGACCTCATCATGAAGCCGTCAACCAAGCATTCTGTACATCATACTAAGTAACTTTACGCAAAAATTATTGCTGGGAAACGACTTTTTTTTTGGGTGAAAAATCATGTTTTGTGGTAGAACTCAATGTAACGCACTCAAAATGTGGTGCTGATGGATGGATTGAATAGTACGGGGGTTGTGGAGGTGTTTAAAGTAAAAATCTTACAATAAAAACTTGTATTTAAAAAAAAAAACTTGTCAAAAAGTTGGAACTTTGACCCCCAATATCTCCGTAACTAGAAGGTTCCCATGTATGGTGTAGAACAAAATAATGATCGCAATGACGAGGAGAACAAGTGCCTTTCGGCATCGTTAAGAGGTGTTTTACAGCCTTTATAGACTGCTAAAATCATTACCCTTCCTTTTAGCTTCGCAGTAGTCGTGTTAGGTAAAAAAGGAGACGCATTTATTTATAGGTATTACTACTTCTGCCAGTAGCTTCGCCCGCGTGAAGTTTGATAATTGTCCCATGGGATCTTAATAATGGGATAAAAAGTATCCTATGTTTTAATCTAGGTTAAAATCTATCTGTGTGCAAAATTTCATCAAAATCTGTTCAGTAATTTTTGCGTGAAAGAGTAACAAACTTCCATAAATCCATACTCACAAATTTTCGCATAAATTTATAATCTCTAGATTACATAATTATTATAAAACAAAGTCGCCCGCCGCGTCTGTCCATATGTATGCTTAGATCTTTAAAACTACGCAACGGATTTTGATGCGGGTTTTTGAAGTGAAAACTTCTTTAGGCGCGTTGAGCATTTTTTGGGTGAAGGAAAAACATTGAACTCATCGTCACGTAACGTAACGTGCGGTCACGCTTCGTAGCCGTTCGTAGCACTCGTAGCATCCGCTACAGCGTAGCACCACATAGGCATGCGCGAGGCATTACCAGTGCTACGACTGGGGCGGGGCCTGTGTACTTTTTGTTTTCACTCCTATCGGCAGTCCCCAAAGCCTGTTTTGATAGATAGAGTGATTCAAGAGGAAGGTTTTAGGTTATTTTTGCTGGCGGGCGAAGCTGCGGGTATCAGCTAAAGTCCCCGTCACAAGAAGCTATAATTTTTGTAAATAATGAAAATCTACCAAGTTACGTAGCGACAATTTCATCAACAAGAAATAATTCCAAATTCAATCAACTCAAAGTAACATACGTGTTATACGAAGCTAACGAGCAATTTCACTTGGTCGGGTTATATATTAGCGATATAAAGCGCTGTCGTCTAATGTTTTGTGGTACTTGAACGCGTCTGACTTCATGGACCGTAAACATTTGGGCCGCAGCCGTTTTGAAGTAAGTTCACGCTGACGCTGTCAATGCTGTCATGTTTTTGTATTTGATCCAAAGGTTGCGAACCCGAATGTGTGTTTACGAAATTTATAGCTTCTCGTGACGGGGACTTTAGTAGTATTATAAACTAGTTGTGCCCGCGGTTTCGCTCACGCAATCGCGTATTCTTTTGTCATTGTCAAAGTTTATGAACGAAAGCAAAATATAGATGTAACTCATGATCTAAACTAATTTTAAATTGAATCATCATCATCATCTGCCTAGCCTTTTCGCAACTATGTTGGTGTCGGCTTCCAGTATATAACAGGATGCAGCTGAATACCAGTATTTTACTTGGAGAAAAATACGCAAAATATGTGTTTGGACGTGGAGTTGCAATACAATACATGGAGTAACTGCCTATACGAGCAGCCCAGTTAGTACTGTACGGTACCCTTTGGTAAGACTGGTTGTCAGAATTTCGAGCCACTGACTACCTTTAAATATAAATAAAATAAATAAATAAAAAAGCTTTATTAATTCCACACAATCGATCAATAATCAAATTACAATCCAATAACAACAATAAATATTAATAATAATAATCAGTTATACGTTCAAAAAAATAACCTTAATTATAAAATTAACAAACAAATTACATTAAATTAAAAAACATTACTTAATTATTATTTTGATTAAAAAATACTTCACATTGTTGAATTTCATATGATAAAATATTATAAATTCAGATATACTTACGTTTTTTTTTTTATATGTGATCACGGTAAACAATCAAATAATTACAATAAATATTTACAATAATCAAATAAAATTACAATTAAAAACAACCTTAAATTATAAAATCAACAATATAAATAACATTTAATTATAACATTTATTGAACTAAATCGATTTAAAATTACTTATTATTGAATTTCTCATAATTAAATTGTATGTTAGAATAATGTAATTATGATAATAACACGTAATCATGATTAACAAGTATAAAATAAAAATTAATGTGTGGACCCCCTTCGGGTAAAAGCCTCCTCCAAAGAATTCCACTTTTCTCTATCCGAAGCGGTGGCTATCCAGTCTCGTCCAGCATTTGCTATTATCTAGTCCTGCCAACGGGCGCAGGGTCGGCCTCTATTTCTGGTGCCCTGTGGACCTTTCCATTTAGTTGCCCTGATTGTCACACCTTTAAATATAACGACTGTCAAAGATTTACGAATGACAGCCGGGACTGTTCGGAGGAAATACCGTGGCCCCGGAACACAAAGGGCGATGAAGGAACATGGATGGGTTTTAGTCAGTAAAAGTCTGACACTCCCTCCTGCTCCGCCCAGAGCGGGAGGAGTCATTTGATGATTTCCCATCCGAAAAAAAAGAGGCACGTAGGAAACTCGGGTGGTGTCCCATCCACGGAACAACCGCCTGTCCAACATTCGGTGGACGAGCGGTTTCGGGTGCTAACCGCCTGGCCTAAGCGGTACCTAAATGCGATAAATTAGCTTTAATCTTTAGCGGAAATCTCTAACCATGTCCTAGGGCAACACAGTAAACTGGGTCAGCATTTCTTTGGCTATCAAATTGCAGTGAACTGACCGCATTTCACACTCAAGGCCGAAGTTCAATAACCGCATAAAAATATTAGCCTTGAGTCTTTACTTGGTCCGAGTTAGTCGTAACTAATATTATGAATGCGAAGGTAAGTTTGTTTAAGTTACCTTTTCAAGGACACAAGCCTATTAATCACTGTTCTGAACCGATCATTCTGATTTTTTGCATATTTAGGCCAATGACGTATTATATATAGACACGTCATGAACCAACATCGCGGCGCTTAAAAACGGCGAAAATACTAGAACTACTTATAAGCGTGAAGAAAGAGAAAGAAAATATGACACCGAACGGCGGGATGCCTGTTGCGAGAGGGAGATAAATATACATCTTCAGTCACGTCACAGGATTTATTAAATTATAAACAAACGTAGCGTCGCGCGACAGGTTGGTGCGTAACTAAGCGCGATGTGGCCAATTGGCTTCATTTCATGTTGTCATGTTAGAGTGCGGACAACGTATCTATAGTTTATATATCATTGATTTAGGCTGTGTCCCCAGTAGGCAAACTGTTAGCAGCCGACTGAGTGAGCCGCAAATTTGTGGCGAACTGAAAGGAACTGAAACCATTCTTGGCCACGTTTTGCCCACCAATGTGTAAAGTACAAAAAAATGCCCATTTTTAGGGTTCCGTACCCAAAGGGTAAAAACGGAACCCTATTACTAAGACTTCGCTGTCTGTCCGTCTGTCTGTCCGTCTGTCCGTCTGTCCATCTGTGCGTCACCAGGCTGTATCTCATGAACCGTGACAGCTAGACAGTTGAAATTTTCACAGATGATGTATTTCTGTTGCTGCTATAACAACAAATAAAAACAGAATTAAATCAATATTTAAGGGGGGCTCCCATACAACAAACTTGATTTTTTTGCAGTTATGTCTAATTTTTTTAAATAATGGTACGGAACCCTTCGTGTGCGGGTCCGACTCGCACTTGGCCGGTTTTTTTAACTAAAATATTGCTATTACTTATTTGCAATGAAACCTCCGGAATTAAAAGCCGAATTAGTCAAGAAACTCAATCGTTTATTGCCCCATCTAACACTTCCGGTCGTAGTAAATCCTAAAGAAGAAAAATAAAGAAAAAATGTCCAGCCGAGTTCTACGTACAAAATAGTGTTTGTTTCTTCATCTGTGATGTCAACCCTAACATCTATAGTTGGTTTCTTTCATGGGCGTCACTTGGCCAAAACCTCGTAATCAAATGGGCATTTCCCTTTGAGTTAGCTGCAAACTCAGATCAATATTATCGTGCGTCGCAAGCAAACTGTTATGAGTTAGACGCTTATTTAGGTCGACCGACTGAATTTTCACTTTACTATTGTACCTTCCGTATCAAAGGGCATCTTGGATTTTCTGTGGTGTGTGTGCGTAGAGATTAGTTAGGTATAAGCGATGCAAGCATGAACACGTCGATAGCTTCTTTCCATTCCAACTGTCCGCATGAACAGTTTGCGGCAAACGGACTCACTACGCCCGGAGAACAACCATATCGCCGCCACCGACTGGAACCGGCTTTGCTGAGAGTCTGCCACTAACTGAGACAGTTGTTTGTGGCGCACGTAACGCTGCAAACTGCGTAAAGTGAGCGCAAAACTAGCTAACTGTACCGATACGCCGCAAACTCAGTCGGCCGCTAACAGTTCGCCTACTGGGGACACAGCCTTATATACGTTGTCGTGTTGTGTAGGTGTATAGGCTACGTTTAAAACGTTCCCGTTACTACATTTCACAAATAAGGGGGCGAAACCGCAAGCTAAAGTTAGTTGAAAATAAAGTAATCAATGTGAAACATCTATAGGCGCGGGTAAGACCAAAATATGGCGTGGCGACGCAAGCCGTGGCGACGCGTCGCCAACTGTCAAGTTGTCAAACCGGCCCGAACAATCCCGAACATTATCGACCTGTTGAAGCAGCTTATGATGTACAGTCACGGACTATAATTGATAAGCCACTTTCAAGATTTCCAATTTTGCAGTTGTATACATTCACGAGATTACACGACTAAACACGAACTCAAACCGAATGCTCGGAAACAAAATGACACATTACTAATAATCGGAAATAGTCTTATCCATAGAGGTTGAAAAATGACTTATAAGTTGTCAATCATAAAACCATACAATGGTGCTGACGTGTATCCCAATCTATTTGATACTGACCTCCTTTGAAGAAATAGTCCTTATTAAATACTCTTTATTTCTGAAAACCTATCCGAAGCCAGAGTGACAGTTGAAATGTCGATGTTAGAAAAGATAAAATTTCTCCGTACGCCACCGTTACTATGGCTACGCTAAAACAATATTGTCGCTAGGTTACGGTTGCTGCACCTGCAATTCGTCGACTTTAGGTAGTCACTCTGTACTAAGTACGAATATAAACGACTAAACCCGATTTGCATTACACGGCTAAAATACGAATGGTGGCAAGTGGCTCATCATTTATAGTCCGTGACTGTACATATTTGCCACGGTGTAAAACAAGCCAGCTGGTCTCGGGGCACAGCGCTGGGTTACAATCTCGTGACTTCGATTTCGATCCCAGCATAAGGATTTTCTTTTAGTGAATAGAGTAATTTGTTTTTATTTTATTTTATGTTTGTTTTTTATATTTACTTTTTTTCATATTACTTGTACAAAATAATTTCAATGTTTCACATCTGCCAAGCTTCTCGTGACGGCTCACTTTTTATTTTTATTTTTTTGTCTCTACTGGGCGCCAATAATTCAAATGGCGCCCAACCTCATGGTACTCAACCGAAAATATTGAAGGGTTTATCAAGTGTTGGAATATAGTCAAGATACCTATTAACCTTTTATAGAACTTCAGTTTCAATGTCCTAGTAAATTGGTGCATGTGTACAATGTGTAGAGGTTGTTTTGAGTATATTTAAGTCCCAGTTGGGTGCCATTAATATATTATATTAACCATTAATTATTTATTCTTCACATCATACTACAGCAGCACTCTACACTTCCCTATGACCCAGTCCCTGACAATAGGAGAAGGAAGGACCTGGTTTGCACAAAGCCTCAAAGTAGACATGCTTTTGCTAGTCGATTTTAGGACCTTTTCTGTATAATAGACTCAACAAGAATCTAAACTTTGTAACAGATCTACTTGCTCCTATTTAAAATAAATGGATAAGCAGACTTGTTCAATTAAATTTTAATAGAGGGGAAAGATAAAAAATACAGCTAGTTATAAAAAAAACTACCTAGCACGCACTCAGTTTTAAAGTTTATGCACTTAGATGGACAATAATGAGTTTACCACACTGTAAGAACGGGATCAGGCGTCAGGGTAGCAGGTCGATACCGGAGTAACCTTGAAGTTGATCTCTGAAGCAGTAGAAACGGCGGCAGCGCAGATCTCAGAGTTCACTAGGACAGCTCAGCAGCAAGACAGTGCAGAACTCAGGGCCAGACGTAGGACAGCCCTGCGAGACCAGTAGACGGACAGGCACGTAGTTAGCCTCCGAACATCGGGAGTAGAAGTCCCAGGAGAAACTTTCGTTGGACAGTTTAAGAATCTCACCGCCAAAACCAAGCTGCTCTCTGAAACTCCTCAAATCAGATTTCCGAGTAGACCTTTCAGCCGTCCGTCAGCTCGTTTCTCCCAAAGTAGTCTTCTTCTTTCAAATCTTAGTTTTCTTAGTGTGGTGGCCATCATCTCAACTGACAAGTGTAGTCGGCCAGGACATATACATGAGTGCGTAAAGAATTTTATAAATATAATCATTTAATATTAAGTTATTAAACAATCGTAATAATTTATAAAATACATTGGCTAAGCATATTGATAAAAATAATTTAAATTATACAAACCAAAAAGAGAAATCATAGAGCTAGACACTAGACTGAGCAGAAAGAGAATTAAAAAACTAACTGACAGTTTGACAATTTGACGCTTGACGTAAATATCAAAACATGAAAATTATAATAATATTTTATTTCAGCTATTTCCAAGTTATAGAATCGTATTTAAATCGATTTGCTGAGTGTAAATATATAAACAAATAAAATGCATGATAAATAATATTATGAATGGTGAATATGAAGCGTAAGTATAGCTTATTACTAGGTATAACTTCTACAGTCTTAGTTATAGGAAATGTAGTTTTGTAATATCGGATTATTTAGCGATACTTAATAACACGGACACAGAAAAACTGCTAGAAGTCCTGGTTTGATTATGTTATTCCCTGGTATCTAATTGTACATAGGTATTTTACTTAATTTAGTTTTCATGTTTATTGATTTTTGTACCACTTACATTATTCTTATAGTTGTTAATAGATTTCTTTTATAACATTTACTGTCCTACTTAATTTTGTGCTATGTAAAGTGATGGCCTGAAACACAGGTTTAAATAAACCTAGATCGGGCAGGTCGCTAGCAAACATTTGTGAATTCCACATTATCGTTTCTTGCAACTGTTAAATATATTTTTAGTTATAGTTTACTAATATGCACTAATTATACCATTGTTTTAGAAATAACACTACTGCACATAAATGTACATTTATGTAATACTTTTATAAATAAATTATTCTTAATTATTCTTATCCTTAATTAAAAAAATATAAGGTTGTACAACCTGAAATTAAGCCCCGCTATTGCTGGAAAGTTTGTTGCTTACATACAAAAAACTAAGGCCTTTTTCTTATGGGGGTGTATGGAAACTACAAAACTCTACCTGCTGCGAGCCTTAGTGGTTTGTGGTACAAGCTCCAACCCGCTATCTCCAGACCTTCTTGAAAGAGAACTTTTGGCCGAAAGGTGTCGTATATTTGACGTTTCGTGGTTGCTACTGAGAAACTCATGTTAGAAAAGCCCGATGACACTGGCCAGGTCTATTACGTATCTTTCTGATATCCAGTGACTATCAAGCTTCGGTTGTACACCGAACTTTGATGACAACCGAGAATGTCATAATATTGGTACTTATTATACGTATCACACTGAGTGGATATCACTTTACGGTGACTAACAGCCCGGATACGGTGTAACGTCTTTCACGAAAGCTACTTCAAACTCAGTTGTCATCAATTTGATGTCCAATAAGCTTACATAATCGAAATAATTATAAGTATCCATACGAAAGCGTCTGTCAAAATGAGTTACGGTGACTGTGACTGTACTGGTGCCACGATGACAACCAATGACGTCATTGTTGATCGCGACTGGTCATACATAATACGAAACTAACCTTTTAACAGTTAATTGATGGACACTGAGCCCAGTTACTATATATATATATATACTCTATAACTATAAAGTCCATTTAAAAAAAATTAACGCGATTCATATTACGATTCTGCTAAATCGGCCATTTTAGACCCCTGGTCTAATGAATCGGTAAAGCGTGACTCAAATTCTGGGATACCTACGCCGTTTTTATTATTTACTAGCTGACGTCCCGCGGTTTCACCCGCGTAGTTCCCGTTCCCGTGGGAGTATGGGAATAAAATATAGCCTATAGCACTCACGAATAATGTAGCTTACTACCAGTGAAATAATTTTTAAAATTGGGTCATTACTTCCGGAGATTACCCCCTACATACAAACTTACAAACATACAAACTTACAAACAAATGTTACTCCTTTATAATATTAGTATAGACTAGCTGACCCGCGCAACTTCGTCTGCGTCACATGAGAAAGAAAGAGGGTTAGAGAGAGTGTGAGTCAACCTTAAAAGATAGACATAATTATGCTATCGCGTATTTTTTTTTTACTTTTAAGCTCAGACCATACATGATTGTTGCGTAACTTTAACTGCATAGGCAGCGCTCGCAACGGAAGTTCTCAAAATAAAATATTTTTTTCCCGTTTCTGCAACATTTATCATTGATGCTTCGCTCCAATTAGTAGTAGCGTGATGATGTAAATTTTCAAAGCAGCGTCATGAAGACTAATCTAGAGTACCTTACGCTGTAATAACTTTTATAAACACTTCTCATGCTCTAAAGTCGCTTTTTATGCTCTTGAGCATAAAGTAAAATCTTTGTCGAAGACCAAGGCAATTGATCCAAAAGCCACACGAACAACTTCAACTTCATAGAACTATAACCTCTTTATTTTAATTCGTTTCGTTAGTATTATCTGTGTGTCTGTCTGTCTGCCCATCCGTCTGTATGTCCGTCTATCTGTCTGTCTGTCCGGCTGTCTGTTCGTCTGTCTGCCCGTCCATCTGTCTGTTCATCTGTCTGTCCGTCTGTCCGTTCATCTGTTTGTCCGGCTATCTGTCCGTCTGTGCGTCCGTCTGTGCGGTTTAACCTAAAGCTAAAGCTCGATAAGAAAGAAAAGAAAGAAAGAAAATACATTTATTTGGCACACGCCACAAGTGCACACAGTATAAAATATAAACAAAAAGAATAACAAAATAAATGATGATGTTTTTTAGGGTTCCGTACCCAAAGGGTAAAAACGGAACCCTATTACTAAGACTTCGCTGTCTGTCCGTCTGTCTGTCACCAGGCTGTATCTCATGAACCGTGACAGCTAGACAGTTGAAATTTTCACAGATGATGTATTTCTGTTGCCGCTATAACAACAAATACTAAAAACAGAATAAAATTAATATATACGGGGGGCGGGAATACAACAAACGTGATTTTTTTGCCGTTTTTAGGGTTCCGTACCCAAAGGGTAAAAACGGAACCCTATTACTAAGACTTCGCTGTCTGTCCGTCTGTCCGTCTGTCTGTCACCAGGCTGTATCTCATGAACCGTGACAGCTAGACAGTTGAAATTTTCACAGATGATGTATTTCTGTTGCCGCTATAACAACAAATACTAAAAACAGAATAAAATTAATATTTAAGGGGGGCTCCCATACAACAAACGTGATTTTTTTGCCGTTTTGTCTAATGTATAGATAATGGTACGGAACCCTTCGTGCGCGAGTCCGACTCGCACTTGGCCGGTTTTATTTTTATTTTAGGTCCTTGTATTACAATGTACTATTGTAAAGCCGATCAGTCGATTTAAAAGTTATTTATCTGGTGAGCACATTTTTAGTCATTAAATCACAGTACCATTCTAGTACAATAGATGTCGCTACATCTTACATTTGATGATTAGTTCTTCTTGAAAACTTTATATTCGTATATCTTCTGATAGAATAAACCGATTACGATGAAACAAAAATTAAATAATACCTCAAAATACACACAATTTTTAAGTATAAAAGTTATATATATTGGTTTCGTATATTTTACGTGATGCTTGATCATCGAAACAGATAAACAGACAAAAATTCCAAAATGCTGGAAATGAGTTCTGTTGGTTATCCTATTCACCCTAGCCTTTTTTTTCGAAATATTTTCGCTGTACAAAAACGACTTTTCTTCAGATTTATTATATGTATAGAGTATAGATGTATTCTACATTTTATGGCGTCTGATAAAACCTAACAGTGAGTATTTCATAGAAACCATGACTCATCACTACGCTACGTACGTTATTGGCGTGATTTTATACTAGTACAGCCATTCTACAGTCATACAGTACAGCATGACTCGTAGGAGTCAGACAATAGTTCAGTAACCTATGAGTAAGATTTCTCTTTGTTGAGAAAATTGAATACTACCTTCACCCTTTATCATTTCATCATACAATAAACGTTTTACTGGGCTTCGGCTAAGCCAAAAGGAAGGGTTTAAGGTGAATGCTTCAGGGTAGCCCGCGAAATTCAAATTTTCTTACGGTTTTTGCAATTTATAGGCCAGTGCTAGGTTGTATGTTGATTTAAAATATTATTCGCGGTTGTAAGACGTCTGTAGTTACAGATAGTACAACCCTCAAAGTTCATAAAGGTGGAAAAATGATTTTATCAAGGTCAAAATCATTCCTGCACCTTTGTGAACTTGGAGAGTTGTATTGATGATTTTGATCATTATAATTCTGTAACTACATACGTCTTACAGTCGCGAATAATATTTTAATCAACATACAACCTAGCACTGGCCTGCAAATTGCAAAAAAACGTGAGAAAATTTGAATTTCGCGGGCTACCCTTGTATACAGTGTGGAATTTTTGCATGCCACCGGAGACGGAGGGAAACTACTCTAAATACTGGAGATACCAAATTTTAGTTAGAGTAAACATTCCTTTATTTTATAAAATAAATGAATATGCATTCAAAGATTTTGAAAATTCGCTTGCCACACTTGGGATGGTTTGTACCTATATACCTGTATATAGGTAAAATACCAAGCATTCTGTACATCAAACTAAGTAACTTTACGCAAAAATTATTTCTGGGAACCACTTTTTTTTTGGGGTGAAAAATCATATTTTATGGTAGAACTAACGCACTCAAAACATTGTGCTGGTGGGTGGATTGAATAGTGCGGGGGTCGTGAAGGTGTTTAAAGTAAAGATCTTCCATTGATGATCTTCCAAAACATGTATTTAAAAAAAAACTTGTCATGAAGTTGGAACTTTGACCCCTAATATCTCCGTAACTAGAAGGTTCCCAGGGATGGTGTAGAACAAAAAAATGACGAGGAGAACAAGTGTCTTTCGGCTTCGTTAAGAGTCCTATTACATTTTTTACGCAAATTCATTATTTTTGACGCAGTCATTCTCAGCAGCAGTAAGATATTTTAATTATTTGCTTAATAATAACGATAGTGCCATTCTCTTTCTTGTAAGTTGGAGTTACACATTTTCATTTACTATAAATACTATAAATTATCTATATAAATTTACTATAAATATTTTCCGAACTCAGTTTGCAAGAAAAACCGTCGACGATGGAACTTTGACGCTCAAAGTCACATAGTTACATTCAATTCTTATAAAATCTAAAATTACTAAAAGATAAGTTGAATGTTTTACTTGTTTATTGGAGTTTTAGAATTTCTTTAAATTCCTTGAGTTTTCACGGAAAAAATCGTAAAGAAATAGTAATTTAAGCCATAAATGTCTTCAATTCAGCGTCCATTATATTCCAAATAAACTCAATTTTATCAAACAAATTAATATGATATAAAACTTCGATCTACAATGAATAAGTTTCATTAGTTTTCGTTTGTCAATATAATAAGACAAAAATACAATAAATAAAATTAAAGTACCTACTATCATTCTCAATATTGAGCTCGCTCCTCAGTCACATGTCAGTCTCGTCTCTAATATTCGTCAATATCAATCGACAATCATCCGAATATCGCTATTATTATCGACTCGTGTACGCCGACCGAAATAATTTGATCCAGGAAGTAAAAAATTTGCTTAAAAAATGTAATAGGACTCTTAAGGGGTGTTTTACACCCTTTATACGTAATTATGTTCCTCCGTAGCGTTTTATAGCCCGGGTAACATATGCTACATTTTAACCGACTTCAATATTAGGAACAGTCGATTTTAAATGGTAAACCCCGAATTTAACTAGAGCGTGGTTTTTCAGCAGTCGGGTTTTTTATTGGTTTGAAATCACACAAATTCTTGTTCGTTTTTGTTTATTTAAATTCTGTAGGCACAAAATAGATTATGGACATAATAAAAATGCTGATTAGATCACGACATCGGTTTCAGGGTTATAAACATAAAATCAATTGAAATCAACCTTTTATTTGATGTCGCTGTCCTGTTGATCACAGAGCACGGATAGAGACAGATCTAGCCTGATCTAATCGACCAGCAGGCCTATTACGTATCTCTGTTGACAGCTCAAATTGATAGTAACTGGGCTCAGTGTCCATCACTTAACTGTCAAAAGGTTAGTTTCGTATTATGTATGACCAGTCACGATCAAATATGACGTCATTGGTTGTCATACTCATTTTGACAGACGCTTTCGTATCGATACTGATATTATTTCGATTATGTAAGCATAGTGGACATCAAATTGATGACAACTGAGTTTGAAGTGGCTTTCGTGAAAGACGTTACAGGGGCTGTTAGTCACCTTAGAGTGATATTTAGCCACTCATTGCGATACGTAATACCGATATTATGACATTCTCGGTTGTCATTAAAGTTCGGTGTACAACCGAAGCTTGATAGTCACTGGATATTAGAAAGATACGTAATAGGCCTAAAGGACGGCGCAATTTTAGTCAATTAACTAAAATAATAAGTGGTAACAAGAAAATCTGCAACAGACAGGGGCTGTGAGTGGGACTGTGAGTTTGTGGGGCCCTGGGACTTGGCGGCCTTCCTAATAGGCATAATGACTGACTGAAAAATATGATTCTGTTTAGTCCGTCAATTAGATTATCGAAAAATATTGGATACGTGTTTTTTGTAGTGGGGGCTTGTGATCTTAAGTTGTCGTCACACGAGTTTTCGACACACTGTATCGTCGTCAATTTTTGTTAACATGAAAAACGAAAAAAAAAGTGCCCAATATTTTTTGGAAATCTATCTGACGGAATAATATTTTTTTTTTGTCATCTACCCTATTCTATCTTAGTTAAATATAATCAATTTTAAAACATTACGTAGTTATAAAAAGGCAGGCAGTTGATCAAGCGGACAACAAGTTTATCTTTACTTCAAAAAAAGGCAGGCAGTTGATCAAGCGGACAACAAGTTTATCTTTACTTCAAAAAAAGGCAGGCAGTTGATCAAGCGGACAACAAGTTTATCTTTACTTCAAAAAAAGGCAGGCACTTGATCAAGCGGACAACAAGTTTATCTTTACTTCAAAAAAAGGCAGGCAGTTGATCAAGCGGACAACAAGTTTATCTTTACTTCAAAAAAAGGCAGGCAGTTGATCAAGCGGACAACAAGTTTATCTTTACTTCAAAAAAAGGCAGGCACTTGATCAAGCGGACAACAAGTTTATCTTTACTTCAAAAAAAGGCAGGCAGTTGATCAAGCGGACAACAAGTTTATCTTTACTTCAAAAAAAGGCAGGCAGTTGATCAAGCGGACAACAAGTTTATCTTTACTTCAAAAAAAGGCAGGCACTTGATCAAGCGGACAACAAGTTTATCTTTACTTCAAAAAAAGGCAGGCAGTTGATCAAGCGGACAACAAGTTTATCTTTACTTCAAAAAAAGGCAGGCAGTTGATCAAGCGGAAGCGGAGTTTATCTTTACTTAAAAAAAAACCAAAGAGGCAAAGTTAACAAATAAATAAATATCACTGCATGGACATTACACACAGCGCCATCCAATGCCACACTAAGCAACGAGGCTTGTGTCGTGGACACCAGATAGTTGATATACTACATATATCCTTTTTGTTCGTAAATACATACTTATTATAATACATCATCATCATCAGCCTATTAATGTTCCCACTGCTGGGACACAGGCCTCCTCTCTATGAGAGGGAATGGGCTATAATCCATCACGCGGGCCCAGTGCGGATTGGTAGATGTCACAAGTCTTCGAATTTTTTGGTTCTAGGACATGCCGGTTTCCTCACGATGTTTTCCTTCACCGTTTTGAGAACAGTGGTGATGCAATAAATTACACAAAGTAATGCGCCTGACTGGGTTCGAACCCACGACTTACTGTTCGTAAGTCGGGGCCGCCACCACTGGGCCACCGCTGCTCACACACTTATTATAAATATAGGGTGTAAAAGACCTCATCACGAAGCCGTCAACCAAGCATTCTGTACATCAAACTAAGTAATATTACGCAAAAATTATTGCTGGAAAACAAGTTTTTTTTTTGGGGTGAAAAATCATGTTTTGTGGTAGAACTCAATGTAACGCACTCAAAACATTGTGCTGATGGATGGATTGAATAGTACGGGGTCGTGGAGGTGTTTAAAGTAAACATCTTACATTAAAAACTTGTATTGAAAAAAAAAACTTGTTAAAAAGTTAGATCTTTTACCCCCAATATCTCCGTAACTAGAAGGTTCCCAGATTTCCCAGGTATGGTGTAGGACAAAAAAATGATCGCAATGACGGGGAGAACAAGTGCCTTTCGGCTTCGTTAAGAGGTGTTTTACACCCTTTAGAACAAGTGCCTTTCGGCTTCGTTAAGAGGTGTTTTACACCCTTTAGAACAAGTGCCTTTCGGCTTCGTTAAGAGGTGTTTTACACCCTTTAGAACAAGTGCCTTTCGGCTTCGTTAAGAGGTGTTTTACACCCTTTATAAACATCTATGACTCGGAAATAATGTCCATGCTCATCACACAAACATTTGCTCTTACCGGTATTCGAACCCGGGGACCCTAAGAACGTAAGGCAGCGTCACTACCACTGCGCCATTCGGGTCGTCAAATTGAAGCGTATTATGAATCAAGATGGCCACGGCCACCCTACTTTGTGGTTCTGACCTTGGTTTGGTTGAGTCACGAAATGACATTACTGGGTAGGTAGGTACTAGGTAGTTAGCTTTTTATTGGTATCATTTAAAATTGCTTTGCAAAACGAACCTTCTACAGTTTCATGAGTAAATTGTTTTATTACTCATCAGGTAGGTAAGGTACCCACTGTATTAGCTGTAAAGAAAGAAAGAAAGAAAACATATTTATTTGGCACAATATGCCCTAAGTGCACACAACAAAACAAAAATAAGAATAAAATAAAAACTTTAAACTACACAATTAAAAAAACTTAAAACTAAACAGAAAAAAAAGAAAATAAATAATATTGTGTGTCTCACGGCTGCGCCAAATAAGTTCAGCAAATTGCTGAGCAGCTAGTGCCCGACGCTGGTTTTCAACTGGACCTGAGATGGTGATGGTGATTCAGGAGACCCGTAGCACAGGTTTTTACTTAGTATGGGCTCCTGTCTCCCATCTTCAAAATGTTTTGAATCGTATATTGCTTACATCTATTTGTGGGAGAAAATAAATAAATTTGAATTTGAATTTGATGTTACGGACCTATAATGATAAACTACATAGATATTTTGTAACTGATCTTCAGTTCATCGACCAAACATGGCGATTCCGACAGTTTTATACTGTGAGTACCTGTACCTATACAAACTTATTACTTAGTTTTTAATGATTATTCTTTATTATTTTTTTATTTTTATATATGACTAATAATGTGGAATGTAGTATTTTTACATTTTAATTTTTTATTGGTTGATTACTTTTTTTTACATTTATTGTTACCCACACTAATCGACACAAATGTTTTGTTGAAGAATAAATAAATTACAAATTATCTGAATTTTTACACGATTACGGCGAACCAAAAAGAATAGTTACGGTATTAGTAGTCTATGTAAGTATGAATGTATGTATTACAGTCGGGTAAAAAGGCGTATTTAAAAAAAGAGCTTTGTAAAAAATGGAACATTGACTCCCAAATACTCCCAATATCTCCGTAACTAAAAGTTTCCGAGGTATGGTGTAGAACAAAAAAATGATCGCAATGATGAGGAAAAAAAACCGGTCAAGAGCGTGTCGGGCCACGCTCAGTGCAGGGTTCCGTAGTTTCCCGTCCGTCATAATAAGTGTTCCCACTTATGAGTTTAAAATGTGGGTATCCATTATGTAAAAATGCTTGCATATACGAATATACTACAAACTTAGTCCAGAAATTATTTTGTACAACTTTTTGTCTTTTTTGTACAAAAACTGTTGTTTCCATCAAGTTCAAAATGATTTTTCTAGAAAGTCTTTATAAATTTCTACTTTTCAGATTTTTTTCATATTTTCTAAACTTATGATTCAAAAGTTAGAGGGGGGGTTGTTTTTTACTTTTGGAGCGATTATTTCCGAAATTATTGACATTATCAAAAAATGATTTTAGAAAACCCCTATTAATTTTTAAATACCTTTCCAACAATATATCACATGTTAGAGTTGAAATTAAAAAAAAATCACTTCCCACTTCACATATAGGGGGGCTACCCTACTAAAACATTTTTTTCCAATTTTTATTTTACCACTTTGTCGGCGTGATTGATATACATATTGGTACCAAATTTCAGCTTTCTAGTGCTAACGGTCACAGAGATTAAGCGAGGACGGACGGACGGACAGACATGGCGAAACTATAAGGGTTCCTAGTTGACTACGGAACCCTAAAAAGGCGTATCAACCTGAACGAATTCAAGCTAGTCTATCTAATATTATAAAGAGGTAACATTTGTTGTAAGTTTTTATGTTTGTAAGTTTGTATGTAGGGGGTAATCTCCGGAAGTAATGATCCAATTTTAAAAAAAAAATCTCTGGTAGAAAGCTACATTATTCGTGAACGGGAACTACGCGGGTGAAACCGCGGGACGTCAGCTAGTAGTATATATTTGTTATTTTATGCTTTACTAGCGGACGCCACGCGGTTTCACCCGCGTTGTTCCCGTTTCCGTGGGAGTACGGGGATAAAATATAGCCAATGTTACTCAGGGTGAATGTAGCTTTCTAATGGTGAAAGAATTTATGAAATCGGCGCAGTTGTTTTTGACTTTATTCAGTACAAACAAACACACAAAAATAGAAATCTTTCCTGTTTATAATCTTTTATATTTTTAATGAAATTCATTGTATATATATATTTTTTGAAGTGAAGACTTCTTTAGGCGCGTTGAGCACTTTTTGGGTGAAGGAAAAACATTGAACTCATCGTCACGTAACGTAACGTGCGGTCACGCTTCGTAGCCGTTCGTAGCACTCCTAGCATCCGCTACGGCGTAGCACCACATAGGCATGCGTGGGGCATAACCAGTGCTACGACTGGGGCGGGGCCTGTGTACTTTTTGTTTTCACTTCTATCGGCAGTCCCCAAAGACTGCTCCGATTTTTTTTTTAAATATTATAAGATTACATTTTTCTATAATTTTAGTTTTTTTAGTAAAAATACCTATATATTTTGTTTATTTATGATTACCTAAAGCTCATGAGTGCCTTTCGGTTTCGTTAAGGATACTTTTACACACAGTATTGCGTTTTCATTTCTTCCTCGTTTCAGAAGCGTTTAGTTAGTCTGCTAGTCTGACGTCTGTGTCGTATCGACCGGGAGAGGTCATTGTCCCGGCTGTAGTGTTCGGCTGGGAAGCTTCTCTGTTCTGACGGGTGGTTTACAGTGTAACATTATTTAATACCTATGTGGCGTGAAACCTGTTTATAGACAATAGGCTATATGCATGGTATTTTTTTATCACTCTAAACAAAGCGTAATAACATCAGAAATAGCAAAGTAAAATTCTTTTGTTATATCTATAAAAATTACTAAGTTATAAGCATTTGAAACTGCTGATTAGACAGAGAGATCCGATACAGCGAATGACGTCATTCGCTGCATTGACGTACAAAATCCATACTAAATTCCGTTTATCTAGAAAGAGATAGAAACAAAAGTTTAAATGGTTATAACTTTTGTGTTGTTTGGCCGATTTATGTCTTGTTTTCGCTTTTTGTCATTATTTCTATAGTCCCTACTTTAACATTCCGTATCGAAATAAAAAAAAAAGAAAATTTATGCATATTCCCTATTGTCAATATTTTGAGATACTCATTACTGCTTTAAAAAATATAAACAGAGTTGTCAGGAAACTTCGCAAAAATAATCTTTTATTTTCTGGTAAAAATTAAATAAATAACTTATGTACTTAGATGGTGGAATAAGGGAAAATCTTATCCCCACACCTATAAGGTGTAAGGACTAGCTATGGGCTAGCTCGCCGTCCGTTCCGTCTCATGACGACAGCCGTGTCCACGGCGCGTTCGTGTTCCACGCGCGCCTCAAAGACAGTCAGCAATAGGAAGGGGTCCGCAAGGGCCGATGCCTGCCGGGGTTGCGGGACTGTTCGGAAGAGATACCGTGGCCTCGGAACACAAAGGGCGATGAACATGGATGGGTTTTAGTCAGTAAAAGTCTGACAGCTCCGCCCAGAGCGGGAGGAGTCATTTGATGATTTCCCATCCGAAAAAAGGACACAACATACTAGAACATTTTGACCGTGTGGGTATTTTTTTACCCGACTACGGCGAAACCAAAAGGAAGGGTTATGATTTTGGCGGCGACCTCTCGCGTCCGGCCCTGGTGCAAGCCATGGTCCGGAGCGAGACGGAATGGGACACCGTCACCTCCTTCTGCGAAGCAGTAATGCTAGAGAAGGAGGTGGCAGAACGTGAGACGGAGAGAACCTCTCAACGTCCCGGCCGCCGCGGGAGACGCCCTGGGCGTCGGGGGTAGGGTTGCCAGACGGTCGGGAATTGACGGGATTCTCCCGAATTTTTGTATGTCCTCCCGACTCCCGACAAAGCAAATAATCTCCCGAAAAACAAGTTCGATAATTTAAAGTTCACATTTTCGTCAAACGAAATTTGTAAACCATTTGGGCGCTTGGCGCAGGGTATACAAGTATCAAATTAAAAAAACAGTTGGTCTACATTTGGATAGAACTGTGATTTTTGCTTGGCCTAAAGGAAAAGTTCGCTGTCGGTCAGCACTGACCGTGTTGGCGTTCAACGTGTTAAAATTTTTGTGCCTATACATGCAAGAAATAGGTGTCTTGGTATGTGCAACCACAAACTCAGTAATATCATATATATCTGAGATGACTTCTTGTTCTGGTACCTGAACTGAATATTAAAGCCTCTTTGATAACCTGCTACCGCTGAAGAGACGTAACTTGTCAATGTTTTTTTTTTTTTGGGTATGACGTTTGAGTTTTGTCTGTCACTGTTCAACTTGTCATCTAAATACATTTTCTTCAGATATTTACTTTTATTCCTATTAAAAGCCTCTCATCGTTTCTGCAAACGCTTCACCGCAAAGGCAGTACTCTGCTACAGGTTATGTGCTAGCGGAAAAGTGGAAATGTGCGAAAAAGTGGAAAATTTAAGTACAAACGTACAAATTGTACCACTTCACCTCTCCGACGCTGAGCGCGCGGATTTGCAAATACCGTAACCGCTCACATGCAAAAATTTTTGCAAGTTTTCAAAACATTTTCTGCCCGATCCGATAAAAACACCTGTAGCTCAAAAACTACAAGTCCTAGAGCAATTACAAAAATACTGTTGTCAAGCTGATTAGATAAGGAATCTACTTATCTAGAAATCAAAATGAAATACTTTAATTATATACTCCAAGTCATAATGTATAGCAAAAAATAGTTACAAAAACTGATATTTCGCTAGAAATATCAGTTTTCTCTTAGTTTTTTATCCATTTTAACATTAAAGAAATAAACTAGACTATATTTCTTTCCAACAAGACCACAATCTCATTTATAGCTCAATAGCATCATATCTAAATATACTTAAGAAACTAGATACTCACTGTTTGTTTACATCTGGGAACTAATTTTTGCCAGCCGGTGTTGGATGAAAAAACACACAAACCCACATGTTTTTTGGTGTAGATAGTTGAACAATCTAATCACCTCACTAATTAAGCACTGTTTTTCCCATTTCACACACGTTTTAGTCACTAAATCACGTATTTCTTCACACTACACAATCACTATAGGTACATATAATAACTACTTTTTCACGGGCGAAATATTGCAACTTCGAGATTCCAAAACGAATTTACGTTGTCGTTGACAAAATAATAAAGCACGGTTCACAAGGATAATTTTGATATATAATAGTATCAGCTACCATTAAAAATACCAGAGTTATCACGACATTTGCTGCGAAGGGAAATTCGAGTGTTCACCGTCTGTCAAATGAAAGTTTTTTTTTTTTTCGGCAAATTGTCTATGGAGTAGTGTTGCGATGTTCGATTTTATTATTGAGGAATTTAGTAACGAATTGAACACAGAGGTATAAGCTCTAGAGGAGACAGTTTTAGACGGTTTTTAACCTTTTGAACGCCAGAGCAAAAACGCATGAACTTGCCCTCAACGCCAGGCCACAAATTCACCGCAAATACCTACGAAAAAAATAGGGATTCCAAAACTTCATCGATAATCAATTTTATTTTCATTTTCGTCTTTAATTTCGAAATATAATGTCCTTATAACATTGAAATTTAATTCAACATTACATTTCTTCCTATTAAAGTAATAGTTATACACTATTTACAGACTTGTATAATACCGTAATAACAGATATGAGACTACAATATATTTAAATATAATAACTGTAGGTACAACACTATTCTTGATCTGCTGTCTTCATATTGTGACCATGGCGTGGACGGCCCGCCATTTTAATAACTACTTCGCTTCCGAAATAAGGATGTGGCAACGTAATATCTCGTTTATCGATGTTCTAGTACGTACGTACGTACGTAGTGTGTAGTAGTAGTATGTGTTATTTTAAAAAATAACTTACCTCTAAATCAAATTCGTCCAAATATTCTGTTTCCAAAAATTCTTCGTCATCTGAGACTCCTTCTAATATGCGAAGAAGTTCTTCCGTAGTCATTAATGCAGTTTTTTGGGAGGCGGGTGCGCGTAGTAATAGCGTGACAGATAGCGCTTATGTATAGGACAGCGATATACAATGTGTGACAGATAGCGCCGGAGTGGTTCAAGGCAAGAATAACTGGGATACTTACCTGGAAATATAAAACTCCCGACCAAAGCCCTAAAATCCCGAAAAATCGGTTATTGATCCCGATAACAAGAAGAATCGATCTGGCAACCCTAGTCGGGGGCCACCGTAGGCGCGGGCCTGTGGACGGTGGGCTATGGGCTAGCTCGCCGTCCGTCCGTCTCATGACCACAGGCCGTGTCGACGGCGCGTTCGTGTTCCACGCGCGCCTCAAAGAGAGTCAGCGAAAACGAAGGGGTCCGTAAGGACCGATGCCTGCCGGGGTTGCGGGACAGTTCGATAGAGATACCGCGGCCCCGGAACACAAAGGGCGATGAAGGAACATGGATTGGTCAGTAAACTGTCACAGTCTGACACTCCCTCCTGCTCCGCCCAGAGCGGGAGGAGTTATTTAATGGTTTCCCATCCGAAAAAAAAGAAAAGGGTAATGATTTTAGCAGTCTATTATGTATGTTTTTATTTACGTATATGTTCCTCCGTAGCGCCTAAACTATTCATCCGATTTTGATGAATAAGGTGTTAATCGATCGATGGTCCGGGTAATATCGGCTACAATATAATAGACTTCAACAATAAGAGGAGTCGATTTTATCTCGTAAACCTGGAATAATTTAGAGCGTGCTTCTTCGGTAGTCGGGTGTTTTAGTGGTGATAATACCACACAAATTCTTGTTTAAATAGCGATGAAAAAATAAAAAAATCGCCAATTTTAATTTTAATTACTGCCATGTCTAAAGTGATACTCATAAGATTACGAGCACGTATCCATAAAGTTGGCAATTTAAAAGCAATTTTCGCGAGAAATAACGATTGTGACTTGGATAAGGGGTCTTTTTCATAAAAATATGAGCTTCAGAATACTAAGTTCGTAACAAAATGAAACTTAACATGTTTACCTACTCATGTGATATTGGTGCTTGTGCTGTGCAAATAAATGGTTAAATTAACGGTACAGTCGTACGTTAACAAGACTACAAGAGCTAAACGCGAGTTTTATAATGCAAAAAAGCATATGGTTCACTGCAATAAACAAAACCAGAAAAATATATGATATTCTTAAGGATATACGCTAGTATGATATTGTTTTGAAAACATAATACAACAAATTTTACACGATAAAAAAAAATCACGAACTTATCTCTAAACATTTCTTTTAGCGATTAAAAACCATACTAAAATACATGCAATTATTCTGATTTTTTTGGAAAATAATTCTACAAGCAACATAAATTAGCATCATAGTGTTTTACTTTTCTAGTCCAATCAATATATTTTTTGTAAATCGCAAAAAAAGCAGCAACTGGCGTAACAACCACTTTGTAGTGCAAGCTGATTAGAACTTTATTCTAATAGTATTTCAATCGAAGCTTGAACCACAAAAAGAGTTGCTTAAATTAGCAACTCTATTTGTGGCTCATATAGTCGCCTTAATTTAACAATTTATTTGTGTTTTGTCCTGTGCGGACTAATAAAATACTTTTTCTTTCTATCATCCATCTTTAAAATCCAGTTTCTTATTCACCGTCTGGCAAGCTGCCTACTTAGGTATGTACTGAGCACGGCAGGTACCTTCCTCCGAATAAAATCAATAGTAATTGTCTTCATTGCATGCGATCGTTACAAACTTAGGTCGCAAAATAAAACTGGCAGTGACGTTAAAATATTGAATTTAGAATGTCAAAGGTCTCTCTATTTTCACTTTGTATAAAATCAATAATAATTTACCGTTAAGGCTGATGCTCCAGGGTAGCCCGTGAAATTCAAATTTTCTTACGTTTTTTGCAATTTGCAGGCCCGTGCTAGGTAGTATGTTGATTAAAATATTATTCGCGGCTGTAAGACGTATGTAGTTACAGAATTATATTGATCAAAATCATCAATACAACCCTCCACGTTCATAAAGGTGAAGGAAACAAAAAAAAACAGCTAAATAGTAGATTGTATCATAAGGGAGCAAAATAATATTTTTACGGCGAGGGTGCTTTTTTGAATCCAGAGCGAAGTGAGGGATTCTAGAGTAGAACCCCGAGCGCAGCGAGGGATTCTTTAGTGGAATCCTGAACGTAGCGAGGGATTCAAAGTACGTCGCCCGAGCCAAAATATATTTTGCGCTCGAGTGATACACTCTACTTTTTATCACTCCCTATGAGAAAATAAAAGGCACCTCATATTTTATTCACTGTCACTTGAAGAACTCATTTTTAAAAACAAAACCATGAATTTCTAACAATTCGTGAAAATTGACGAAATTGCGGGCTGTAGTTCACGCGTTTTTAATTTGATTTCTTTTTTTTTATTCAGCCGGCGCGGCGGCGCGACTATGGGCCGTCGTACCAGCCAGACTTTATTCAAACAATATTTGCGTTCGATTTCTTTGGCGCTGAAAACTACGATGTTCCAAATTCAAAAAGTGCGCGGCAAAGATAATTGCGGCGCACTTATAAAGAAGAGTAAAAACTCATTACTGCCCGCTAAAAGTTTCCTATAGAAAACAACAACTTTGGGTGTACTTAAAGGCGAACCAAGTCGTCCTTTTCGAATAGATAGGATGAAAAAGTCATTTCTTCTTAACCTGCATTGTATCGTATCTTATTACTAGCCTATGCTTGTGGTTTCGTTCGCGTCATCATCATCATCATCATTTCAGCCGAAAGACGTCCACTGCTGAACATAGGCCTCCCCCAAGTGTCGCCACATTGACCGGTCCCGTGCGACTCGCATCCAGCGGATTCCTGCAACCTTCACCAGGTCATCGGTCCACCTAGTGGGAGGCCTTCCAATGCAACGTCTTCCGGTTCGCGGTCGCCACTCCAGAACTTTTCGGCCCCATCGGCCATCCGTTCTGCGAGCAATGTGCCCTGCCCACTGCCACTTAAGTTTGGCAATTCTTCGGGCTACGTCGGTAACCTTTGTTCTCTTGCGGATGTCTTCATTTCTGATTCGATCGCGCAAGGAAACTCCGAGCATAGCCCTCTCCAATGCCTTTTGGGTGACTTTAAGCTTTCTGATGAGGCCCATTGTGAGCGACCACGTTTCGGTCCCGTATGTAATCACTGGCAAGCGTTCGTTCGCGTGGAGTTCGGTAATGTCCCACGGGATCGTACAACTGGGATAAAAAGTATTCTATATGTTAATCCAGGTTATAAACTATCTGTGTGATAAATTTCATCCAAATCCGGTCTGTAGTTTTTGTGCGAAAGAGAACAAACTTCCACCCATCTATCCATCCTCACAAACTTTCTCTCCTAAGGCGATTACAACAGCTAAATTAGCAACTCTATTTGTGGTGGTTCAAACTTCGTCTGAAATACTATTAGAATAAGGTTCTAATCAGCTTGCACTACAAAGTGGTTGTTACGTCAGTCACCGCGGGCCGGATAGTGCGAAATGAGTGTTTTTTTTGCGATTTACAAAAAATCTATTGATTCGAATAAAAAAGTAAAACACTATGATGCTAATATGTTGCTTGTAGAATTATTTGCCAAAAAAATCAGAATGATCGCATGTATTTTAGTATGGTTTTTACTCGTTAAAAGAAATTTTTAGAGATAAGTTCGTGATTTCTTTCAATAAAATTAGTTGTATTATGTTTTCAAAACACTATCGTACTAGCTTAGATCCCGAAGAATATCATATATTTTTCTGGTTTTGTTTATTGCAGTGAATCATATGCTTTTTTACATTATAAAACTCTCATGTAATCGCCTTAAATGATATTAGTAGGAACTTGGTAAGTAGGATTATTATAATGTTGCCCACGAATTTCGTTCGCTTGAAATACTGGTATTATAAAATCTACATCAACTTACACTAATGTTATAAAGAGGAAAGATTTGTATTTTTGTGTGTGTGTAGGTTTGTAATAAATAAACTCAAAAACTAGTGCGCCGATTTCAAATTCTTCTATAAAAATTCTTTCACCATTAGAAAGCTACAGTCACCGTGAGAAACATAGCCTATAAAAAACCGGCCAAGTGCGAGTCGGACTCGCGCACGAAGGGTTCCGTACCATTATTATCAAAAAAGGGCAAAAAAATCACGTTTGTTGTATGGGGGAGCCCCCCTTAAATAATAATTTTATTCTGTTTTTAGTATCTGTTGTTATAGCGGCAACAGAAATACATCATCTGTGAAAATTTCAACTGTCTAGCTGTGACGGTTCATGAGATACAGCCTGGTGACAGACAGACGGTCAGACAGCGAAGTCTTAGTAATAGGGTTCCGTTTTTACCCTTTGGGTACGGAACCCTAAAAACGAAAAAATGAATAAATGAACGAATAAACGACGAACGAATAAATAACGAACGAATAAATGATTATTCTATTCTATTCTATATTTCATCCCCGTACTCTTACGGGAACGGGAGCTACGCGGGAAAAACCGCGTGACGGCCGCTAGTTATTTATACATTTCTATTTTAATCGGATTGTGCTTCATGGGTTTTGTTTTTTTTTTTTTTTTTTTTTATAAATATTGCTGGATATTACACACAGCGCCATCTAGTGCCACACTAAGCAACGAGGCTTGTGTCGTGGACACCAAATAGTTGATATACTACATAGATACTTTTTGTTTGTAAATACATACTTATTATACATATAAACATCCATGACTAGGAAACAAATGTCCATGCTACCGGGATTCGAGCCCGGGACCCTAAGAACGTAAGGCAGCCTCACTACCGCTGCGCCAATCGGGTCGTCAAATTGAAGCGTATTATGAATCAAGATGGCCACGGCCACCCTACTTTGTGGTTCTGACCTTGGTTTGGTTGAGTCACGAAATGACATTTTTTCACGGAACCCTCTCTCCGTTTTCTAAAATAAAAGTAGCCGAACGAAGTTACTCCTAAAATCAGCCATCTGCCAGTAAAAGTCACGTCAAAATCGATCTAGCTGTTTCGGAGATTATTCGGAACAAACAGGCATACAGATAAAAATGTTATTCAATAGATTTTTGCGTAGAGTAAGGGTTCTTACAGACGAGCGGCACGTTGCCAACGGCAGATAAAATGCAGCCGTCGCCACTTGTCGACGGCTGCCGTAGACGCGCCGGGCGGCAGCCGCCGAAGCGTCGACGACTGCCGTCGACGCTTACAGTTGTGCAGTCCGCGTATATGTGTGTCGACGGCTACCGTCGACGCGCTGGCGGTAGCCGCCGACGACGCCACAACTGCAAGCGTCGACGGCAGCCGTCGACAGGTGGCGATGGCTGCATTTTATCTGCAATTGGCAGCAGGAGCTCGTGGCTAAATAATAACAGCCGCTCGGGTCGATCGTTAGGTTAAGCCGTGCTTGACTAGGTTGGTCTGTGGATGGGTGACCGCCCATTACATACCGAGTTTCCTCCGTGCCTCGGAAAGCACGTTAAGCCGTTGGTCCCGGCTGTCATTTGTGATCTTTGACAGTCGTTAGGTAGACAGAGGCCCAAAAAGTCTGACAACCAGTCTGACCAAGGGGTATCGTATTACCCGGTACTAACTGGGTTGTGGAGGTCAGATAGGCAGTCGCTCCATGTAAAATACTGGTATTCAGCTGCATCCGGTTAGACTGGAAGCCGACCCCAACAAAGTTGGGAAAAGGCTAGGCAGATGATGAATTGGCAACGTGCCGCTCGTCTGTAAGAACCCTTACTTAGTTTGATGTACAGAATGCTTGGTGAAGGCTTCGTGAAAGGTTCATTTACACCTTTGTATTTTCGCGACCCACGGAGAAATGTATTCAGTTTGATGGACTTGATGGTATAATTATCAGTTACTTCGGTAAAGGAAAACATCGTGAAGAAGCCAGAATATCTGCGAGATATCCAGGGGTGGCATCCAAACTCTGACACCTGATTAGATACTTATAACCACACGATGAAGACAGAAAGAAGAAATGTTGATGGTCCGTAGCACTTTATTTATTTACTAGCTGACCCACGCAACTTCGTCTGCATCACATAAGAGAGAAAAAGCTTTCAAAAGGAACAAATTTTCACCGTTTTTGCAACATTTTTCACTTATGCTCCGCTCCTATTAGTCGTAGCGTGATGTTATATAGCCTATATCGAGCCTTCCTCGATAAATGGACTACCCAACACTGAAAGAATCATTCAAATCGGACCAGTAGTTCCAGAGATTAGCGCGTTCAAACAAACAAACACTGCAGCTTTATAATATTATTAGAAGAAGATATATATATATATATATATAGTATAGATTTATTTAGTACAGTATTTAAAACCATTTTAAACACTAAATTAAATACCTAATCCTTTTACTCGGTCTTCTCGCAGAACCACAAACATTCCAACAATATCGTCTTCCATTCATCAGCAAACAAGTCCAATCCAGGGTTGATTTGATTGATTTAGAAATTTCTTTATTTTAACATAAACACAACAGATAAATGACATTCAGATCTTATCCTAAAAGCATTATACATTAAGATTAGGTGTTTTGTGCAGACTATGGCGCCTATATAAAACATTTGCGAATACAAACAATATGTAATGTAAAAAACTTGTTGTTATGAATCAGAAATATCTTATTACTTACGGTAAACAAATGTCGAACTGTACAGCGCGATGATAGACACAAACGCACTTTATAACACTTAATAAACTAAATTAAGAAAGATTGTTACAATTAACATTGATAACATTACATTTTCACTTTAACAGTTTAATAAATATGTATTAAAAATGCAAATGAGCCTCGTCTACTGAGTATGATTCGTTACAAATCTACCCTACATTCAAGCGAACGTAATAAAAATAGTCCGGTCATGTAGTCTGTAATCCAGGGTTGGTCTCCACGAGAGCGTTGAGGTTCGTAAGCATACGCGGTACAGGGGAAGTGGATCGAGCTACAGTGCGACTAAATGGGACATTAAACAATTTATGTTTCCTAGAGCGAATATAATTATTTGGAACAAATAATTGACACAGCTCAGCATGTAATTCCGAGGCGTTGGTATAACCATGTATAATTTTATACGCAATTGTTAGTTGGCCAACAGCACGCCGTTTTTTTTTTCGGATGGGAAATCATCAAATAAATCCTCCCGCTCTGGGCGGAGCAGGAGGGAGTGTCAGACTTTTACTGACTAAAACCCATCCATGTTCCTTCATCGCCCTTTGTGTTCCGGGGCCGCGGTATCTCTTTCGAACTGTCCCGCAACCCCGGGCCAACAGCACGCCTGACTTACACTTTATTTTGACCATACCCTTTCAGTGACCTAAGTAGAGTTGACCTTTGCACTATATCTGCCAAACGCCCCACGCATTGCTCAGAAGTAGGTGACAAGGTTCTGCCAACTGAGTGGGCGATACAGCCCACTCCTAATCGTTAAAAAAGTGCTTATATCGTGATCTAAGCTGAGTCTTTATTCTTCTTAAGGGCCTATACTACCTCAAATTGGTTAGCTTGCTCCTCCGTTACGCCTAAAATACTGCAGCATTAATTTTGAAATAAATATATAGTAAAGTTGAGGATTAATGATTAGTCCTATATTTGCGAAAACACGATTCCATAAACTTTTCTTGATAGAAAAAAAATCCAAATTTACCTCCAAATCGAACAATAAACGGCTGGTATTCAAAAAGTACTTCAAATTAGATAATGAAACTTTGCATACTAACTGAACTAACTATAAAGCAGGTTCTATGTGTTTTATTTTTTTAGTCCAATCAGTAGATTTTTTGTAAATCGCAAAAAAACACTCTATTCGCACTATTCGGCCGCAGTGACTGACGTAACAACCGCTTTGTAGTGCAAGCTGATTAGAACTTTATTCTAAAAGTAATTCAAACAAAGTTTGAACCACCGCAAATAGAGTTGCTAATTTGAGGTAGTATAGGCTCTTAATTTTAGTATTCAAGGTGTAAGCGGTCCCTTCATGAAAGCGTCAACCAAGCATTCTGTACATCAAACTAAGTAACTCTACGCAAAAATTATTGCTGTCAAACGACTTTTTTGTGGTGAAATATTAGTCTTTACGGTAGAACTCAATGTAACGCACTCAAAACATTGTGCTGATGGATGGATTGAATAATACGAGCGTCGCGGTCGTGGAGGTGTAAGGTAAAAATCTTCATTAAAAACGTGTATAAAAAAAAAACAAAAACTTGGAACTTTGGCCCCCAATATCTCCGTAACTAGAAGGTTCCCAGGTGTGGTGTAGAACAAAAAAATGATCGCAATGACGGGGAGAACAAGTGCCTTTCGGCTTCGTTAAGAGGTGTTTTACACCCTTTATAATAATCATAAAATCGTTTACTTATAAAAAGGGGCACATTTACAATTAAGTATCTTATTAAATAAAACAGAGCACTGTTGCTTATTGCCTGAACTAGGTGGAACCTGTGTTTCAGGCTAGAAAGTGTATAAATACCTACTTAAAATATAAATTAACAATGAAAGAAAAGTAAATTACTAAAATTACAACTTACGCAGAAAATAAACAAACAATGTGTCAGCAGTTTACTTGCAGAAATGCAGACAACAAGTAAATCTTCTGTCTGTGAATAGGATATTGGTTGTAAAAAAGTATTAATATACTGTTTACAGCTAACATAGTTTTACTTATAAATACTTAGTTTTCTATCTAATCTATTGTACAGAAATGGGCCTAAAAATGAAAAGAAAGACAAATTAAACACTAAAGGGGGCTCCCCTACCCTACGATGGTACGAAACCCTTCATGCGCGAGTCCGACTCGTACTTGGCCCTATTTTATTTTCATACATGGCTAAAAAGTTTTCTTGCAGAACGTCTAAATGTGTCTTTTAAAATTTCCTCAGTCCCCAAGTTCTTGAAAAGGAAGTAACTCATTAGTGCAAACGAACGATTCGTTTCATTCATTGACTCACTCATTCATTCCCGATATGGCCAGTATTGTGTGAGACAAATACCTCGTGACCTTTCCAACGTGAATGAGACCTCTTGCATTGCGTAACTCACGCTTCACACATTTTCCACAATTCTTCTGAATTATTTCTGCCGTATTCAAAATTTGAATACGGCAGTTTTGGCTATTATGAATTTCAAATAGCCAAAACTTCACCAGTGAAAGCGATACAGAGAGCATAGACAAACCAATATTCTATCAGTGATAACATAGTTATTTAGTACTAGCGGACGTCTCGCGGTTTCACCCGCGTAGTTCCCGTTTCCGTGGGAGTACGGGGATAAAATATAGCCTATGTTACTCAGGGTGAATGTAGCTTTCTAATGGTGAAAGAATTTTTGAAATCGGTTTATTACTTCTGGAGATTACCCCCTACATACAAACTTACAAACTTACAAACAATGTTACCTCTTTATAATATTAGTATAGATTATTTAGTATTAGTATAACAGGTGTCCGCAACTCCACGTCAAAGCACGTATTTTGCGTACGGGTGGGAAATTCACTCGATCCACCCTAACTCCCCGAAAAAGGCCAGCAGCGCCTTGGTGTTACTGACAATCTCGCGGAGAGTACCTGTGTTACCGAAGTACTTTGCCCTGTATGTTGCAACAACTGGGCAGTGTAGAAGCACGTGGGCTGCTGTCTCGTCTTCCTCCATGCAGGCACGGCACAGGGGGCTGTCTGTGACTCCTATGACAAAGAGGTGTTTATTAAAAGAGCCGTGTGCGGCAATGGCGGCTGTAACTGTGCGCAGCTGCGGCTTGGTCAGCCGAAGCGTGCGTTTGGTGAAGCGGCCGTTGATAGCAGGAAGTGGTTCCTTAGCCTGCCTCCACTCGCTGTGGTCCAGCCACAGCTTGTGGTGTTGTTCGCTAGTTCGTTTCCTTACCAGTGTGCGTAGGTATCCGAAAGGGAGTGGCACGATAGGTTCGGGTCCCACCGCTGCCATGCTCGATCCCCTTCTAGCGAGTTCGTCCGCCGCATCATTGCCACGGGAATCGCTGTGCCCTTTGATCCATTGGATGGTTTTCATTGATTGAGATTACCAACCTGGTTGAGGCGTTAATGACACTCGTGGATTAACCAAGAGTTAACAGTGATAACATAACATCACTCCTGGAATCCCCGACGGACGGACTATATGTAGACGTCTATCGAATAGTAGGTACAAAGGTACACATCTATACTTATATACTTATCTATACTAATATTATAAAGCTGAAGAGTTTGTTTGTTTGTTTGAACGCGCTAATCTCTGGAACTACTGGTCCGATTTGAATGATTCTTTCAGTGTTGGGTAGTCCATTTATCGAGGAAGGCTATATAACATCACGCTGCGACCAAAAGGAGCGGAGCATACATGAAAAATATTGCAAAAACGGGGAAGAATGTATTCCTTTTGTGAGCTGTTTCTCTTTTATGTGACGCAGACGAAGTTGCGTGGGTCAGCTAGTTTCTCAATAAAGCTTGAAGCTTTCCCACGAAAACAAAAATAAAAGGTTGGTTGACCAAAATCCCTTATAAATATCAATATTGTGGCGTGAAAGCCACAAGTAATTATGATTGATGATACCTAGACATTACGGGAAAATGGCCGGGTGACGTAACGTTGTTACTTTATCGATTTTACAATTTATGCTTTGTTACTTTTTAGGGTTCCGTAGGTACCCGAAGGTTAACCAACGGGACCTTATTACTTAGCCTCCGCTGTCCGTTGTCTGTTTCTCATGATCCGTGATAGAAATGCGAAAGTAAGTTTGTTTGTTACCGTTTACGCCTAAACCACTTAACCGCATTCTGTTTGCATATACAACCTGTTTTTTTTATATTCCATAACTCTAGGGTTATATTCTGTAGGTAAAAATAATACTAAAACTCCTAGAATAGGTGGTCCAAAAATGCATAGTTTCGGAGATATCATCAATCATAATTATTAAATATGTATATCCAACTTTCATTGATAAATACGAGTAATTAATTTTGATTCCAACATTTCCAACCAATCATTCATATTTAAAGCTAAGAAAATGCGACGTTGTCATATTTCACGTAAGAGTGTTTTACGTTAATAATCGTGACTTTGCCAAATTATTTTGTATGAAAAATGAAAAAAAAAAAAAGGATGATTGGAACATAATTCATAATACATGCCAGTTGATTCTTTGATATGGTCTCAATCATACCCTAGAGTTATGGGATATAAAAAAAAACGGCCAAGTGCGAGTCGGGCTCGCGCACGAAGGGTTCCGTACCATTATTTAAAAACATTAGACAAAACTGCAAAAAAAACACGTTTGCTGTATGGGAGCCCCCCTTAAATATTGATTTTATTCTGTTTTTAGTATTTGTTGTTATAGCGGCAATAGAAATACATCATCTGTGAAAATTTCAATTGTCTAGCTGTCACGGTTCATGAGATACAGCCTGGTGACAGACAGACGGACAGACAGACGGACAGACAGCGAAGTCTTAGTAATAGGGTTCCGTTTTTACCCTTTGGGTACGGAACCCTAAAAAAAACAGGTGTATATATACGTACGTTGCCAGGTGCACAGAAACGTATATAGGGTATCCTTCATCCCGAAAAATGTACTGTTCATAAGGAAAACATCAACAACGTTCCTAAGAAAATAGATGGCGATGGTGTCTTTCGAATCATGATTGAATTATATTATTACAAGCAGAGTTCAACCCAAAATGATTGTCAAAAATTAAATTAAGGCGAGCGATGCTGAGAGTAAAAGACAGTTTACAATAGTATGGTAAGAGTTAGATACATACATAGGTAGCTAGGTAGATTGTTGAACTTCGAACGAAGAGGGGCACGACAGATCGATACGCTGGCATTGTGCGATGTTATCTAACGATCTGTAGTTTATTATCCAGTAATCTACTATCATTAGGCCGTGACCCAGTGACTGACTCACTGATCGATCAAAAAAACAAAACGGTTTTTTTTTTGGATAAGCCCGCCACACTATTCCCAAACCACTGTAACTCCTGAAAGCTAGAATCAATAGTGGCGACCACCAGAAAAGCGCCGAAACAATGAAGCTCGACGAAGTGCCAGAGAATGAATTTAACTGTCTTAGATCCAGCAACGAAATTAATCAGAAAAGTATAGCGGAGGAGTAGGAAAAAACCGTAATTTCACAGAACAAAAAAAATATCGGAATGACGCGCGGGGAGAACAAGTGCCTTTCGGTTTCGATATATAGAGGTATTTTTACACTCATCTTAGATACTAATACTAATATACTAATTACTAATAATAATATTATAAAGCTGAAGAGTTTGTTTGTTTGTTTGTTTTGTTTAAACGCGCTAATCTCAGGGACTACTGGTTGGAATTGGAAAATTCTTTTAGTGTTGGATAGTCCATTTCTTGAGGAAGGCTATAGGCTATATAACATCACGATACGACCAACAGGTGCTGAGCAGCGAGGGTGAAACCGCGGGGAACAGCTATAAGCTATATTATGTGACGCAGACGAAGTTGCGCGGGTCAGCTAGTATTTAATAAATGGTGAATGAATGACAGTGGCCTTCTAGCCATGCTATCGATTGGCTGCCCTACCGGTATTCGTAGAAGGATAGGTAATCTGTTATTGATTGCGGGTGCAAGGGCGTGGATGCAATTTTAATGAGATAGTTTAAGTAGATAGATTCTATTCTTCTTCTTTGCGTGTCGATGGTCTCAAATAATACCCGACCAGCACCCCTAGCCAAGTTACAAACGTTTCGTATCGATTCTCTATCTACTATCGTAAACGCCTCGGCGTAAGCGATTGTAGAAAGCGCTAAATTGGTAGCCAAGTTGACACGACTGAGTCGATCGCTCGTTCTTTATTGTCTGTAGAAAAAAATCTACACTTTAGTCTATAGTGAGCGTACCTACCAAAGAGTTTAGCGATCAACATTGTAGAAACGATAACATTCTATTCTATCATTTTGAACGATGTAAACTTGTCTACGAATTTTCTATTCGTTTGTGTTGATCACGTGATTTAACGTTGAGATGATGTCATTCCCATTCATTGGAATAGTTTTCTACTAGCGTTAACGATTGTAGATTGTCAACTTGGCTAGGGGTGCAGTATACAGGGTGTAAACAACCACATCACGAAGCCGTCAACCAAGCATTTGTACATCAAACTAAGTAACTTTACTGAAAAAATATTGTTGGGAAACGACTTCTTTTTTGGGAGTAAAAATCTTATTTTCATCCCAAAAAAGAAAGGGGGCATAATCTACGGGGGTCGTGGAGGTGTTTAAAGTAAAAATCTTGCATTACAAACTTGTCAAAAAGTTGGAACTTTGACCCCCAATATCTCCGTAACTAAAAGGTTCCCAGGTATGGTGTAGAACAAAAAAATGATCGCAATGACGGTGAGAACAAGTGCCTTTCGGCTTCGTTAAGACGTATTTTAGGGTGTAAAACACCTCTTAACGAAGCCGAAAGGCACTTGTTCTCCTCGTCATTGCGATCATTTTTTATTCTATACCATACCTGGGAACCTTTTAGTTACGGAGATATTGGGGGTCAAAGTTCCAACTTTTTGAAAGGATTTTTAAAAAAATACAAGTTATTAATGTAAGATTTTTACTTTAAACACCTCCACGCCCCCCGTACTATTCAATCCATCCATCAGCACAATGTTTTGAGTGCGTTACATTGAGTTCTACCACAAAACATGATTTTTCACCCCAAAAAAAAAGTAGTTTCCCAGCAAAATTTTTTGCGTAAAGTTACTTAGTTTGATGTACAGAATGCTTGGTTGACGGCTTCGTGGTGAGGTCTTTTACACCCTATATGTAGTGAATATTGAATCATTTTGTGATATTTTTCCTCAGGGGCCCGTATCATATCTGATACGGTTGATACGGCGATAGCTACGTACGCCCCTGAGTTCCACACTAAAGGTCTACCCATCTTCCATCAAAGAAATTGAATGGAATTGCGACAGTAAGACAATTACGGAATTAGCAGATCTATTTTTAAATACGTTATTTATAGTAGTGTGAACTAAATCAACGTCATGCGAGTTGCGAGAATATTCTGTTGGGAATCCATAGAACTTTATTTTACCTTCAGATGAGGTTGAAAAATTCCACCCTGTATAAAGGGTGTAAAACACCTCTTACCGTAGCCGAAAGGCACTTGTTCTCCTCGTCATTGCGATATTTATTTTGTTCTACACCATACCTGTGAACCTTCTAATTACGGAGATATTGGGGGTCAAAGTTCCAACTTTTTGTCAAGTTTTTTTTTACAAGTTTTTAATGTATTTTTTTTCCTTTAAACAACACCATGACCCCCGTACTATTCAATCCATCCATCAGCACAATGTTTTGAGTGCGTTACATTGAGTTCTACCACAAAACATGATTTTTCACCCCCAAAAAAAAAGTCGTTTCCCAGCAATAATTTTTGCACAAAGTTACTTAGTTTGATGTAGGTGTACAGAATACTTGGTTGACAGCTTCGTGATGAGGTCTTTTACACCCTGTATTAATGAATGATGGACATTGACCTAAAACGAATTATATGATTGTAATCCTAATCCTAACTTCCTAACTACTTAGTGGACATTTTATTTTTTTCTATTCTATCCTATCTTTCAAGTTGGATCAAACTGCACACGGTGTGCAAACTTGATTAAAATCGGTCAAGTAGTTTAGGAGTCCATCGCGGACAAACAACGTGACACGTCATTTATATATTAAGACTAGCTGTTGCCCGCGGCTTCGCCCGCGTGAAGTTCGGTAACTGTCCCACTGAATCATAATAAAGGGATAAATACTGTCCTACATGTTAATCCAGGTTACAAACTCTATATGTGCCAAATTACATAATCATCACAATTTATTATTATCATCAAAATCACCAACACAACCACCATCATTATCACAATCACAATCACCATCATAATCACAATCACTATCACATTCACTACCACAATCACTATCACAATCACTACCACAATCACTATCACATCACAATCACTATCACAATCACCATCATCGTTATCACAATCTTTATCATTCGTAATCGCAATCATTATCATTGTAATCACAATCACCAATATCATCATAATCACCAATATCATCACAATCACCAATATCATCACAATCACCAATATCATCACAATTACGAATATCATCACAATCACCAATATCATCACAATCACCCATCACTATCACAATCACAACCACCACCACAATCATCATCACCATCACAATCACGATCACAACCACTATCACAATCACTATCATCATTATCGCAATCATTATCATCGTAATCACAATCATCTTCGTCATTATCACAATCACCATCACAATCACCATCACAATCACCATCACAATCACCATCACAATCACCATCACAATCACCATCACAATCACCATCACAATCACCATCATAATCACAATCACCATCACAATCACAGTCACCATCAATATCACCATCATTATCACAATCACCATCACAATCACCATCACTATTTCAGTCACCATCACCATCACAAACACCAACACAATCACCATCACAATCACAGTCACCATCAATATCACCATCATTATCACAATCACCATCACAATCACCATCACAATCACCATCACAATCACCATTACAATCACCATCACAATCACCATCACAATCACCATCACAATCACCATCACAATCACCATCATAATCACCATCACAATCACAATCACCATCACAATCACAGTCACCATCAATATCACCATCATTATCACAATCACCATCACAATCACCATAACTATTTCAGTCACCATCACCATCACAAACACCAACACAATCACCATCACAATCACAGTCACCATCAATATCACCATCATTATCACAATCACCATCACAATCACCATCACAATCACCATCACAATCACCATCACAATCACCATCACAATCACCATCATCGTTATCTCAATCATTATCACAATCGCCATCACAATCGCCATCACAATCACCATCACAATCACCATCATCACAATCATTCACTATCACAATCACACTATCACAATCACCATCACCATCACAATCACCATCACAATCACCATCACAATCACCATCACGATCACCATCACGATCACCATCACGATCACCATCACAATCACCATCAATGTTGAATGATCACAACCGTTTCAAGGTTCCATCTATCTCTATACCAAAATTCATTTAGTAGGGATATACGATACACAACTGCACTCTGCGTTTCCACCCGTATAATTCCGGGATCGGGATCGGGATCTGGATAAAAAGTACCCTATGTCCTTTCCCAAGGTTCCATCTATCTCTATACCAAAATTCATCAAAATCGGTTCAGCGGTTTAGGCGTGAAAAGGTAACAGACAGACAGACAGAGTTACTTTCGCATTTATAATATTATATACTAGCTGTTGCCCGCGGCTTCGCCCGCGTGCAGTTCGGTAACTGTCCCACTGAATCATAACTAAAGTGATAAATAGTGTCCTACATGTTAATCCAGGTTATAAACTATCTTTATGCCAAATTTCATAATCATCACAATTTATTATTATTATCACAATCACCATCACTATCACAACCACCATTACTATCCACAATCACCATCACTATCAAAACCACCATCATTATCACAATCACGATCACTATCACAGTCACCATCATTATCACAATCATTATCACAATCACCATCACCATCACAATCCTCATCACCATCTCTATCACCATCACCATCACAATCACCATCACCATCACAATCCTCATCACCATCGCTATCACCATCACAATTACCGTCACTATCACAATCACCATCACCATCACAATTACCATCAAAATCACTATCACAATCACCATCATCGTTAACACAATCATTATCATCGTAATCACAATCACCATCACTATCACAATCACTATCACAATCACCATCACCATCACAATCACCTTCACAATCACCCTCACAATCACCAGCACAATCTCGATCACAATCACTATCACAATCACCATCACTACCACTACCACTACCACTACCACTATCACTATCCCTATTACTCTCACTATCACAATCACAATCACCATCACAATCACCTTTACCATCACCATTACAATCAACATCACAATCACAATCATTATCATCGTAATCACAATCATCTTCATCATTATCCCCATCACTGTCACAATCACAATCACCATCACCATCGCTATGACCATCACAATAACCGTCACTATCACAATCACTATCACAATCACCATCACCATCAAAATCACAATCACCATCATCGTTATCACAATCATTATCATCGTACCTAATCATAATCATCTTCATCATTATCACAATCACCATCACTGTCACAATCACGATTGCTATCACCATCACAATCACCGTCACTATCACAATCACTACCACAATCACCATCACCATCACAATCACCATCACCATCACAATCACCATCAAAATCACTATCACAATCACCATCATCGTTACCTATCACAATCATTAGCATTGTAATCACAATCATTATCATCATAATCATAATCATCATCAAAACAATCTCCATCCTCGTTATCACAATCATCACAATAAATCAAGAATTACCCTGTATAGAAGTTGAATCCGCCATCTTCTGGATCTCAAAATAAATGCCATTTTCGACATCAGCACCCCTGATAATCTTGGTTTTGACACCCATTTTGTTTTTTAGACATTTCAACCCCATCGCACCCCAACAGGGACTGATGGTAATTCAGGTCCGCCACATTAAATCTTAAAATCGTTGTTTTTGTAATACACCCAACCCAATTCGCCATACAAACAATACCTATGTTGAATTTCAGGCTTTGTTACCCCATTTCCCCCTTTAGGGGTTGAATTCTGAAAAAACCTGAAACACATTAACTGACGCGCGTTAACTCATTTATTGATAGGAGTACTCCTGTTAAGTTTCGAATAAAGTAGTCTAACTAATCTTATTTCCCCATGTAATCTTTGGACCTCCGTTTCAACCCCTTAGCGGGTTAATTTTGAAAAATCCTTTCTAAATGCACCCCTCAACCCCATAAAGAACCTATGTGCCAAATTTGGAATCTCTAGACTCAGTGGTTTGGGCTGTGCATTGGTTTTTGTACTTTGCCACCCCATTTCCTTCTCTTAGGGGTTGAATTCTGAAAAAACCTGAAACCCGTTTCTACTCATTTATCAATAGGAGCACTCCTGTGAAGTTTCGAATAAAATAGTCTAACTAATCTTGTTTCCCCATACAAACTTTGGAGCCCCGTTTAACCCCCTTAGGGGATGAATTTAGAAAAATACTTTCTTAGTGCACCTTTAGACCACGTAAGGAACCAATGTGCCAAATTTGGAATCTCTAGACTCAGCGGTTTGGGCTGTGTATTGATTTTTATACTTTGTCACCCCATTTCCCCCTCTTAGGGGTTGAATTCTGAAAAATCCTGAAACCCGTTTCTACTCATTTATTAATAGGAGCACTCCTGTGAAGTTTCGAATAAAATAGTCTAACTAATCTGGTTTCCCCATACAAACTTTGGAGCCCCGTTTAACCCCCTTAGGGGGTGAATTTTGAAAAATCCTTTCTTAGTGCTCCCCTAGACCACATAAGGAACCTACTTGCCAAATTTGGAATCTGTAGACCCAGCGGTTTGGGCTGTGCGTTGATAGATGAGTCAGTCAGTTTCTTCTTTTATATATAATATTATAGTAGGGAAGTAGGGATTACAAGCAGAGCACAACCCGATTGACTGTCAAATTCTAAATTAACGCGAGGGGTAGCTGCGTGCAAAAGCTAGTGCTATATTGAAACAGCCTAAAATTTTTTACACTTTATACAGAGATCCTATTAAATTAAGTAATAATCTTAAGAACTGACTTATTACCTGTGAGTAACAATATTAATGAATTGTAAGATAGAACCAAACATTCGAAGATTAATTGTGGCATATGTCTACCAACCCGCACTGGACCCGCTGGTGGATTACAGCCCAATCCCTCTCATAGCAAGGAGGCACGTGTCCCAGCTGTGGGAAGGAACATATTATTCTGATTATGCTATGTACTGTATAAAGCGTTACGATCATCACATGAATGATGTAACCAAGATTTGTAACAATACTTTGATTTAAAAGAGTGTCTATGGAGTTTCTTGCCCGTTCTTCTCCCTAGAGATCTACGCTAGGGAATGGGAAACTACAGCTTTTTAAGTTAGTTATTATGCCTTGTGACTGGGACTGTAACTTTGCTTTTTTTTGTTTTTTTTGACATTCAAAACTGCCTGTAAGGAGCCGCCTCCACAAGCGAGAGAATCGCGGCGATATTATCGTCCTTGCCACGTTTTTCTATACACTCTCTTTTGGGCCGTCTCCACGTGCGAGAAAATCGTGGCGATTTTCAGATAGAAATACCTACGTTGACAAGAATCGCCGCGATTCTATCGCTCGTGAAGGCGGCCCAAAAGAGTCTAATTGAAATAAATGCTTTGAGTTTGAGTTCGATCTAAAAAATGTATTGTTTCCAGGAGCTGTCGAAGATTGAGACCCAGGTGCTCGGCTCTTCAGCGCCCCCGACAACTACAGCGCTGTCATGTTCCATCGATCTGCAGACGGATGTCATCGCAGAGGTAAGAGGTCCACAGAAAAGCACGGATTCCACCGTGAAAGAGTAATGAGCCTGAAATTGCTAAGTGAAGCGGACTTCGTTTTCACGAAATAGGTTTACGTTTATCCAAGAAAGAGTTTAGTCGTGTGCATAACCCTAGCAAAATGTTGTGCATTTGAGAGATGAGACCATAAAAAATAATTAGTGTATCATGAGGAGCAATTTGTTTAATAGTAGCAAAATTTGTGTGAATTGTAGTTTTAAAGTTATTTGAGAAAAACACATTTTGCTGGAGTAACGTTAAGAAATGTTATCCTGGCAAAATCGATTTTCAAAAATTCGTTCAGCCCGTAACCAAATACATGACTAGATAGCTTTTGTTGCATAGTAAATGTTTGTAAATAGCAAAATTTGTGTGTGGTATGGTTCTTGAGTTATTTAAGTGTCTACCATGGGTATTTTTGACAGCTGTTTATTTGGTTATAAGTGTTTTGGTTTACTTGCAAATCCGTTTTTATCTGATTTTTGAAACCATTTAATTCCATTGGTTTACGACAACCAAATCAAAAACTAATGTTTAAACTAATTTAAACAAATTAAGGTCTCTTATTGGTATTTTTTTCAATCTTCTGCGTTGAGCCGTTTTCGAGATCTGGGAAATCACAAAACGTTACCGCAGCAAAACCTTAAATAACTCAAGAACCATACCACACACAAATTTTGCTATTTACAAACATTTACTATGCAACAAAAGCTATCTAATCATGTATTTGGTTCCGGGCTGAACGAATTTTTGAAAATCGATTTTGCCAGGATAACGTTTCAAACGTAACTCCAGCAAAATGTGTTTTTCTCAAATAACTTTAAAACTACAATTCACACAAATTTTGCTACTATTAAACAAATTGCTCCTCATGATACACTAATTATTTTTTATGGTCTCATCTCTGAAATGCACAACATTTTGCTAGGGTTATGCACACAGTTTAGTCGTCAATGAGAAAAACAATTCTCACTAGATGCATCATGGATCTGGCCAATGGATCTTCTGAGAATGTACCTTCTCAGTAGATCCATTTTTTGAAATCAGGATCTAATGAGAAAAACAATTCTCACTAGATCCATCATGGATCTGGCCAATGGATCTTCTGAGAATGATCGGTCTGATTCTCACTGCAAAAGAGAAATTAAACGAGAATGAGCAGAGCGAGCTCATCATATTATTAAAGTTATTTCAGATCTAAGTTTAATTAAGGACCACGCTGATTACATTATTAATTCCCTGTAATGTTAACTTAATAGTGTTTGTGATAAATAAAAAAAAACCGTCCACAAAATCCAAGGCGTTCTACGCACTGCTGCCTCGCCTTTGGCTGTTGTCTGCATCATCTAGTTTAATTAATGACCACGCTAATTACATTAGGAATTCCCTGTAATGTTAGTTTAGTTGGTGCCAGTTAAGATAAGAATAGCGGTCATTGACCCACCTACATTTATTAAACTTCTTAACTTTGAAACCCAAAAATAAATCTGTTCGAGTCTTGGATCGTCATCCTATCGTGATCTTCAACATTTTTTGTAATGAAAAACGATACATGGTTTATTTGTTTTGGTTCGAACGAAGATATATTAGGGAAAAGGCAATGACCGCTATTCTCATCTTAACTGGCACCAGCTATAGTGTTTGGATAAATAAATAAAAAAAAACCTCCGCAACAAAGGACCAAGGCGTTCTACGCACTGCTGCCTCGCCTTTGGCTGTTGTCTGCATAACTAAACAAACCTCGTTCGCTCCGCAGGCCGTCCTGTCCCCAGACAAGGCGAGCTCCCTGCTGTCAGTGCAGTCGGCCCCAACGGAGCAGAGGGAGCGGCCCGCTAGCTTGCTACTCGAGCTGCCACTAGCGACGGTAAGCATCATTGTCTTTCTGCCATCATAATATCATCATCATCAACAACAACAACAACAGCCCATAACGTCCACTACTGGACATAAGCCTCTCCCATGATGGAAGGAATTTGCCGTAATCTCCACGCTTGGCAGGTGGATTGGAGATCGCAGTGATGAAAGACTAACAGAAAACGCTGCTGCCCATTCTCTGGTCTACGGAGGCGCAAGGTGTTCTGCCTCAGACATTACGAGCCTTATACGACACCCGTCAGTGTAATGGGTTGGTTCTATTCTACTCTGCCGGATACCACATGGCTGTAATCCGCTCGCTCGTTTCTCAACTATCATCATCATCATTGTCATAATTTCAGCCGAAAGACGTCCACTGCTGGCCATAAGCCGGACCAAGTGTCGCCACATTACCCGGTCCCGTGCGACTCGCATCCAGCGGATCCCCGCAACCTTCACCAGGTCATCGATCAACGTAGTGGGAGGCCTTCCAACGGAACGTCTTTCAGTTCGCGGTCTCCACTCCAGAACTTAAAGCCCAGTGCCCAGCAGTTCCTCATGCTGGCTGACGAAACAGCCTAGCTGCGGGTGCTGTAGAGTGTATTGATTCAGCCTCATCGGCCATCCGTTCTGCGAGCAATGTGCCCTGCTCAAAATCTATTTAACTATACTAATCTATACTAATATTCTAAAGAGGAAAGATTTGTATTTTTGTATGTAACGAATAAACTTAAAAACTACTGGACCGATTTGAAAAATTCTTTCAGCAATGGATAGCTACATTATCAGCAAGTAACATATGCTTTCTTTTATCCCCATACTCCCACGGGAACGGGAACTACGCGGGAGAAACCACGTGACGTCCACTAGTACAACATAATTTAGACGACCCCATTCTCCTGCCCCACAGCAAGTAGGCGCCTACCTGTCAGCCATGTCCCCCACGGAACAGGAGGAGGACTCGCTGCTGACGCTCTCGTCAGTAACGGCGCGCCCCCTGCTGGCGGCGTCCAGGAAGCTGCGGCCCGCGCCCGACTCCACGGCGGAGTGAGTAGACTCCTCACTGTTCTAGTTAAAGACTTATGAACTTAGACTTTACGAAGTTTGACCCACTACAAATAGAGTTGCTAATTTAGCTGTAGTCGCCCTAAGTAATGAATGTTCTATCATTTATTTTATTTTATTTCTTTTTTATTATAATTTTATTCTATTCGTTGACTTCATTTTCATTGTTAGGTTAATATAACCTAACCTAGGTTAGACTTAGGTTAGTTACTTATGGGAAGACAGTCGTTCCAGAAAATTTGAAACACTTTAAGGCGCTGTACTTAGTCAAAATAGGCTTCACAAAACAGTTTTTTAGCCAAATGTATACATTTTAGAGCAGCTAAAAAAATATATGTTAATCTTGATCATATTTATGGGTGGACCATTGTGTTCAAAACACATTTTCGGTAAATTTTCTCGATAAAAAAAACCATAAAATAACCATTTAAATTGAAATTGTAGCAATTGTAACTGTATTATTTATAAACAAATCTTGATAATATTAATAACAGTGATGTAATATATAATAATAAAGGGAACTGTTGTTTTATTTATTCTTTTTTTTATCACTTTTGTTTATTTCAATATATATTCATTATTTTCTTCTAAAACCTGGCCGCCCAGTAATAGTGACGTCTCATTTACTCCCATACAAATAGACAGTGTGCGCGATTTTGGTATTCACAGCGCCTTAAAGGCATTGTCAATGGTCCGCCATTTTTAATGCAATTTAAATTTTCATTTTGCCATTTGGCTGTCTAGGAGAGAGTGGTTCGGAGTAAGAAAGAGACGGAGCCACTCTGGAATAAGATTAAAACAATACTGCTATAAGATGTCATGGTAGGTAATTTATGTGGGACCGTTGAAATTAGAGAGCGTATAGATAATATTTTTTTATTATTTATTTTTATTTTTTATATATGCTTAGAAACACTACCTCGGACTTTAAAAAACTTTAGACCCTATTGCTAAAAATCTTAATTGCTACTTCTCCATTCCCAACGGCAGCACAACCCCCCCGGAGTTTAAGGAACTTTACACCTTATTTCGAATAATCTTAAATGCTTTTTTTGCTATCCTTCAGGAGCACGGCCCCACCGGACGGCGGCTACGGCTGGGTGGTGGTGTTCGGAGCGTTCATGGTGCAGTTCTGGGTAGCAGGACTGTTCAAGTCGTACGGGGTGCTGTACGTCGAGATTATGGAGACCTTCCCGGATTCCTCAGAGTCCGTGGCTTCTTGGATACCTGCAGCCCTCTCGACTCTGTGTTTGGCCCTCGGTAAGAAAAAAAAAAACAATCGGGGCAATCTTTGGCGACTGCCGATAGAAGTGAAAACAAAAAGTACAGTACGCAGGCCCCGCCCCAGTCGTAGCACTGGTTATTTCCCCCGCATACCTATGTGGTGCTACGGCGTCGCGGATCGCCTACGAGTGCTACGAAGCGTGACCAGACCACACATTACGTCAAGTGACGATGAGTTCAATGTTTTTCCTTCACCCAAAAAGTGCTCAACGCGCCTAAAGAAGTTTTCACTTCAAAAAAATCAACTCCTGGTTTATTATTTGAATTTTCGTATGGAGAACTAGTCAAACTCTACTGGTGATTATTTTAACATGATGTAAAGATTGGCACTAACAAAGGAGGCCAGCAATGGGTGAAGACGGGCTATGGATGTTTATAATATACAGGATGTAAACAACCTCATCACGAAGCCGTCAACCAAGCATTCTGTACGTCAAACTAAGTAATATTACTTAAAAATTATTGCTGGGAAACGGCGTTTTTTGGGGTGAAAAATCATGTTTTGTGGTAGAACTCAATGTAACTCACTTAGAACATTGTGCTGATGGATGGATTGAATAGTACGGGGGTCGTGGAGGTGTTTAAAGTAAAAATCATACAATAAAAACTTGTATTAAAAAAAAAAAACTTGTCAATAAGTTGGAACTTTGACCCCCAATATCTCCGTAACTAGAGGTTCCCAGATAAGGTTCCAAGGATCCCAGAGCGTAGCGAGAAATTCTTACGACACCTTGCCTTGGACAGGTTAGAATGGTTTCGAACGTTCATATAGGAGTTGCTTGGTTGAATATAGATAAATTCAAGAGAAAGTAATCTGTAGAGCGAGCGTAGCGAGCTCGAAAATTTTAACACTTTTCCTACCGACCTACTGGAGTTACCTGAGCCTCTTATAGACAAAGTTAAGACTCATGAAAAACTAGGCTTCATGAGCGAGCGTAGCGAGCTCGAAATTTTTTACATTGCCTCAGATAATTATGCTACAAATGCATATTATATAATTATAAGGCCTCGGGGCAAGGGGCTCCTAATTTATTTCAGGCTCTATCTATTGTATAAATCGATCATGCAAAAATCCGTAGAAGTGCCAATCCAGAGGTAGAAAAAGTTAAGTGATTCCATTTTACGCTACAATTTATTACGTATAATACGAGCATGGCATCAGGCAGGAAAAGCTATAACTTTTTAAAATCCTGAGCCTCTAGGGGCAGCTGCCTCCTCCTGGCGACGCCCATGATAAGATATACAACTAGAATATTTAGTGTCAATTCCGCCAAACTAGTTCAAGCTTGGCTAATGACGTATTTGGTCCGGTTCAGGGGGGGGGGCAATTACACCCATTGCCCCCCCTGTATCCGCGCCTGCCCTCAATATCTCCGTAACTAGAAGGTATGGTGTAGAACAAAAAAATGATCGCGATGCGCAATGACGGGGTCAATAAGTGCCTTTAGGCTTCGTTAAGAGGTATTTTACACCCTTTATTGTTCGTAAAATGGTTTCAAAGAAGAGTATTAATTTTCCAGCGCCGCTGTCATCAGCGCTGTGCGAGAAGTACTCGTGCCGTCTGGTCGTGTTCATCGGAGGCCTGTTCTGCGCCACCGGCCTCGCTCTCTCCTACTTCAGCAAGGGGCTGCTCCATCTCCTGCTCAGCTTCGGAGTTATGACTGGTAGGTCAACACTCAACAGTCTCTCAAAGATATATATAAGTTTTTATTTATTTATAATAATAATAAGTAAATAAATATCGCTGGCCACACACAGCGCCATCTAGTGCCACACTAAGCAACGAGGCTTGTGTCGTGGACTCCAGATAGTTTATTAGACTACATATAAACTTTTTGTACATACATACTTATCTACACTAATACGTTTATTAAAAAAAAAGAGGAAAGACTTGTATTTTTGTATGTTTGTAATGAATAAACTCAAAAACTACTGCGCCGATTTCAAAAATTCTGTCACCATTAGAAAGCTACATTCACCCTGAGTAACATATTTATATTTTATTTTAATATGGCTATATTTTATTCTCGTACTCCCATGGGAACGGAACTACGCGGGTGAAACCGCGTGACGTCCGCTAGTTGTTACATTATTATTGTAAAATAAAATCATGCCGACTTGTTTGGTAACAACTAAAAATGGAAAAATGATTTTTTTTTTTTTTGCAAAAAAAAAAAAACAAACAAAAAAAAAACAAAACATTAAATCAATCAAACAAAGGACTTCGAAGCTTCACCTTTGTTTGATTGATTTTGTGTTATTCTCACCGGCTTCTGAAACTCAAGTTATTTTTCACTTTTTTGCGTTTTTCTTTTAGTTTTTTTTTGTTTTTCTTGTGTTTTTTTTTTTAAGCCGGTTTTATTTTTTGCAAAACAAAAAAATAGGACAACTCAATTAGTTCTATTATAAAATCGCATTATATTGATATAAGTGTGTTTTTCTTTGCAGGCATCGGCGGAGGACTGTCCACAACTCCTGGAATCGTCATCGTGTCCCAGTACTTCGATAAACACAGGTAAACGATACAAAAACATGGTAGTACTTACCACAGGCTGTACGTAAAAAACAATCGGGGCAGTCTTTGGGGACTGCCGATAGAAGTGAAAACAAAAAGTACACAGGCGCCGCCCCAGTCGTAGCACTGGTTATTCCCCACGCATGACTATGTGGTGCTACGCCGTAGCGGATGCTACGAGTGCTACGAAGCGTGACCGCACGTTGCGTTACGTGACGATGAATTCAATGTTTTACCTTCACCCAAAAAGTGCTCAACGCGCCTAAAGAAGTTTTCACTTCAAAACATGGAAGCTTAAACTGTTACCATTAGCACAAGCATGATCAGCCTACAATGTTCCCACTGCTGGGACACAGGCCTCCTCTTTTTGAGAGGGAATGGGCTATAATCCACCACGCGGGCCCAGTATGGACTGGTAGATGTCACATGTCTTCGAATGTTTAGTTCTAGGACATGCCAGTTTCCTCACTAGCGTTTGTTACCAGGAGACAAAGTGTTATATTATCTGTGCCCGGAGTAACACAAGGATGCTAACGATACCACGTAGGTACTATCGTGGTCTTTTCCGCCTGACCAGTTTTTTTTTTTTCGCTTAAATCATGCGGAGGCGCCGAGCCTCGCCCCTTTAAAGTTTGGGCCTATTAGGACAGCGTCAACTTTGGTGCGCAATAGTTATTTATGCAACTGTTGTATAATGAGGGGTATTAAAACACGAATGTGGGTTTATCACACGAGGCGAAGCCGAGTGTGATAATAGTATCACATGAGTGTTTTAATACCTAATTATGTACAGTTGCATACAATACTTTATCTACATCCATGATGTGAATCCTCCATATAAAATGTTCTGAAACCATAGGGTGTTGTAGTGTTGTAAGAAGTCTATGTAAATTCATGGAAAGTTTAATTGCTGAGTATTTAATACAAACAAACCATGTATAGGTAATAATATAATTATTTACATTTTTGATTGTACAATTATTAAAATGCACAAAGCTTGTAGCACTAATTTTTGTAAACAACAAAGTACATAATGCAATACTAATATCGAACAAAAATGGCGAGATAAAACGTGAATTCGAATGAACCTATAAGTTTTTTTTTAATTACGGCGCTGTGGTAGTGAATCGCACGTGCTAGACAATGTTCTTTTTTTAAAACGAGTTGCATAATGAAATTCAGTACAACATTATAACACCCGTTTGGATGTTATAATGGTTATTATGACACTGGCTGTTTTAATGCTGACTATAAGCTAACTGTTTCAGATACTTTTATAGAGGATTTATAGCATGGGTGTAGATAAAATAACAATAACTCTCGTTTGGCGTGCGTACAGTGCGCTTGGCCGATTCGGTATCTTTTCATTCATTATTTCTATACAAAGTCAACGGGGCGGGGCTAAAGAGCGTTTCTATGTTGCGAGTGCAAGCAAAAATTAGCTTAGGGGTGGTCAGGCGGGAGTGTCCTCGATAGTACATCGAAATCGGTTTAGGCGTTCAGAAGTTATCGTGGAATAACGAAACTCACAAACAAACATACATGCATAGGTACATGGACCCTGAAAACATAACACCCCTTTTTTTTTGGCAGTCGTGTTAAAAACAGTCGTTTCCTAGCAATAATTTTTGAGTAGAATTAAGTAGATGACGGCTTCGCGAAAGGTTCGTTTACACCCTATATTGTTCCATACTTTAATATAATTTTGTCAACTGATCTAAATATTGTCATCTCTTTCCAGGGCACTAGCTAATGGCATATGTGTGAGCGGGACGGCAGCCGGCAGCTTCGTGTTTCCGATGTTGATTGAAAAACTAGTAGATATGTACGGGTTGCATGGAACTGTGCTTTTATTGGGTAAGTTGTTTTAGTATTATACTCCAATCTTTTTGAGGTCGGCGGGGCGCAGCATGCAAGCAGCAAAAGAGGAAGTTCTCGATTCGTCGAAACCTTTTTATTATTATTTTTTGTATTTTTTATGTATGTTCCCCGATTACTCGAAGATGGCTGGACCGATTTGGATTTTTTTTTCTGTTTGAAATGGTATACTTCCAAGGTGGTACCATGATCATCAAGTCAGGATCTGATGATGGGATCCTGGAGAAATAGAGAGAACTTTTCAAATTTTATTGGCACACTTGAAGGGATTTGGGTAGTTTTTGGAAGAGTTCTTTCTCGGAGTAGTCACATTTCAATTTGGTGAAGATCTGATGAAGAGCTTCGGAGATAGGCAACGGAACTCCTCAATAAATGATCCCATGTCTGTCTATTGTTTACACCAGTTCATAACATAATATCACGCTGGTACGCTGTGGGGGGAAGCACATCGAACCACTAAAAAGTAAAATATGAAAACTTTTTTTGCAAAAAATAAAACCGACTTCAATAAAAATTTCAAAAAATAAATAAATATAATAATAATAATAAAAAAATAATAAAAAATAATAATAAATATATAATAATTATAATAATAATTCATTTTTCAATTTTTTTTCATTTTATTCTTCATTAATTTGAATTGATCTTTTTTCTTAATGTCGTACTAACATAGCTCATAAGTACTCGCTACTAACCCATATGGACTCTTGTTCGAAATAAAGTTTTTGATTTGATTTGATTTGAATAAGTTTAAAAGTCGGTGACCTTTGATTGATTTAGTTTTTTTGTCACCGACTGCTTTAATTAAAGTTATTTTTCTCTTTTTTGTGTTTTTAGGGTTCCGTACCCAAAGGGTAAAAACGGAACCCTATTACTAAGACTTCGCTGTCTGTCCGTCTGTCCGTCTGTCTGTCACCAGGCTGTATCTCATGAACCGTGACAGCTAGACAGTTGAAATTTTCACAGATGATGTATTTCTGTTGCCGCTATAACAACAAATACTAAAAACAGAATAAAATTAATATTTAAGGGGGGCTCCCATACAACAAACGTGATTTTTTTGCCCTTTTTTTGATAATAATGGTACGGAACCCTTCGTGCGCGAGTCCGACTCGCACTTGGCCGGTTTTTTTGAAGTCGGTTTTATTTTTTGCAAAAAAGTTTTTTCCTCCATACCTCTCTATAACTCGTCATGTCATCAGACACCTCCTTTCTACCCATATCATCCTTCTCTGTCCCTCATCGTTTCTTTCATCTTTCAAAAAATAATAAAAGAATAATATCATCATCTGCCGAGCCTTTTCCCAACTGTGTCGGGGTCGGCTTCCAGTTTTACCGGATGCAGCTGAATACCAGTATTTTACATGGAGCGACTGCCTATCTGACCTCCACAACCCAGTTAGTACCGGGTAATACGATACCCCTTGGTAAGACTGGTTGTCAGACTTTTGGGCCTCTGACTACCTGTAACGACTGTCAAAGATCTACAAATGACAGCCGGGACCAACGGCTTAACGTGCTTTCCGAGGCACGGAGGAAACTCGGTATGTAATGGGCGGTCACCCATCCACAGACCAACCTAGGCAAGCACGGCTTAACCTAACGATCGACCCGAGCGGCTGTTATTATTTAGCCACGAGCTCCTCCTAATAAAAGAATAATAAATAAATAAATAAATAAAAATTTGTTTATTTCTTAACCAAAAACAGAACAACAAGTTGATGATTGGAGCCTCCTTTTAAGCAAAGAAAAAGCCTGTATTAGGAGACTCCGCTCTTTCTTATCTAGACAATGTTTTTTAAAAGAACAGAATACTTACATAACATTTATAATTTTTATATTATAGGTACACACGTGTAAGTGTTGGGTTGTGTGTACTTAGTACGTGTGTATGTATGTGTGTGTGGTGCTTAGAGCGTGTGTGTGTGTATATGTGTGTAGGTGAGTGTGTGTGTAAGGAGAAATGGGTGAGTTAAACTATGCGTTTTAAAAGTGCCTCAGTATCATCATAAGTAAGAGGTTTTATCCAATTTGTTACCAATTTTTTACATTCATGTAGTTGTTTAGTGTATATGTATACCTCCTTATTTACCCTATTATAAAGCTGAGCAGAGCGTTTGTTGTATAAAAGATCAATAATACACAAAATGGTGACGATTCTGTTATCATCATCCACAGCCCGAACTCACCCACTGCTGGGTATATGCCTCTCTTTTCTTGTGCCAATCTCCACGTTCCTGTGCCAGGCTCATCCAGTTTTTTCCCACAACGGCAGTTATGTCGTCTGCCCATCTCGCCGCCGGACGACCCACGTTCCTTTTACCAGTTCTTGGACGCCACTCAGTGACAGCCTTGGTCCACCTGTCATCACTGCGCCTTGCTAGGTGTCCCGCCCAACTCCATTTGAGTTCCGTAACGCGATTTCCAATATCGAAAACTTTTGTGCGTTTTCGGATTTCAACGTTAGGAACTCGATCTATCAGCTTAATGCCGAGCATGGAACGCTCCATGGCTCTCTGTGCAACTCTCAGTCTGTACACAGCCTCCTGCGTGAGCGTCCATGTTTCAGCACCGTACGTCATTGTGGGCAGGACACATTAGTTATAAAGGCGGGACTTAAGGCATAGCAGAATTTTGGGTGATTTCAAAATATCGTCCAATTTGCTGAACGCAGCCCACCCAAGCTGTATTCTTCGGGATATCTCCTTTTGTTGATGCTCTTTGCCAAATGAAAGCATATGACCAAGACATACTGGTCGACCATCTCCAACTTTTCATTTCCAACTTTGACAGAAGTATTACGATTCTGTTATACACAAACTAAACCTAATTTAGGCTATTGCTATCTTTTTCTCTCTAATAAAACGAGAAAGAGACGGACGTAATTTAGAGGTGTAAAATTTAGTAGGAAGTTTGGAACTAATATTTCTATACAAATTTACGGTGTACGTAAAAACATGTCGACTAAAAACGCGGTGAAGCGCACGGCATAAACTAGTTTGACATCTGTAACTTAGTTCATACTCATAGCTATAGCCGTCCTTTTCTCGCACTGCCTTTTAGTGAAAGATAGCAATAGCCTAAATTAAGTTTATTTTGTGCACAACAGAATCGACACCAATGTTCTAGTTATTCATCCAAATTTATTTTATCACCTCCAAAGTAGGTGTGCTCCTTCAGAAACGATACACTTGCGCCAACGAATAATCCAATCATCAAAACATTTTTTAAACGCTTTTCCGGAATTGAGTTCAGTTTTCGCCGCGAATTCTCCTATATATCTTCTACCGAATGAAAACGGGTGCTACGAAGTGGTAATTTGAGTTCAGGAAAAAGAAATAAGTCGGCTGGAGCCATATCTGGTGAATAAGGAGGTTGCTCGATGGTATTTGTTGAGTTTATGGTCAAAAATTCATTCACAATGACGGCCTTGTGCGAAGGCATCTATACATATAATAAAACAGTAACGAAAGAAAAACTGTACAGTGAGAATTTTCAAGAAAAAATAAGTGGCTTTTGTCAGAAAAACGTAACTGATGACAAAAAGTGACTTTTTAGAATTTTTGCCTGTTTGTCTGTGTGTATGGTACGACTTCACGCCAAAACTACTGGATAGATTGAATTTAAATTTAGCAAAAATGTTCTTTGTAAACGAAGGAAGTCTTCAGGCTACATATTGGTTTATATTTCATAGAGGTTTTCTTTTAAGGTATTAAAAAAAAAAAAAAGTTTCCAAGAACTCTATAGATGGCGTTGAACTTACTATGATAGTTGGTGCCAAAGCCAAAACGCTTGGAAAAAAAAACATTGTGTCACGTCACATACTCTCGTTGACTGACACTTTCATTTGCCTAACCTTCCGAATATAACCAGGCCTGTCTCACTTCCATACAAGCGGCGCAAAAACCCCGAGATATTTACCTACTATTCTGGAAAACAAGCTAATTTCAACCTTTTGCATTGCGCATAGCGTTCATAGTACAATAACTGTCTGCCGTCTCGCTTCAATCTGCTCGGGCTGTCAGAGGTATTTACGGTATTAACAGTTTATTTTTGTTTCGCGGGTGCGTGCGCTGCGTGTGCGACAAGTCGAGCGAGTGCAAGCCTATTGAGACTAGTGCGGTGGCCGCACGCTTGCGTTTATCATACCTAAACTCGGGAGTGAAACTTCTGTACCGTAAGGTACTAATAACGTTCTGTGATATAACCTAGTTTTCTCGTGCTTTGTTAAAATCAGTTTTTTTAGGTTCCGTTCCTTGCATTATCATACTAACTCCTAGCGCCATCTATCCAGCGACTAGGGAAGAGTTAAAAAGAAAATCCCTCATTCATGTGGTCGGCGCAGCACGCCTTCTTCTCCCACACTTCTCTAATACTCGTCATCTCTTCAGACACCTCCTTTCTTACCATATCATTCCACCAGACGCGGATACAGGGGGGGGGGCAATGGGTGCTATTGCCCCCCCCCCTGAACCGGACCAAATACGTCATTAGCCAAGCTTAAACTAATTTGACGGAATTGACACTAAATATTCTAGTTGTATATATGTTGTCATGGGCGTCGCCAGGAGGAGGCAGCTGCCTCTAGAGGCTCAGGATTTTTAAAAGTTATAGCTTTTTCTGCCTGATGCCATAGAATGGTATTATAGCATAATTATCTGAGGCAATGTTGTAAAAAAATTCGAGCTCGCTGCGCTCGCTCTCGAAGCCTAGTTTTACATGAGTCTTAACTTTGTCTATAAGAAGCCCAGGTAACTCCAGTAGGGCTCGCTTCGCTCGCTCTACAAACTACTTTCTCTTGGATGTATCTAAAATTCGACCAAGAACTCCTACGTGAACGTTCGAAACCATTCTAACAAAAGCTGGCGGCCCCCTGGTATCTTGCATATCATGGATTTCTGTAAAGTAACACCCATTTATTATCAAAAGTATATCATTTTTTTTTAATGAATTTTCCAAAAATTGCCCCCCCGTAAAGGAAATCCTGTATCCGCGCCTGCATTCCACACAGTCCATCACAATACAGAAAGACATCTACATGAAAAATTAGGTACAGTCGGGGTTTTTTCCACCTGACCATTTTAATTTTTTTTCGCTTAAAACATGCGGAGCCGCCGAGCCACGCTCCCTTAAAGTTTGGGCCTATTAGGAAAGCCTCAACTTTGGCCGCCGCAAATTAACAATAACTCTCGTTTGGCGTGCGTCGTCAGTGCGTTCGGCCGATTCGGTATCATTTCATTCATTATTTCTATACAAAGTCAACGGGGCGGGGCTAGAGAGCGTTTCTATGTTGCGAGTGCAAGCAAAAATAAGCTTAGTGGTGGTCAGGCGGGAGTGTCCTCGATAGTACATGTAGTGTAGTGTGTAGGGCAAACAGTCGCAAACGATCCTGCTTCATAGGTAAGTAGTTAAATAAATAAAAGTGAATTTGACTATGCATTTTTATTTTATTTAAATTGTTGAATTCGACTTCTACTTTAAAAGTAACTTTCGAGGATCTTCAGCACTACGGTTTATGACGTCTTCCGTGAAAGAACCGCCCATACTGTTAGCAAGTTTTTAAAAAACTATAAAAAATAATAACAGAAAGAAAATAATTATATTAAACATTTTTTTTTTTGTGGCAATTGCACCGTGCATTTTGCCAATGTCTGCACGGTTTATTCAAAAGTTAGCACATGACGCCTCGTTTACACTTTGATTAGTGATTAGGCGGGCGATTTCTTACATTTTCTGCGAGATTTTCAGGGGGGGGGGGGGCAGTTGCCCTCCCCTGCCCCCCTCCCCCCTGGGTACGCCCATGCAGTCCATCCATCATTTGTTCTGTGTAACCCTGTATAATGCGACTGGCCTGCAGGAGGCGGTATGCTGCACGTGTGTGTAGCGGCGACGCTGTACCGGCCCGCGCCCATCAGCTTCAACACGTCGAACTTGGCCGATAGGACACCAGCCACCACCACCACCACGGAACACACCACACTGCTGCACGATATACAGGAAGGTGAGAACGTTATGTTTCAATCTGCCATTTCTCATTTCTATTTTTTAAACACTGTTTTAAGCTTTCACGGTTTAAAACTAAACTATATTGTCACTTACGGGATATCTTCCGTGATAGTTCATTGTTCCCGATATTTCGACGCTGTAAAAGAAAGAGGGTAGACAGATTTGTCTGCTCTTAACAATTTATTTTCCATCCACCCGCATTCTCCAGTCAACCCGCGATCATGGCGCTTGCAACAGCGTCGAAATATCGGGAGCTCAAAACAATGAACAATCACGGAAGATATAAGTTCTATTTTTTATCCTGCATATTTTATGCTCACCTTGCTAAATAAATTGATTGTAAAACATCTCAAGATTTTATTTCAATGTTAGGAATTTAATTGAAATTGAAATTGTTTAATGAAATAATTGAATTACAAAAATATTTACAAAATGGCCTTAAACTATAGGTAAATAGTAATTGGATTCTACCTGAACTAGGAATAAACCTGTATCTCAGGTAACTCACTCGAGTGCTTATAACTAAATAATCTAAGATTTCTTTAAACAAATACCTAGTAAATAACTTATTATATTATACATACATAAATATTATTTAGCCAACTTGTCTTTAACGTTCTATTATTTTGCAATGAAGCATAACACAAAAATCCAGGTCACGTTTGCTTTGTGGCTATCAATGCTTGTCGAAAAATGCTATGTCACTAAAATGTAAAACATAGTATTTATAATTTGAAAACTGAAACTAAAAATTATTTTAATTGCGACAATTAGTAGGTGTACCTAAATATCAATATACTAATGAGTAAACTATAACACAAGTTACTAAAAAGAACTTATTGAATGTCGGCGCTCACGCATCATTGTAATCAATGGAATTGACATATCTTGCCTCAGCTATTTTCTTAGCGGAGCATTCTAGATCTCCTGTTTTGTGGGTGCTCGGTTTTTTAAAACGCAAGCATGTTGCACACTGGCAATTCAGAGTTTTTATTGCAATCCTTGGACTGATGATCTTGTTCTCCACAATGTCCACACGTATAGGTAGCCTCCCGACAAGTCTTTGCAGCATGTCCATACTGTTGACATTTAAAGCACCTGGTCACAAGTGTAAAGTCCCTCACTGGGCAGGATGTCCAATTAATGTAAACTCGGCTTTGATTTATAAGGGCCTTTCTTATGCTGGCAGAAACTTCAAGAACAAAGTTGCACGTTGGTCCCTCTTTTTTACCCGACTTGTGACTTAATTTTATGGAAGCCATAAAAGAGTCACGAGGTAAATTAGGCAGCTTGTCGGCTAAGTTCTGCTCATAAATGCAATCATACACTTCTTGATCACTCAAAACGGTCGGAACTCCTACAACAGCAATTCTTGGTGGCTCTCAGTAGCGAAGGGTCAATTTTTGTAAGAGGTAAGCCGGAGTACATATCTTTAACGTGATTTTATGATTTGTCTATAGAATACTGACTGTGCCATTTTTCAAAGGGAATCCGGTAGGAATCGAGTTGTATGGAAGCTTCGCCACTGGTGGCTCTTCTATTTTCAGGCCGGAACCACTTAGCTGAGAGGATTGTCTCAGTTTTTCAATGTCGTCTTTTGTCTCCGTGCTGATAATAACGCCTCCGTTTTTAGTTTTGCGTAATCCTCGAACGTGCAGTTTCATTTGTTCCGGGCATATAATTTTTTGGACCAGAGATTTTGTGTCGTCGCTTGATTTTAATTTATCTGTTGGATAAATTGCAATTGAGCTGAGGTTATTTGGGCGCAAGTAGTTATTCTTGTTGGTTTTAACCATGTCAGCAAACGAAACTTTTTCTTCCATAGTTGTTTTGGTGCAGTTTTCTTGAATGCTAGCTTGAATTGTTTGCTGGAAATTTTCAAGGCAATTCGTGAGGTCCCGTTTTTCTTTCATCATTTGAAATTCTTTGAGCTTGAGCCTCAAGTCTTGGTAGTAAACTGCCATTTGTGAAACGCCATGTTCTACCTTGCGCGAAAGGTTATTGATCCTCAGCTTTTGGTCGGAGTTCAACTTTCATTCCTGAGCAATGTGACAGACTTCACTCAGGCATTTGTCGATGGAGGTCAACCAGTTGCTGATATCGCTAGTTTCTACTGCTTCTGATCTTCCTTCTGCCGCATGGTAAGGTGTTTGGGGTTCGGTCGCAGGGCTGCTAGGAGGTGGAATATTCCGAGGGCTGTTTTCAATATTTGACATATTATTTACTTAGTTCTTCGATATTTCTCATAACTAATTGTTATTCACATAAGTAAATCACAAACTTAGCAAAAATAATGCGGTTTGGTATCTAGGTCACAGATCACTCGAATATTATTTTTACGTCATATAGTAAATGAAATCGCTAATATACACGTCCGCTCTACTTGAGTGCTAGTTGAGCATTTCGAGCAATCGAATTGAATTTATATATTTTATTTTATTTTTTAATTTATATCCATGTTTTAAATAGGTTTTTTTTTGTATCATTTCAATTAATGTATAGACATAATAATAAGATTAATATAGATTAATCATATTATTCTTCTGTTTCCAAACCTAAATTATTTGTAATTTTTTTATCATTCTTAAAAGGAGATACTAAAAAAAAACCGGCCAAGTGCGAGGCGGACTCGCGCACGAAGGGTTCCGTACCAATTATTATAAAAAAATCACGTTTGTTGTATGGGAGCCCCCCTTAAATATTAATTTTATTCTGTTTTTAGTATTTGTTGTTATAGCGGCAACAGAAATACATCATCTGTGAAAATTTCAACTGTCTAGCTGTCACGGTTCATGAGATACAGCCTGGTGACAGACAGACGGACAGACAGCGAAGTCTTAGTAATAGGGTTCCGTTTTTACCCTTTGGGTACGGAACCCTAAAAAGAGATGTAGACATAGTGTGTTAATAAAAAGAAAAGAAAATGGAATACATAAAACAGATATCTATTTTAAATATAATATACAATACATACTTAACTACTCATAAATACAAAGAAAGACATATAACAATACTATAAATACAATACAAATACTAATAACAAATACTTATGCAATTAGGATGAAATGGAAAGGTAATGGTATCTTACTCTTTTCTTGAAAACTGTAACAGTTTGGCTTTATTTATTCTTGCCCACAGACCAGGGCATCATGTTCAAGTCGGACTCCACGAAAGACAACCGTCTGCAGAGCCTGTTCCACCCGGAGAACGAGATGGTCCTCAACCAGAAGAACTTGATGCTCAACGACGACGCCAAGAGGAACAGCCTCATCACCGAGATCATGCATCCCAGTCTCATTGAGGTACAGTTCAATAAATAAATTAATTAATAGTACATTACTGCAGCGGCTAGCAACAGAGGCATTGGTGCCGATTCCCTTGTTTACAAACTAAACCAAATTTAAGTTCAGTGCATCTTTTTCTTTCTATTTCATTATGAAAAGGACAGAAGATAAATTTTAGTTATGTTCTGTCAAATTAATCAGCGCCATACAAGTTTTAGACGCGATTAAAAAGTTGACTACTAAAATTACATCAAATTACGTCAGGTGCTGACTAATTTGACAGGATTAAACTAATATTTATCTTTTGTCCTTTTCATAATGAAATAGAAAGAAAAAGATGCATTCAACTTAAATTTAGTTTAGTTTGTAAACAAGGGAATCGGCACCATTGATGGACGAACGTGTAAATGTGGGCCGAGGCGAAGCCGATGCACACATACGGTCCATCAATGCCTAGTTATGGGCCAAGGCTTGTGTAGTACTTTTCTCAAATAATGCAAGGAAATTAAAACTCTCGCGTTGAAGAGTTCATTTGTTTTTTTTTCAAACCTTTTTCTATTTGCAAGCCGATTCGAAATTTAAATAAAACCTTTGATAAGTTACCTCCTTGGTTGCCATGTTTCATAGTAAAAGATCGTTCGATTTTTAAATAACACGACAGTTATGATGAGTTTACTATGTAATTTATTTGGCCGATAAACACGACAGATATGGATTTTCGTGCAACTTTTGCTGGCCGCTGGTCGGTCAATTTCGATTTATCTCGAAGAAGGTTGTCAAAATAATGCTCAAATTTCCAAGCATGTTTGAAAAAAACTTTATTTCAGACTAGGTACACTTTATTTCAGACTAGGTACACTAGTCCATCGTTCATTCTAATTAATCTTATTATTTTGCTTTGCAGGTCGCCCGTCAACAAATGCAGACACAACATTCGGATTCCGAAGACTCTGAGGGTCTGGATGTCTTAGGAGTCGTAGGTGAGTCATCACTCACGTGACCATCTCAGACTATCTGCTTATTCCTCATATGAATTGATCAAGATTATGTCTGGACTTCAAAAGAGACTATGACCTCTGAGTTTGTTTCGGCTGTTTCTTCTCAGAGTAGTCAGGTACGAAACACCGGCCCCATCTAGTTTAAAAAAACCGGCCATGTGCGAGTGGGACTCGCCCATGAAGGGTTCCGTAGCAGCAAGTAACATAACATAAAAGTTCTTGCAGTTCGTTGTAACTTTGATAGATATTTATGACGTATTAAAAAAAAAACTACTTACTAGATCTCGTTCAAACCAATTTTCGGTGGAAGTTTACATGGTAATTACATCATATATTTTTTTAGTTTTATCATTCTCTTATTTTAGAAGTTACATGGGGGGGACACATCTTACCACTTTGGAAGTGTATCTCTCGCGTAAACTATTCAGTTTAGAAAAAAATGATATTAGAAACCTCAATATCTTTTTTGAAGACCTATACATAAATACCCCACACGTATGGTTTTGATGAAAAAAATTTTTGATTTTCTGTTCTAAGTATGGGGAACCCCCAAAATTTATTGTTTTTTTTTTTCTATTTTTGAGTGAAAATCCTAATGCGGTTCACAGAATACACCTACTTACCAAGTTTCAACAACATAGTTCTTATAGTTTCGGAAAAAGTGGGTGTGGCATACGGACGGACAGACAGACAAACATGACGAATCCAAAAGGGTACAATGTTTTGCCATTGGCTACGGAACCCTAAAAATCAAAATAAACATCCTATATCACTCATCATATGCCTGCCTTCTCCCAACTATGTTAGTTTTTTTTTAATACAAGTTTTTGATTGTTTTAAGTTTTTTTATATTTTATATTGTGTAGTTTTAAGTTTCTTATTTTTTATTGTATGCTTATTTTGTTGTGTGTACTTGCGGCTAAAGCCAAATAAATACGTTTTCTTTCTTTCTTTTCTTTCTTTTCTCTCTTTTCTCTCTTTTCTCTCTTTTCTCTCTTTTCTCTCTTTTCTTTCTTTTCTTTCTTTTCTTTCTTTGATGTTTTTACCTCCACGACCCCAATCAATGTATGATTGATGCATTGAATAGTACGGGGGAAGCTCAATGTTTTTAGTGCGTTAGGTTGGGACCGAGGACACTCCCGCCTGACCACCACTAAGCTAATTTTTGCTTGCACTCGCAACATAGAAACGCTCTCTAGCCCCGCCCCGTTGACTTTGTATAGAAATAATGAATGAAAAGATACCGAATTGGCCAAGCGCACTGTACGCACGTCAAACGAGAGTTATTGTTATTTTGCGCGCCAAAGTTGACGCTTTCCTAATAGGCCCAAACTTTAAGGGAAGGCTCGGCGCTTCCTCATGATTTAAGCGAAAAAAAATTAAGCTGGTCAGTCGGAAAAGACCACGATAGTACTTTGAGTTTTACCGTAAAACATCGTTTTACATACACCAAAAAAAACCTCGTTTCCCTAGAGTGCCAAAGTTATAGAGTTACTTTGTTTGATGTGCAGAATGATTGGTTGACGACTTCGTGAAGGGACCTTATAACACCTTATAAATTTGTACCCCCTTGTTTGTGTTGCCTTTTTTTTTTGTTTTTGTTTTTTTTTTTTGTGTTTGCCGATCTCATTAATTTATGTACAACAACCTATAACTACCTACATTCCAAGCAAATAAAGATCTGATTCTGATTCCGATTCTGTAGTGTGTGCGTGTTTGATGAAGAAGCAATTCACTTAAACTGGCAACTGTTGTTTCTCCCCCAGGTTTGCCCAAAGAGGTGGTTCGTCTTCGCCTCCGTCCGACGCGCTCGTCTTCCATCCTCCACTCAGTAGAAGACCTGTCTACTGACAGTACTTGTGTCTACAAGGCCAGGAGGAATCTTAGCAGGTAAGTGTTCCCGAAGCTGAGAGTGGAGATTTTAATTAATTAATATTGTTCTTCTCCATCGAGATCTACGCTAGGGAATGGGCAACTACAGTACTTTCTCAAGTTATTATGTCTTGTGACTGGGACTGTAGCTTTGTTTTTTTTTGTATTTTTGACATTCAAAAGTGCCGTAATGGTCTAATTGAAATAAATGCTTTGAGTTTGAGTTTGAAATTGCAACACCAACATTAAGGCCCTTCTAACCCTAAAATTAGCAACTCTATTTGTGGTGGTTCAAACTTCGTTTGAAATACTGTTAGAATAAAGTTATAATCAGCTTGCACTACAAAGCGGTTGTTACGTCAGTCACTGCGGGCAGTGCGAAATGATTGGTTTTTTTGCGATTTACAAAAAATCTATTGATTGGACTAAAAAAATAAAACAAAAAGACCTGCTTTATAGTTAGTTCAGTTAGTATGCAAAGTTTCATGATCTAGTTTGAAGTGCTTTTTGAATACCAGTGGTTTATTGTTCGATTTGGAGGTAACTTTGGATTTTTTTGTCTATAGAGATAAGTTTATGGAATCGTGTTTTCATCACACATAGTACTTAGTACTAATCCTCAACTTTACCATATATTTATTTCAAAATTAATGCTGCAGTATTTTAGGCGTTACGGAGGATCATGCCAAGCCATTTGAGGCATGTAAGGCCCTTAAGGCGACTACAGGAGCTAAACACGAGTTTTATAATGCAAAAAAGCATATGATTCACTGCAATAAACAAAACCAGAAAAATATATGATATTCTTCAGGATATATGCTAGTATGATAGTGTTTTGAAAACTTAATACAACAAATTGTATACGATAAAAAAAAATCACGAACTTATCTTTAAACATTTCTTTGAACGAGTAAAAACCATGCTGTTTCAAAACATCTGTTTTCGGATTTATGTATTTGTATAAATATATGTGTGTATAATGTATACCTTTAATTCTTACTTATCTGGCTATGAGGAGGCCTATGTCCAGCAGTGGTCTGCTGTAGGCTCATAATTATATGGGGGAAAATATATTGACCACCAAAAATAACTTTGTGACCACTAACATCTATCACCTAAAATATCAATTGATCACCAAATTTAGTAAATTGAGCACCATATTTAAATGAGGTGGTTGATGACAAACTAGGGCTGCGTTCCGAATTAGGATGTAATCGATTTGAGCGTCCATAAAGCTGTTCCGAATTACCGTGAGCGCGATATCGATGTCCCTTGAATCGTCATAGATGACGTCATGACATGCGCCATTTTGCGATTACACTGACCATGCCCCAAATAAATATCACTGTGAGCGCTGTCAAAAATGACAGTTTTTTTCACAGGTTGTGTTGTTTAATTTGATTGAAAAAAATTGAAATGAGTTTCAAACTCATGAACATTATTTTTAATTACCGTTGCATCTATGTAATTTGTAATTCGTAGGATTTTTTTAAGGGGTAAATCTTTGCCGGGAGCAAAATACCCTAATATAAACGCTTTCGTCATCCTTTTCATCACTGGACGAATCGTCGTTCTCTATCTAAAAATGTGAGTTATCAGAGTAGATAGAGTCAACCAACTTATCTTCCATTTTCAAAATAAGTCTTGTGAAATGTTTTGGTTTGGGGATAAGTTTACTGTCAACGCGTTCACGAGCGTTCCGAATTGATGACGGCTCTTAGCTGTCATAATCGTGATATCTAAATCGGAACGCAAAATATCGATGTGAGCGCTGTGAGCGATTATAGCCTAATTCGGAACGCAGCCTAGTTTTGCCTAGGCCGACTTGGGGCACCCCGACACGGATAGATTAAGTTAGAAGGATATGGCGGGGTCGAATAAACGAGCGAAGCGAGCGAATAGACCCCGCCATACCCTTCGTGGTTATTTTTTTATAAACCATTCAGAAGTAATCACGAAGTCTGAAAAAAAAAATGATTTTCATACATTTCTTTTAAACGACATTAATTGTTTCCGAGTCATGGTGGATGTTTATTTGTATAATAAGTATGTATTTACAAAAAAAAAGTTTCTTTGTAGTATATCAAGGTATCTGGTGTCCACGAAACGACACAAGCCTCGTTGCTTAGTGTGGCACAAGATGTTATGTATTGTTCGTTTGAGTGACAAAGAAAGATTTCCTTTCATATGCTCTTTCATGATAAATGATGTTTATTTTGCAAGTAGGTTTTTACAAACACTGTTACACGTCATTTTTTTTTAAACTGACGGGGCCGGTGTTTCGTACCTGACTACTCTGAGATGGATCTGATGATCTGAGATGGATGACTCATGGATGATCTTTTGTGTTTCTCCCCAGCAAATCCCTGTACATCCGTCCGCCGCCAAGCCGACTGATCCCCAGCAAGCTGGCTGAGCCGATCGTGATCAAACAAGAGGAGGTACAGAAGGAAGACGTGCAGGTGCAGAAGAAGCGCTCGGGATGTGTTGAGGTCATATCTAGGTACGTTTACTTCTTTCGAGGAATTTTATCATTAACTAGCTGACCCGCGCAACTTCGTTTGCGTCACATGAGAGAGAGAGAGAGGGTTAGAGAGAGTGTGAACCTTAAAAGATAGACTTTATGCTATCGTGGATTTTTCATTTTACTTTTTAAGAGAAACAATATTCCCTCAAACATGATTGTTGCGTAACTTTAACCCTTAACCCGGAAGCTCTCAAAAGAATTAAATTTTCCCTGTTTTTGCAACATTTATCATGGATACTCCGCTCCTACATTTAATGTGTAGGTATATCGGACTTCTCTCTGTCGTGGACGAACAAAAAAAAATACGCGTCGAATTGTGAACTTCCTGCTGTTGTTTCGTTGGTTAAAAAACTAAACGGACGGAAAATCTTATCACCGCGATTCAGAAAATGGAGTAAAATGAACAACGCCATCTATCGACCAAGATGTTAAACTGCTTAAATATAATGCATGGACATCATGAGTAAATTTTAAACACATTTTTAGTCGTTAGTACCATTTTAGTTCAATAGATGTCGCTGCATCTTACATTTGATGATTAGTTCTTCTTGAACACTTTAAATTCATATATCTTTTGATAGTATTAACCAATTACGATGAAAGAAAAACTAAATAATACCCCAAGATACGCACAATTTTTATGTATAAAAGTTTACATTGGTTGCGTAAATTTTAGGTGATGCTTGGTCATCGAAACAGACAAACAGATAAACAGACAAAAATTCCAAAAATGCTGGAAATGAGTTCTGTTGGTTATCCTTTCACACCCTGGCATTTTTTTTTTCGAAATATTTTCGATGTACAAAAACGATTTTTCTACAGATTTATTATATGTACCTATATATAAATTTTATCAATAATTTTATCTTGAACTGCTCTTCAATAAGAGCAGTTCAAGATAAAATTATTGATAAAATTGGTAAGGCTGCTCAATAGCAGCCTTACTCAAAGTGTGCTCCGCGGAACCCTAGGGCTCCGTGGAGCCTATGTACGAAAATACTGGTCATATTAAAAAAATATACCAAAGAAAAATACACTGTAATGTATGAAAAATAAAAAAAACAGTTTGATTCTTCTCATTTTCATTGGGGTCGGCTTCCAGTCTAACCGGATGCAGCTGAACACCAGTATTTTACATGGACCGACTACCTATCTGACCTCCACAACCCAGTTAGTACTGGGTAATACGATGCCCCTTGATAAGACTGGTTGTCAGACTTTTTGGGCCACTGATATCTGTAACGACTGTCAAAGATCTACAAATGACAGCCGGGACCAACTGCTTCACGTGCTTTCCGAGGCACGGAGGAAACTAGGTATATATGGGTGGTCACCCATCCACAGACCAACCTAGGAAAGCACGACTTAACCTAAAGATCGATCCGAGTGGCTGTTATTATTTAGCCACGAGCTCCTCCTCTCATTACCTTTCATTATTTTGAACACCTCTCATTAGATATAAGTTATTATTAAGACATGATTATTTCATTACTAATAAAGAATAAGTACATTTTATAAACTTTATTTTTATTATTTTTGGCAACAAACCTATTTTATAGCTCTCTGTCAAATATTTAGGATTATAAGAGTGTTCCGTTGCTAAAAAAAGTTTGAGAACCGCTGCTCTAGACTTATTTTAATGGGGTAGATGACACACCAATCAATTCAGATACTTTTTAAAAGCTGTCAAAACGCAGTTCTCCTATAGATTTTGTATGGCAATTGCAAACTGTGATGTCACTGTTTGGTCAACTCAATGACTCAACTATTATTGATTTTATCTACACCCATGCTATAAAACCTCTATAAAGGTATCTGAAACAGTTAGCATATGGCCAACATTAAAACAGCCAGTGTCATAATAACCATTATAACACCCAAACGGGTGTTATAATGTTGTACTGAATTTCATTATGCAACTCGTTTTAAAAAAAGAACATTGTCTAGCACGTGCGACTCGCTACCACAGCGCCGTAATTAAAAAAAAAACTTATAGGTTAATTCGAATTTACGTCGTATCCCGCCATTTTTGTTCGACATTTGGATATTAGTATTGCATTATGTGCTTTGTTGTTTACAAAAATGAGTGGTACAAGCTTTGTGAATTTTGATAATTGAACAATCCAAAATGTAAATAATTATATTACTACCTATACACGGTTTGTTTGTATTAAATACAAGCAATTAAACTTTCCATGAATTTACATACACTTCTTAGAACACTGCAACACCCTATGGTTTCAGAACCTTTTATGGAGGATTCATATCATGGATGTAGATAAAGTCTTGTATGCAACTGTACATAATTAGGTATTAAAACACTCATGTGATACTATTATCACACTCGGCTTCGCCTCGTGTGATAAACCCACATTCGTGTTTTAATACCCCTCATTATACAACAGTTGCATAAATAACTATTATCTACACCCATGCTATAAATCCTCTATAAAGGTATCTGAAACAGTTAGCATAGGGCCAACATTAAAACAGCCAGTGTCATAATAACCATTAAAACACCCAAACAGGTGTTATAATGTTGTACTGAATTTCATTATGCAACTCGTTTTAAAAAAAGAACATCGAATGTGGTAGTGAATCAAACGTCTAGCACGTGCGATTCACTACCACAGCGCCGTAATTAAAAAAAAAACTTATAGGTTAATTCGAATTCACGTCGTATCCCGCCATTTTTGTTCGACATTTGGATATTAGTATTGCATTAAGTACTTTGTTGTTTACAAAAATGAGTGATACAAGCTTTGTGAATTTTGATAATTGAACAATCCAAAATGTAAATAATTATATTACTTCTTATACACGGTATGTTTGTATTAAATACAAGCAATTAAACTTTCCATGAATTTACATAGACTTAGAACACTGCAACACCCTATGGTTTCAGAACCTTTTATGGAGGATTCATATCATGGATGTAGATAAAGTCTTGTATGCAACTGTACATAATTAGGTATTAAAACACTCATGTGATACTATTATCACACTCGGCTTCGCCTCGTGTGATAAACCCACATTCGTGTTTTGATACCCCTCATTATACAACAGTTGCATAAATAACTATTAAAAAGCAACAAAAAATCGAATTTGGCAATTAATTGAAAATAAATCGGGTTTTCAGGCCCAAAATAAAGTGTTTTTTTTAGAGATTGGTGTCTTGGAATTATTGTTTTATAGTGTCATCTACCCTCCATAATTACACCACTTGTTTTGAAATCCAATGAGTCCAAACAATAAAAAGCTTTAGTTGAAGAGTTTTTGTGGTTCTCAAGATTTAAAGGTTTCCAAACATGCTTGCTTTTTGGGCTTGCCGAAGATTGCCATAATGGTGTCGATTCTGTTGTGCACAAACTAAACGATTTAGGCTATTGCTATCTTTTTCTCTTTAATAAAACGAGAAACAGACGGACGTAATTTAGAGCTGCCAAATTTAGTTGAAACTAATTTTTCTATACAAATGAAGGGTGCACGTGAAAATATGTCGACTAAAAACACGGTGAAGCGCAAGGCATAAACTAGTTTGAAATCTCTAGCTATAGCCGTACTGTTCTCGCACTGCCATTTAGAAAAAGATGGTAATAGACTAAATTAACTTTAGTTTGTGCACAACAGAATCGACACCAATGCCAAATTAATCAAAATAGCGAAATATTTGATAGCTATTTGCGACGTTGCCCACAAAGGCACGCCACTGGTTCACCAACAGCTTCTGTGTATAACATTTAGGTATACATAGGTTTTACAGTCTTGGACTTACACAGTCGCCAATTACAGGTTAACCAGCATTCACAAAAATAAGTGTTAGCTTATGAGAGATTAAAATTAAAATGAGTGGCTATAGAAATGAAATACAATAAGTAGATCCTACATTTAAGAGATGATGCAGTGGTACGCGCACCACAAACGCCTTAAAGTTGACGTTGCGATGCGACTTCAGCAACTGCACTCTCGGAGAGTAATTCAGCCTTTGGCGCACGTACCTTACGATGTCTTCCGCGTCAGTGGTGTAATGGAGACGCGAAATATACACGGGGGTATTCGGCTTAGCAGCACGCAGTTTCATGTTAGGCTCTATGGGAGCCTTGCCGCAGCGGTTCTTACAGCTACTGTGACGGAAGATATGAAACAAAACATTTTTTTTAATATATTTTTTCAACTCGGTTTACACATTTCAAGTATTTGTTATTTTGTGCATTTTTAATTTTTAGCATTGCATCAATTTTACACATTTTAAATTTTATCAGTGTTATGCTTTATTCAATTTTACCCTTGTTATTAATTTGAAACATTGCTCCATTTTTTACTTTTTGTTATTGATTCTTAGTGTATGTCATCAAATTTATTTTTGTTATCAATTTTATAAAATTTTTGATTTTATCTTTTATGCTTTTTACTATTACTGCCTTTTTGTTATTTTAATTAATGGGCACCAATGATATTATAAGTAAAAAGGTGTAGATACGTTACCTAAACGACATTCTATCTTCAAAAACGGCACACCGCACACATGAATAACTAAAAATATTGCAATAACACACTACATTACAATTAGTCGTCAAAATAGGATGGCATGATTCAAGTATCGCGAGTGAAAAAGAGACAAATATAATTCGCGACAGTGCGTCGTCAAGTGTACTAGAAACGATGTAGAATTCATAAATCAGATATGACATTACCTTACACCGTGATTTATGCCTAAAAATGCGATTCACTCAAGAGTTCATGTAGTAAAAGTAATGTAATAAAAATGCACTGTAAGTCAACTGACTTGTCTGTTTCGTACATATAATTTTACTCTATGATCGGTAATGACGTCTATCTCTATCGCACTTGTTGATAGAGAAATTGTTGTTGCACTCTTTCTTTTCGGACGCCATTATTTTAAAAACGTAATGTTTGTTTTGTGAAAATATTAAGATAAATAGTATACTTACGAATGATATGTGATTCCTTGACTTTTAGAAGTTTTGCTAGTATAATTTTTATAATATCTCATGACACACGACGGCATTTTCGGTAGTTTTGGGTCACTTTCACTGATAATGCACTGTGTTTACGTGAAGTGCGTCTGTCGACGCCGGCAACGTCACACTGAGGTCAAGGTTTGCTAATTAGCCACATTTTAACGTACCGCTTGCTGAGCGCTTATAACGCATCTACACCTTTTTACTTATAATATCATTGATGGGCACAGTATTTCATAAATATATATTATATAACATTAATATGTGTTTGTTTATGTTGTCGAGCGTATGGCACTCGTGGGCTGCAGCTGAAAATCAGCGTCAGGTGGTACACCTTGTGTTGCCATCTGGCATTATGCTGAGCTGAGGCCCTTTTGGCATTATTAGTTTTGTTTGATTATTTATTTTGTGAAATTTTGTAATGTTTTGATGCCAAATAAACACAATTTTCTTTCTTCTTACATATGATTAATTTTCCCTCACTACTCTCCAGGTACCTAGACGTGTCCCTGCTGAAGTCGTGGCGCTTCGGGTTGCTGTGCGCGTCCGTGGCGCTGATGTCGTGCGGCTCGCCGTACGCGCTCTACTACCTGCCGGCGTACACTGTCGCCGCTGGACACAGTAAATCTGCTGCCGGTGCGTATCACTACATATATAATGCCGGAAATCTCAAATCAATGAGAGGTTTTCTTTTTGAGGTATTAAAAAAAAACTTAGTTTCCAAGAACTCTATAGATGGCGTTGAACTTACTATGATAGTTGGTAACAAAGCCAAAACGCTTGAAAAAAACATTGCGTCACGTGTCACGTCACATTCTCTCGTTGACTGACACTTTCGTTTGCTTAACCTTCCGAATATAACCTAGTTTTCTCGCGCTTTGTTAAAATCAGTTTTTTTAGGTTCCGTTCCTTGCATTATCATACTAACTCCTAGCGCCATCTATCCAGCGACTAGGGAAGAGCTAAAAAGAAAATCCCTCATTAACAGATTGCGGGCGAATGCGTGAGACTCCGCGCGGATGCGCGCATTCTCGGATTAATTGATTAATGATATTATTTCAATGAGGACAATATGTCGATAATAGTTTATGTGCGCCGTCCCTTATGGTCGCAAGTCATATAGGCATGAGACTGTCCTACACTACACTAAAAATTTGAATTTCGCGGGCTACGCTGCCCCTTAAGTTGTATGTTGATTAAAATATTATTCGCGGTTGTAAGACGTAAATAAGTAGTTACAGAATTATAATGATTAAAATCATCAATACAACTCTCCAAGTTCATAAAGGTCTAGCGATGACTTTGACCTTGAAAAAATCGTTCCTCGACTTTATGAACTTTGATAAATGATAAATGATGTTTATTTTGCAAGTAGGTTTTTACAAACACTTTTACACGTCATTCTTTAAAACTAGATGGGGCCGGTGTTTCGTACCTGACTACTCTGAGATGAAACAGCCGAAACAAACTCAGAGGTCATAGTCTCTTTTGAATTCCAGACAATCTTGCTCAATTCACATGAGGACTATGCAGATAGTGTCTGATATGGTCTTTTGAAGAAAGAACCATACAGATTTGAGTGGACCTGTCCAGTCAGTGCAAGCATTTGTCAGTTAACGTGTAGCTCGACTTGTAACTCAAGGAGCTCAACGTCACCTCCTTCTGCGAAGCAGTAATGCTAGAGAAGGAGGTGGCGGAACGTGAGAGGGAGAGAACCTCTCAACGTCCCGGCCGCCGCGGGAGACGCCCCGGGCGTCGGGGGCCACCACCACGTGGCCCCCGGCCGCCGTAGGCGCGGGCCTGTGGACGGTGAGCTATGGGCTAGCTCGCCGTCCGTCCGTCTCATGACATGACGACAGGCCGTGTCGACGGCGCGTTCGTGTTCCACGCGCGCCTCAAAGAGAGTCAGCAAAAAGGAAGGGGTCCGTAAGGACCGATGCCTGCCGGGGTTGCGGGACTATTCGAAAGAGATACCGTGGCCCCGGAACACAAAGGGCGATGAAGGAACATGGATGGGTTTTAGTCAGTAAAAGTCTGACACTCCCTCCTGCTCCGCCCAGAGCGGGAGGGGTTATTTGATGATTTCCCATCCGAAAAAAAAAAAAAAAAAAAAAAAGGAGCTCAACGAAACGACGAACAATACCAAAAAAGGACATTTGGGTGGGTCGCTTAGAGTACTCAAACTGTCAGACAGTTGTGGGAAAAAATAAACAAAAAATATAAATATGTGACCCACATGGTCCCCACATTCACAATAATCATATAAAATTCATAACAAGTTCTATTCAAAAAGAATGTAAATAAAAATCACAAAAATCATTAAAAGGCACAATGATGATAAAAAAAAGAAAAAATACTTAACAAAATAAGTATTCATGTCAAATCAGTAAATGTCTTTGAGGGTTGTATTGATGATTTTGATGAAGGAATATAATTCTGTAACTACATACGTCTTACAATCGCGAACAATATTTTAATCAACATACAACCTAGCATTGGCCTGCAAATTGCAAAAAAATTGAACTATGTATTTTATTTTTGAGATTTTTTAAAACCAAAAGAGTAAACATTAAATAAGTTTTTTTTTATATCCCAGCCTAAAATCCCCTCGACTTGGTCCTATTCTGAATTTCGTTTACCTACAATTGCAGGTCACCTGGTAGCCATCAGCGCGGTGCTGGACCTGTGCGGGCGGCTCGGCCTGGGCTGGCTGTGCGACCTGCACTTATTCTGCAGGAGAAAGGCGTATATCGTCAGGTCAGCTGTAGTATAAATATACCTATAACCAGGCGCGGATACAGGATTTTCTTTAAGGGGGGGGCAATTTTTGGAAAATTCATTACAAAAACAATTGATAAACGTTTGATAATAAATGGGCGTTACTTTACAGAAATCCATGATATGCAAGATACAGGGGGCCGCCAGCTTTTGGGCCAGGGGGGGGGGAGCGTAGCGAGAAATTCTTACGACACCTTGCCTTGGACAGGTTAGAATGGTTTCGAAAGTTCATATAGGAGTTACTTGGTCGAATTTTAGAAAAAGTCAAGAGAAAGTAGAGCGAGCGAAGCGAGCTAATTTTAAAACTTTTCCTACCGACCCATTGGAGTTACCTGGGCCTCTTACCTATAGACAAAGCTAAGTAAGACTCATAAAAAAACTAGGCTTCAAGAGCGAGCGTAGGCAGCTTGAAATTGCCTACTCCTGGCGACGCCCATGACAAGATACTCAACTACAATATTTAGTTTCAATTCCGTCAAACTAGTTCAAGCTTGGGTACCTAATGACGTATTCAGTCCAGTTCAGGGGGGGGCATTTGCACCCATTGCCCCCCCCCCCCTGTATCCGCGCCTGCCTATAACACAAATATACATATCGCTGGACATTACACACAGCGCCATCTTGTGCCACACAAAGCAACGAGGCTTGTGTTGTGGACACCAGATAGTTGATAGATACTTTTTGTTTGTAAATACATACTTATTATGAATACAGGGTGTAAATAACCTCATCACGAAGCCGTCAACCAAGCATTCTGTACATCAAACTAAGTAACTTTACGCAAAAATTATTGCTGGGGAACTACTTTTTTTTTTGGGTGAAAAATCATTATTTCGTGGTAGAACTCAATGTAACGCACTCAAAACATTGTGCTGATGGATGGATTAAATAGTAAGTCGTGGAGGTGTTTAAAGTAAAAATCTTCCCTACAATAAAAACTTGTATAAAAAAAAAAACTTTTCAAAAAGTTGAAACTTTGACCCCCAATATCTCCGTAACTAGAAGGTTCCCAGGTATGGTGTAGAACAAAAAAATGATCGCAATGACGAGGAGAACAAGTGCCTTTCGTCTTCGTTAAAAAAGTCCATTTACACCGTTTTTTTTAATTTTCTCGTGGGATTATTCCCGAACAAAAACTAGTGTTTAATACCTAAAGGTTTACAATAACTCAATTATGTTATATAATTAATACAGTAAATTAGGACGTTGCAGGATGGTCGTATAAGCGATTGGCGAGCACGGGGTCTAAAATGGCCGCTTTAGCAGAATCATAATTTGAATCGCGTTAAAAATTAATATTCTTAAAATGGACTTTATTGTTGTGAGCATATAGTCCAGTTTAAGATTTTTTTTTTTAACTCTTCCCTCGGATTTTCTTTTTAACTCTTCCCTAGTCGCTGGATAGATGGCGCTAGGAGTTAGTATGATAATGCAAGGAACGGAACCTAAAAAAACTGATTTTAACAAAGCGCGAGAGAACTAGGTTATATTCGGAAGGTTAAGCAAATGAAAGTGTCAGTCAACGAGAGTATGTGACGTGACACAATGTTTTTTTTTCCAAGCGTTTTGGCTTTGGCACCAACTATGTATCATAGTAAGTTCAACGCCATCTATAGAGTTCTTGGAAACTAAGTGTTTTTTTATTACCTCAAAAAGAAAACCTCTCATTCATAATATTATGATTTTGCTAAAGCGCCCACAGGCGCTGGCATATCATTCCATATCAAAAATGCAATTCAGCAATCGCATCGCGTATCATCATTTGCCAAGCCTTTTCCCAACAACCAGTCTAACCAGATGCAGCTGAATACCAGTATTTTACATGGAGCGACTGCCTATCTGACCTCCACAACCCAGTTAGTACCGGGTAATATGATACCCCTTGGTAAGACTGGTTGTCAGACTTTTTGGGCCACTGACTACCTGTAACGACTGTCAAAGATCTACAAATGACAGCTGGGACCAAACGGCTTAACGTGCTTTCCGAGGCACGGAGGAAACTTTGTACGTAATGGGTGGTCATAGTCACCCATCCACAGACCAACCTAGGCAAGCACGGCTTAACCTAAAGATCGACCTGAGCGGCTGTTATTATTTATCGCATCGCGTATATTATTTGCCACGGTGAAATTATCAAAATTATGTTACTAATTAGTATTGCAATGAATTGTATAATAAATAATAATGTTTGTGAATTTGTGATACAGTCAAAGCTTGAGATTTGGATGCCATTTTTTTTTTTTTTTTGGATGGGAAATCATCAAATGACTCCTCCCGCTCTGGGCGGAGCAGGAGGGAGTGTCAGACTTTTACTGACTAAAACCCATCCATGTTCCTTCATCGCCCTTTGTGTTCCGGGGCCACGGTATCTCTTTCGAACAGTCCCGCAACCCCGGGAGGGTTGCATGCCTCAAGGCGTAATATGGTTGAACTATTATCTTTTTTTTTTTTTTTTAACAACTTTTTGTAATTACCCATATTAGCAAATAAATGATTTTGAATTTGAATTTGTATTTAGTCGGTTTAATTTGACGTGGTCTTTCACTGTTTAATAATTTAATTTAATAATATTTTCAGTATCTTGGTGGCTGGGATTGCTGTTCTGACGCTACCTAGCCTTAAATCCTGGTGGGCGTTAGCCATCGCTTCTGGTGAGTAAGAACTTTGTGTTGTCTTTGTCTTTGTTTGTTAGAACTTTGTGTTGTCTTTGTCTTTGTTTTGTGGACTTTGTGTTTTATCCCGTAAGTGACAATATAAGTTAAGAACTTTGTTGTCCTCTTTCTCCATTTTTAACCGACGTTCTTCAAAAAAGAGGAGGTTGTCAATTCGGTTTTGTTTTGTTTGTTACGTCATTACTCCGTCGTTTTTAATCCGATTTGAAAAAATCTTTTTTTATATGAAATAATATACTTCCCGATTGGTCCTATAGGAATTTCATCAAAATCGGTTTAGTAATTTGTTTTTTTTTTTCTTATAATAGGTACGTAATTTTTCTTCATGATAATCCCATAATACCTTCAAGTGACAATATAAAAATTGACTTGTGAGGTGTATCATAATTAAAAAGAACCAATATAATATAAAACAAAAAAATCAATGAAACAAAACAATTATTTTAGACCTTTTTAATGTTCTTTTGGAAGTCGGGATTTTGTTTTTTAACGGTTTAGAAAACTTTACGTTTTCTAAACCGTCAAAAACCTTAAAGGCCGTTCAGTTTTTTTAATTGTATAAGCACTTCATCACATCGTGAGGAAACCGGCATGTCCTAGAACCAAAAAAATCGAAGACAGGTGACATCTACCAACCTGCACTGGGCCCGCATGGTGGATTATAGCCCATTCCCTCTCGTTGAGAGGAGGCCAGTGTCCCAGCAGTGGGAACATTAATAGGCTGATGATGATGATGATGATGAAGCACTTCATGTCCCTGCGATAAATAAATATTTTTTTCACTTCTCATGCTCTGAAAGTGCTTGTTTGTGCAGGATATAGGCTGCACAAAATCGAATTTTGTGCACAAGTGCATTAATTAGCGAGGCTTTTATTAGCGAGGCTCATGGGTGTCAAAGATGGCTCGACCATTGTGTGGTGACGGAGTCGGCCTATCAGTCAGTTACTAGTGTCAATGTAAAATATGATGTGACCTGGTCTGACCACTTTCCCTTATTTATTAATTGTAATTTTAATTTTATTAATCCAATTTTAAATTCTATGAATAATAGTAACAGTAAAATAAATAAAATATTATGGGGTAATAGACATTTGCAACAGTTGACTTTATATAATGAACTATGGAATAATGATTTAAATATTTATTGATTTTCCAGATGACTTCCGTAATTGTTGTGACATTAATTGTAATATATTAGAACATCGTTTAATTATTGACAAAATATATAATAATTTAGTAACGATTCTGAGCAACTCTGCAGTTGCTTCATTTGATGGGCCGCATTGTAAAAGAAAAGGAGGTTATATTAAAGGTTGGAATCGGCATGTTAGCGGGGCACATCGGGAGGCCAGACTAAGTTTTCTGTTATGGGTGTCAGCGGGTAAACCCTCCCGCGGTGAATTGTACAATAATATGGTTAAAGCTAGAAAGATGTTTAAAGCTAAAATTAAATGGTGCCAAGACAACCAGGATCAAATAGTTATGGATCGGATGGCCTCACTTCACGACAAAAATAATTTTCGGGATTTTTGGAAATGCACTAAAAACATGAATCATGCCCCAGCTAGCAAAAAATAATCTTACAAATATCCCAAGACCATATTTTTTTCAGTCTTAAATCAGACTTATAGACACTTATAAGTGTGGATTTGGGCGCACTTTATAAGTGTATTCACCCTTGCAATTGCCTTGTAATGGTCTCGCGAAGTGTATTTTCAAACTTACAAGACTCTTGCTGATGCTTTTATAATGGCAAATAAACTTACAAGTGACTTACAATGGCGCGCTGTAAGGGTAAATAACCTTAAATTCCTCTTACAAATAAAATAAAATACTATTTTAAGTGACAAACCGCCCTGAGGTTGCGAAGTAATAAAAACATAAGTATTTTATATTTTATCACACATTTCTACAAAACGCTAATGTGTATATTTTCTAATTTCTTACTCATGTATTTTTCACACACCATATGCGATTATTAGGTTGCGAAGTACTATTTCTCGATTATTTTGAAATTTTAATCACAATATTTTCACGGGCCTTTTCAAAAATGTGCCTTTTACTTTATTTTTTTTTTTATTATTTGTAAAATAATATAAAAATGTCGCCATTACGACTAAACACGACTCAAAAGTGCTTTATTAGAGTAATATAAGACCAGTACTCTTGTGTAAGGTTTATATCGCACTCGAAAAAGTCAAATTAAACCTAAAACCACTGTTTACACGGCCATGTTGCTCATAATTTTAGGGTTCCTTAATAAGGCAAAGCAAGCCATACGACGAAGTCGAAGGATTTAACAGAAACTTAATGATAATTATGTACTAAATATTAAAATGGTATATTTCCTGATTTTATAACAATTTCTGGAGTCAACACAACAAAGAAAATAAATAACCCTTAATAATTAAATTAAAATAATTGTTTAAGACACTTGTAGGACTTTTGAAGTGCTACTACTCTTTTATATGTCTTAGGTGAGATAAATCACACTTTTAAAATACTAGTTTTACAGAAGTCTAATGAAACACTTACTATAGTCACTTATAAGGTTGACTATACTTATAAAATGTATTTATGAGTATTAAGTAAGAATCAGACTTGTAAAAGGCGCTTATAATGCCACTACTCTTATGAATATTATATAACGTTTTCTTATATACGTCTATAAGAATATGTTACAAGTATGAATGCTCTTAAAATTTAAATAGAATTATAAAAGAGCACTATTAGAGTTCCCGCCTTAATCAGAACACATATAAATCTTATATGAAACCATAGCTCTAATAAGCGTTTGTTTGTAAGGGTATCAAGAGTTTCTGACTTAATCAGAACACGTATAAACCTTCTATGAAACCATCGCTCTTAAAGCTTTTGTTTGTAAGGGTATTTTGCTAGTTGGGGCACCTGTCCTCCCGGTGAGTGTCGATGGACTGTCTGACGCCACTGATACACACATCAAAAGTGTCTAGGGATCAAGCATTTTTATGCGGATTTCTTGAGATTGAGATGTGGCTTTGTAATAAATTTATGATTTTATAAATTTATATGGATCCTTTTTGGTGCATTTCATAATTTGAATCAGGAACTCTCAATCAAATTCGAGTAAAAGATGAAAATAAGCTGTCAATATTTTCCCTATAAAAACATACAACGCATTGAAGACATTATTAGTGCTACTGTTTCCCTACAACTGATTAAAACCAACGTTATTATGGAGCGGCGACGTCATTTAAGCAGGGAAGAAATGCTCAGAGCCGTGGGAATGATAGAAGCTGGTTCCCGGCAACGTACTGTAGCTTTAGCTCTGAATACAAGTCAGAGTGTTATCAGTCGACTTTGGACACGTTACCGAAGCACTGGTACCGTGGCTGAGCGCCATGGAGGACGGTATCGCTGCACCACACGGAGACAAGACCGATACATTCAAATCTTAACTCGAAGAGCTCCAACAATAACCGCCATGATGTTAGCCGTGAGGCTTCATCACTCTTCAGGGAACTTAATTAGCGACCAAACAGTCAGAAACCGCTTGCATGAAGTGAACCTTCATTCCCGAAGACCGCTACGGGTACCACCTATAGCAATGCACAATCGTAGGATTCGATATCAATGGGCTCTTGAACACAGAAATTGGGCAGAAGAACAATGGCGTTTCGTGTGCTTTTCTGATGAGTCTCGTTTTGGTATGAGACCGGGTACAAGACGTATACGACACTGGAGAACCCCTGGACGCCAACAGCGATTAAAATCCTGCCAGGAAGTCCATCCTTATAGTGGTGGAACCATCATGGTATGGGCGGGTATTTGGATCGGCGGAAGAACTGAGTTGATTTGGATCAGAGGCAACCTCAACGCTCAAATTTATGCTGAGACGATTGTATCAGACGTCATCGTTCCTCTACAAGTGCAAATCGGTCCCTTATTTCAGTTAATGCATGATAATGCACGACCGCACACCGCAAGAGTTGTAAGACAGACTCTCGCCGCAGCTAACATCAATGTCCTGCCCTGGCCTGCTCAGTCGCCAGACTTGAACCCGATTGAGCATGCATGGGATATGCTACAGAGAAGAGCTCTGCCGAATATGGAGGGTATCCAGTCGCAAGAAGACCTTTTTTTGTTGTTGCAACGAACATGGGCGGCCATTCCACAGCGTGATTTGGATGAACTCATTTTGAGTATGCCAAACCGATGTTCTTGTGTTGTTAGTGTTCGCGGTAGAAACACGGATTATTAATTGTTTAAGTTACCCAATAAAATTTTAAAGAAAACTGTGTTTTCAGTCATTTTTTCGAACTTTAATGTTAGTGGTTCAAATGTCAAAAATCCCTTTATTAGGAAAATGGCAAATTTCTTTATTAATGCAAAGGTGACTTGGTTTATCGTTACTGTGACAAACGAAAACACTTTATTTGATGAATCCTTAAAGAAAATTTTAATTAATATCAATCAGGAGAAAAGTTATTGCAAAAATATATGTTGATCCCTAGATACTTTTGATGTGTGTATTTCTAACTTGTTTAGAGATGTTTTTGTTATTGATCCACCGCTGGGACCCTCGCCGTCTTCGGGTGACGTTGAATTTAGTACTCCGTCGTCCCAACTGACAAATCTTACCATAAGATTTACAACTAAAGAGGTAAGAAATGCTAGTAGTCAGATGAAACGTGGTAAGTCACCCGGTCACGACGGGCTCAGTGTTGAACATTTAAGACACGCTGGTAAGCATCTGCCCCGAGTCTTGGCATTGCTGTATAATTTTTGTATCGCGCATTCGTATTTGCCCAGTGATATGATGAAAACTGTAGTGGTGCCGATATTTAAAAATAAAACTGGTGACATGTAGGATAAGTCAAACTACAGACCGATATCCCTAGCGACGATTATTGCAAAGGTTTTTGACAGTCTCTTAAACACCTTTCTACGGAAGAATATTAAGTTACATGATGCTCAGCACGGCTTCCGCCAGGGACTGTCAACAGAGACTGCCATCATGTGTCTAAAAAAGACAGTGAGGTATTACGTAGATAATCAGAGTCCTGTCTTTTCTTGCTTCCTTGATATGTCAAAGGCCTTTGATATGATTAATTATGATATACTGTGGAGTAAATTACGCAAAGCAAATATGCCATTAGAGCTGATAAATATATTTAGGTACTGGTATGGGCACCAAGTGAACTGTGTGCGTTGGGCGGATGCTAGCTCTGATGAGTATAAGTTGCAATGCGGGGTTAGACAGGGTGGTTTGACTTCTCCGATTTTGTTCAACTTGTACATAGACGGTCTCATTAGTGAGCTCAGCAGCTTGCAGGCCGGTTGTTATTTAGATGGAGTAGCTTTTAATAACATCAGTTACGCCGATGATATGGCACTCTTGAGCCCTTCAATATCAGGCTTGAGAAAGCTGTTGGATGTTTGTGAGAGGTATGTTGAGGAGCACGGTTTAAGATATAATGCCAAAAAGAGTGAGGTTCTTATTTTTGGAGCAAAGTCCTCAGATAGGTTTCCTTCCATGAAGCTAGCAGGTAGTGTCTTGAATCGTGTTCAACAATTTAAATACCTCGGCCATATTGTTACCGCAGACATCAAAGATGACCTGGATGTAGAAAGGGAGCGAAGAGCATTGGCGGTTCGATGCAACATGCTTGTTCGTAGGTTTGCTCGCTGTACGTGTGAAGTGAAAGTGACGCTTTTTAAAGCATATTGTCAGTCACTGTACACGTTGCAGCGTTTTAAAAACGCTACATTTTTGAATATCACCTTTTTTTATGGTGATTGTCATGCAACCTGTTTTCGGAAGTTTTTAGTCGAAATTTTTCTTTAAGTACTGAATCTTTTTAAGTTAGGAATTTGTTTTTGTTCGAGAAAAAAGTGAAGATTTTCTTTGTGTCAGTTGGATGTGGATTGTTGCCCGTGACGATGTATTGCTGAATTTTTTTTTGGTTGAAATCACTTTTTTAAAAAATGTGAATCATTTTGAATTTAAAGGCGACAACGTTGGTTAAAAACATCATATGTGAAATCTTCTGTTTTTTGCTGCTTTCTTTTCGCCGGAATGGCGTGATCTGAAAATTTTCTTATGGATCGGTAAGTTTTTACAATAGTTTTTTCTGCAAATTTGTTTAATGTTCAGTCCGTATTTTTGGTCTCATGCCGCCTGTTTTTCTTATCTACGTTGGGCAGGAGGCGCTGAGTACGGCATCACCCACAACTTTATGAGCTAGCAGTCGGGAGCAACGCTCCACCGCGACCCTGGTGTGGTCGTGTGCAGCCTTTCCGGTTCCTGAATTGTGTCAGGCTCTTGAGCCGGCAAATATGACCAAGCGCCAGATGATCGGAGGCCTGGTCCTGTTTTGACCGAGGTTACCAGCACGGTGCTCCGCGGCAGACCTGCAGCGCGTCTCGCCATCCCGACAGGATCAAACTGAGGATTCCCAAATTTACCGTCTTATTTATCTCTTTCAATGTTTTAATTGTTATTTTTATGTAAGGCTCAGTAATACAACCCCTACACAGGGTATGTGCGAGTATTTAGGCATTTAGCATCACTATCTTTTTCTTTCCGAGGCGTGTTAATTAGCATTGGCCAATTAGTTAATTACCGCTAGGTTCGTTTAAATATTTTTCCTCTGAATTTCAGGATTTTGGTTTTTCCTCAGTAAAATAAATAACTATTGATTCGTACATTCTCTGGATAATCTGACATAATTGTATCCTAACTGAGTTTTTTTTTTTGTGTGTGCGACCTATTTTTTATATAATTCAAAACTTGATACTTTGGATAACCGGGCACAATCGCACCCTAACTGTATTTTTTATTTTTTTTACAATTTGACCATTATCAAAATTATACGTTTTAAATAGGGGAAAGTTGTTTTTTTCAAGAATCCCGCTATATATGGCGCCCGAACTAATAAAGTAAGTATTTTTCTTGTCCATACTTCTTGTTATTTAAATCTACATCACATAATTATTATTTTTTTTGCAATTTCGAGGGTGGTAGCTCACTCCAAGTGAGCTAATAATTTCTTCCACTGTGTGAGCTAATTCGTTCTCTGTTTATTCCTATTGTTGGTTTCAGGTCTTTAACGTGATTACCCAAGTGACCAGTTTAAGAGTTTCCTAGAGCCTGGACTGTTCCCATGGTGGTACATCACGAGCCCTGAACTACAGATACGATCACGAAGAACTGGCAGGGTACTGTTCTTTGTTTGCTTGTGTGAGTTGTAATTATTCATCACATATATAAAATAGTTTTGTGAACTATAAAACACACAACCCTCTTTTATTTCTCACCCAACAAATACATAATTTACCTGATTATTATCCCCTGTGTTTAATTTGTTTTCCTTTAGCTAGCGGTTGTTAGAACCCGTAGTGCATGAGTGTGTTGTTTGAACTTATAGGCGTCGTGTTGCAAAGGTAAGCTCCGTATGCACGGTTGTTGTCTGTTCTTAGTGGTGTCTTTTGTTTCCTAGCTTGGCAATTCCGGTCACGGCAGGTCGCTGCGTGTCTAGTTTCTTTGTGTTGAGGTCCAGCTGTACTTGGGGTGCCTATTTTTTTTGCTTAGGATCAAATCGACTTTTAATTCACAGCCGTCGTACTTATTCTAGTTTTATGCACGTGTTTGCCTAGGGTTGTATTAGTTTTATTTACATCATGTTGGAAGAAGGAAATTCCATTGGTGAGACTCCGCATCGTGATAGTCCTATCATCTCTCGACCGCCACCTCCTATTCCACCTAGAGTCTCTCGTGGTTCCAGCCAGTCTATTCTGCCTTCACCAATCAGATCCGATGATGGTCCACCGATCGTCAAGCAGTTCTCACTGTCAAAATGGAAAATTTCTTTTGATGGCAACACTTGTGTACGCGATTTTATTTCTAGTTTGGAAGAATGCAGGGAGGCTGACAATCTAACGGATAGTTATCTCGTTAGGCGTTTTCACGAGGTTTTGTCTGGTATCGCTTTGCAATACTATAGGTCCATCCGTCGACCCGGTCTGACGTTTGTAGAGATCAGACATGCTTTCCTTAAAACATTCGGGTCAGCCGATTTTGAATTCAGGACTGGACAAGAGGTCCGTAATCTTAGGCAGAGACCTGAGCAGTCTGTGAAGGAATTTGTTATTCGAGTGACGTACCTTAATGCCAAACTCGTCAAACCCATTGAGGAATCAGAGTTGGTTGATATTATTACACACAATATGTTACCTAAATACACCCTCTGTTTGTCTATACAGAGGTTTCCTGATTTAAATTGTCTGATTGAGGCCGCTTCGCATTTTGAATCTTTTATTAAAACTTCAAAAGCAGTCGCTAGTCTGGATAGTACTGTTTACCCGACATCTATTTCTGGACACGCTTCCCAGTCTCCAAAACCTCGCCTGAACAAACCCCACCAAAGTGAAAGTAAGGTTCAGAGTTGTCCAACCTGCAGTCTGTCTCAACCACACTGTCTTAAGTGTAACAACCCCGGACACTCTTACCGTTCTTGCCCGGAGGTCACTGGCATGTTATGTTTTAAATGTCGCACTCCAGGTTTTATAACACGCGATTGTCCTAAGTGTAATCCAAAAAATGCATAAGTCACCGACGGCACGTTTTTTACCGTACAGTGTCACCGGTGATATCTACTGATTTGTCTGATAATCGACCGTTTATTGAAATTTTATTGTGTAACCAGGTTGTTAAGGCTTTACTTGACTCTGGAGCACAGATGTCGCTTATTAGTGATAGTTTAATACAGAAATTTGGTCTTTCTTTGAACGCGAGTGATGCTTGTCCTCGTGTAATTTCGGCTAATAATTCGCCTATCGATATTCTGGGTACTGTTTATCTCCTAGTTAAGTTTAACGGTACAACTTTTATCCATGAGTTTTTAGTGGCAAGTTCTATGTCGTCCTCCGTGATATTAGGTATTGAATTTTGGAATAAGTTTGGTTTAACGTCCGTCTTTAGTCAAGCTTTTGATAAAAATATTAGTGGTAATATGTACCTCCCGTCTGTTCAGCACTCACCTCCACAATTTTCCTCTGTTAGCGAGGTTCGATACGTTCATCCACGCAACGTATTATCACTGGATCAAGAGATGAACCTTCAGCAAGTCATTAATGAGTTTGAAGACATCTCTTCTGAAAAAATAGGCCTGGGAAAAACATCTTGGCTGTCCCATAAAATCAATACAACGGGACCTCCTATCCGCCAAAGATATTATCCTTTATCTCCAGTTAAATTAAAAATTCTCAACGAGGAGATTGATAAAATGCTAGACTTGGGTGTTATTCGTCCCTCTCGTTCCCCATGGGCTAGTCCAGTGGTTATGGTTACAAAAAGTGATGGTTCGGTGCGTTTTTGTGTTGACAGTAGGAAGCTTAATAGTGTGACCATTAGAGATTCGTACCCGCTCCCGCGCATTCATGATATTCTTGATAACCTTCGAGGCGCTAGATACATAAGCTCTCTTGATTTTAGGAGTGCATTTTGGCAGATCCCGCTCGCTGATAGAGAGAGTTGTGAGAAAACCGCTTTTATTGTTCCTCAACGAGGTCTCTTCGAATTTGTTAGGATGCCATTTGGTCTTACAAATGCTGCTTCTGAGATGCAGCGTCATACTGATATGATTGTCAATTTTGAATTTACTTCTACCAGCGACGACTGCGTTTTCGGGTATGTTGACGATTTGATTCTAGTTTCCAAGGACTTTAATAGTCACCTGGCGCTTCTCAGAAAAGTTCTAGCTCGTCTTAAGAAGGCTGGTTTATCCATCAATCTAAAAAAGTGCGTGTTCTGTAAGAGCGAATTAAAATACTTAGGGTATATTGTAAATGAGAAGGGTCTTCAAACCGATCCCGGTAAACTCGAAGCTATTAGGGATTATCCTACTCCTACTACTGCTAAGTCCTTACGCGGTTTCATTGGAATGTGTTCCTATTACAGGCGTTTTGTGAATGGTTTTTCTACCATAATAGCTCCGCTTACTGCGTTAATTGGTAAGAGAAAAGGTCGTGATCCAATAAGTTGGGACGACGCGGCTGAACGAGCTTTTGTAAAATTAAAAGAAGCTCTGATCGATACCCCTGTTATGGCATGTCCTGATTTCTCGAAACCGTTCATCTTGCAGTGTGATGCGTCTGCTGTTGGTCATGGTTCAGTTTTAACACAAAAGATTGATGATGTAGAGCATCCAATCGCTTATTATTCGCGCCTATTTTCCAAAACTGAACGTAATTATAGCACTACAGAGCGCGAACTTTTGTCAGTTCTAGATTCTATTAAACATTTTCGGTGCTATTTGGATGGGTTCAAGTTCTCTGTCATAACTGACCATATGGCCCTTAAATGGCTTCTCACTTTGAACAACCCCTCAGGTCGTTTAGCTCGTTGGGCTACTATGATCTCCCAATATACGTTCGATATCATACACCGCAAGGGTACACAACATATAGTACCAGATGCCCTTTCCAGATTATATGCAAGTCCTGTGTCGTTTGATCAGGGTCCAGAACATACTAACGACCGATGGTACAAGAAGGTATTTTTAGGTGCCCGTGATACACCACAAATGTTTCCAGCTTACGCAATACATAACGGTGTCTTACTAAGACGTATGCCTGTTACCAGTCCCTTGTCTTCCGACCCATGGCGTGTTGTTTTGCCAGCTGAAAAGGTTACTTCTGCGATTTGGGAAGCACATAATAGTTTTCCTTCAATACATCCAGGTGTATCCAAGTCGTACCTAAAACTTATGGAAACTTTTTATTGGCCTAACATGTACCGTGACGTCGTTAGCACTTTAAGACAATGTGAGGTTTGTAAAGCTTATAAGATCGCGAACACGCAACCTCGCGGACAGATTTGCTACCCTAAGCAAGTGTCCATGCCCTTGCAGATGATTTCGATTGATGTGATTGGACCGTTGCCCATCGCTTTTTACGGTTATAGGTACATCATCTCTATGGTCGATGTTTTTTCGAAGTATGTGTGGCTTGTTCCTCTTAAGAGAGTAGACGCTTTTTCTATTATTAAAGCTTTAGTCCGAAATTTTCTCGGCGTTCCTCGTTCTATTTTATGCGATAACGCTACTGTTTTTCGCAGTAGACAGTTTCTAAATTTCCTCAGATCGTTCCATATTGAATCCCCTACATTTACACCTTATTATACACCCCAAGCGAATACTGTTGAGCGCTATAACCAAAGTGTAGTGACATGCTTAGGGATTTTAGTTGGTGAAAACCAAAGATGTTGGGCTAAGATGTTGCCTAAAGTTAAGCTCTATCTTAACTCATGCGTCAATCTAGCCACAGGCTTCACGCCTAACTTTCTCATGTTTGGTAGAGAAGTACTAATGGATTCTAGCCGTGCTAGTAGTCAGACTCAAAGCTCTAATTTAGCGGACAGTCGGACTCGTCACGCCTCGAATTTGTCTTCACTTCGTGAGGTTTATGCGAAGGTGGCTGATAATCTTTCTTTGGCTTTCCTCCGTAACTCCCGAGCTTATAACTCCAATCGGTCGGCTATCACTCTAAATGTTGGTGACACTGTATGGAGACGTAATTTCTCCAGGTCATCTGGAGAAGATTTTTTCTCTGGGAAGCTTGCTCCACGTTTTGTTAAGTGTCGTGTTTTGCAAGTTATTTCTAGGACTACTTATTTACTACAGGACTGTGGTTCCGTACACTCTGGTAGATATCATATTAAAGATATCCTAAAGTAACTTTTTTCCCTCTATCTTTTATTTCAAATATTTTGTACGGGACCCAAGCGATTCTATCGCGCTCAGTTTGATCCTTAAAAATTGCCTATGATTACCGTTGGTTCAGTACTAACAATTAATTACAGATGGCAGTTGTCTAACTTTTGTGTTAGGACATCTTTTGTCGAGTTGTCGCTAGCATTTAGTTCCAATAATCGTACATAGATGGCGTTTTTCTAAATTTTATGCTAGTACATTGTCAAGTCGCGTCATAGCTAGTTCTATCATAAATGGCGTGTTGCACATTTTGGTAGGGCGTTGTGTTAATTAATTACTGCACTTAATCTATCCGAAATGGTAGACTTGGACTTAATTTTCTTGTTTCTCTTGGACTTGAAATCCTCTTAGCCTTAGTCCTCCTCTGACTCTAGTTTCTGTGAACCGGAGTCCATTTGTCTCTTGTCTAAGTCTTATCTACAACTGAGACTTATCTCTGAGTTCGTGTAGTACTTGATTTGTGTATAGACCAAAGTTATACAAGTGAACTTGTGGCTTTCTTAATCTTAGAACTCAGCCATACTGGTGCATCCTTTAGTGATGTGCACGTATCGATAAAATCTATTATCGAAATTTTTTTTATCTTCGATTTGAAACTTTTCCTTAAGTTCGAATGTTACTTTATTTGACTTTAGGCTCAAGTTATATCTTTAAGCCTGGTTTTTTTCCTAAACCTCCCTTTGTCTCCCGTTCCTTGTTTGAACCGGAGTACTACTTAGTCGTTCAAGTTCTATCTTTGAACTTGAACGCTGTTTTTTGTATTCTCTAAGACTCACGTTCCTTTGTTCGAACTGTAGTTATTTGTCTTATGTCCAAGCCTTATTTTCGACTTGAATTATTTTTTTCGTCCTTGCTTGTCCGAAGTCTCTTTTATAGACTCATGATGGATTTGTCTGCTGTTGATTTTAAGGCCAAGGTGTTTCTTTGTCCGAAGCTGTTAAATTATTTTCAACCGATCACGTTTGTCAACTAGGTGTTATTTTTTATCCTAGGTTTTTTTTTTTTTTCTTTTTGCTCTTTCAGGTCTCTTTGTTGACTTTGTCGTTCTAGTTTGAAGTTAGTAGTATAATTAGGTAGCTGCTACTGCACAACTGTTAAGTTAGCTTAGTTTTACTTAGATTTAATTTTTCCTTGTTATTTTCTTGACCGGTCAATCTTAGGTTTATTGGACACTTCGTGAGCTTGCACTGATAACGGGTAGATGAGAGACCGGTTACTCATTTATTCTGTATCTGTTGTACTCCGATGTCGTCTATGTTAGGTTTAGTTTAGGTCAACTATTAGGTATAGTGTTTTTAGGCTAGTCTAGGTTAATTTCCTCTGTTTTTTTCCTTTCTGCCGGACTTGTTTTTTTTTCTTGGAAAGGGGGTACTGCAGCGTTTTAAAAACGCTACATTTTTGAATATCACCTTTTTTTATGGTGATTGTCATGCAACCTGTTTTCGGAAGTTTTTAGTCGAAATTTTTCTTTAAGTACTGAATCTTTTTAAGTTAGGAATTTGTTTTTGTTCGAGAAAAAAGTGAAGATTTTCTTTGTGTCAGTTGGATGTGGATTGTTGCCCGTGACGATGTATTGCTGAATTTTTTTTTGGTTGAAATCACTTTTTTAAAAAATGTGAATCATTTTGAATTTAAAGGCGACAACGTTGGTTAAAAACATCATATGTGAAATCTTCTGTTTTTTGCTGCTTTCTTTTCGCCGGAATGGCGTGATCTGAAAATTTTCTTATGGATCGGTAAGTTTTTACAATAGTTTTTTCTGCAAATTTGTTTAATGTTCAGTCCGTATTTTTGGTCTCATGCCGCCTGTTTTTCTTATCTACGTTGGGCAGGAGGCGCTGAGTACGGCATCACCCACAACTTTATGAGCTAGCAGTCGGGAGCAACGCTCCACCGCGACCCTGGTGTGGTCGTGTGCAGCCTTTCCGGTTCCTGAATTGTGTCAGGCTCTTGAGCCGGCAAATATGACCAAGCGCCAGATGATCGGAGGCCTGGTCCTGTTTTGACCGAGGTTACCAGCACGGTGCTCCGCGGCAGACCTGCAGCGCGTCTCGCCATCCCGACAGGATCAAACTGAGGATTCCCAAATTTACCGTCTTATTTATCTCTTTCAATGTTTTAATTGTTATTTTTATGTAAGGCTCAGTAATACAACCCCTACACAGGGTATGTGCGAGTATTTAGGCATTTAGCATCACTATCTTTTTCTTTCCGAGGCGTGTTAATTAGCATTGGCCAATTAGTTAATTACCGCTAGGTTCGTTTAAATATTTTTCCTCTGAATTTCAGGATTTTGGTTTTTCCTCAGTAAAATAAATAACTATTGATTCGTACATTCTCTGGATAATCTGACATAATTGTATCCTAACTGAGTTTTTTTTTTTTGTGTGTGCGACCTATTTTTTATATAATTCAAAACTTGATACTTTGGATAACCGGGCACAATCGCACCCTAACTGTATTTTTTATTTTTTTTACAATTTGACCATTATCAAAATTATACGTTTTAAATAGGGGAAAGTTGTTTTTTTCAAGAATCCCGCTATAACGTGTAGCCTCTGGACAGGCTGTACGCAGAGAGCCATCAATGCTCTTCGAGTTCAGTATAACAATGCATTCAGGATGCTGTTGGGGCTGCCACGCTTCTGTAGTGCGTCGGGAATGTTTGCTGATGCGCACAGTGATGGCTTCGTAGCTATCAGACGTAAGCGTGCTGCGTCGCTACTGCAGAGGGTCCGGGGCAGCTCAAACAGTCTCCTGAATGTCATTGCGGTGAAATTTGATTGCCCGTTTATGCATTTCATGTCACACCTACATGTTATACTAACATAGTTTTAAAGGTCATGTTTACTAACAATTTTATATGGATGTAAAATCTGAAATAAAATGATTATTATTATATTATTATTAATGTATCTACTCATAAATGTATCTATCTATATTAAGGCAAAGAAAATGAGCTATACAGCCAAACGCAATAAGAAGTTCATAGATAGAATTTGTTATTTTATAATATTTACTTTAATTTATTTGCCGTATGTGTTTTTTAAGACATAAAAGACATAAAAAAATAAATTCAAGTACCTACGGTAGGTTATTTAATTAATTTAAGAAAATTATTATTTAAAAAAAAATTAATAGTAGGCTGTATAGGTCTGCAGCCCAAGTCTAATATTAATGTCGTAAGATTTCAAAAAAAGAAAGCGGCGGGAAACAGCTCTTGTTTTTGCGTGCGTTTATTAATTTATTCAATTTATACTACTGTTTTATTTCCTCACAATCGAAGTGAAAAGCAGAGTTTATAACTCGTCCACAAAACCATTTTTATCCTCGACATTACTATCAGCCCTCGCCTTCGGCTCGGGCTGCTAAAAATCTCGGATAAAAATGGTTCGTTTTGTGCACTTGTTGTAAAATCTACTATTCTTTCTATCTTTCTTACTCTCTTACCGAGTCTAGAAGTAAATCTCCGTTGTGCACTTCCAGGTGCGTACGGGCTGTGCCTGGGCTGCTGGTTCCTGCTGGTGCCGGTCCTGCTGGCGGACGCCTTCGGCACCGCCCGCATCGCCTCCTCCTACGGACTCGTCAGGATGTTCCAGAGTCTTGCTGCAGTCTCCGTACCACCTACAGCTGGTAAGGAGTTATAATGTTCTTCTTCGTGTTGCTGGTACGACAACTTTTTATACTTTGCTAGCCCAGAACTTTGCCGTTTCGACCGTGTCACTACGGCTGCATGTTTTTGACTTGAATATGCCTTGGTACTGTGTGGTATCCGGCAGAGTAGAATAGAACCAACCCATTACACTCACGGGTGTCGTATAAGGCGACTAATGTCTGAGGCAGAACACCTTGCGCCTCCGTAGACCAGAGAATGGGCAGCAGCGTTTTCTGTTAGTCTTTCATCACTGCGATCTCCAATCCGCCTGCCAACCGTGGAGATTACGGCAAATTCCTCCCATCCTGGGAGAGGCTTATGTCCAGCAGTGGACGTTATGGGCTGTTGTTGTTGTTGTTGTATGCCTTGGTGGCTGAGAGAATGTCATGCTCACTCTAATGTCTCGCTGATGGTGGCGGGTGTGTCGGGTCATTTATATAGTTCCCTTCAATATGGTCGAGTTGAATGGCGCCGGTACATGCGTCATGTTCGTGTACGGGCGCTGTCAGTTGGGACTGGTCATCTCTTAGCTGCCACGGTTCATTTTAATTACTTTGTTTTTAAATTGTTGATTTTATCTTTTACTCTGGACGCTTTTAACTTGCACGTTTGTCATTACATTCGTTCTCACATACGGTACTATTTTTTAGTCGTTTACTTTATGGACGTCTAGTAGGTACTCATGAAAGTTAACAACTTTTATTAGGGGAGCGAATATGAAGTCTCAAAAAAAAATATCAGCTGCTTCATACATTTTTTGTATTGTATTTATATGTAGTATTGTTATATGTTTTTCTTTGTATTTATGAGTAGGTACGTATGTATTGTATATTATATCTAAAGAAGAATATGTGTTTTATGTATTCCATTTTCTTTTCTTTTTATTAACACACTATGTCTACATCTCTTTTTAGTATCTCCTTTCGCAGGTATGCTGGAAGAGATTTCTTTAGAAATAAGCATCACATTTGTACTATTTTCTGTTCCTTTCTACTTTTCTTTATATTTAGAGTGTACATAAATTGTTAAATAAATAAAATAAAAAAATAAAATACATTAAGTATTTATCGCGTAACTCGAAAAAATGTAGGCAGCAGCAGTTTTTTTTAGAGGTTTCATAGGATTTTTTTTTCATGTTTTTTTTTAGGTTTGTTCATTTTCATGAGTACCTTCAAGTCATTAAAATAACAAAAAAAAATGTGTTGTGTCCGCGATCCGTGTCCTGGTCTCCAGGTTGTAGGGTGAAATTCAAAATGGTTCAAAAACCGGTTTTTTGACCAAAACTCAAAATTTTTGGTCGGCACCTAATAAGTTTTATTCTTTATATAGCTAGCCCGCGCGGAGACGCGTCTCTGGACACCTCGAACGCGCCGCTAGCTCGAAAAAAAATTTATTTAAATCTCTCATTTATTCGATTTTGTAACAATATTCTGTTTTAAAAGAGTGTCCATGGAGTTTCTTGCCCGTTCTTCTCCATAGAGATCTACGCTAGGTAATGGGCAACTACAGTACTTTCTCAAGTTATTATGCCTTGTGACTGGGACTGTAGCTTCGCTTTATTTTGTTTTTTTTTTTTGACATTCAAAAGTGCCGTAATGGTCTAATGAGAGGTTTTCTTTTTGAGGTATTAAAAAAAAAACTTAATTTCCAAGAACTCTATAGATGGCGTTGAACTGACTACGATAGTTGGTGCCAAAGCCAAAACGCTTGAAAAAAAAACATTGCGTCAAGTCACATACACTCGTTGACTGACACTTTCGTTTGCTTACCCTTCCTTACCTAGTTTTCTCGCGTTTTTTTGTTAAAATCAGTTTTTTTAGGTTCCGTTCCTTGCATTATCGTACTAAGTTTAGCGCCATCTATCCAGCGACTAGGGAATAGCTAAAAAGAAAATCCCTCATTGAAATAAATGCTTTGAGTTTGAGTTTGGGCAAAGAGGGCAGGACGCACCCCGCTGCTGCTTCATTTAAGTAACCCTACTTGACGAGGTTGGAGTTACATCTTCCCACTCGAGTCCGGAGATGGTCAAAGACTTCCAGTTCGACCATGGAAGGACATTTTTAGCACTACCTAACATTTTTGTTATAATTTCCAGGTCTCCTGCGTGACGTCACCGGCGGGTACTCCTGGTGTTTCTACGGCATGGGCTCCTGCATGGTCCTAGGTTCGATCCCGGTCTTAGCATTCCACCTGAGCACCAAAAATGAAGACTCCGACTCTTCAGTTGATTGAAGAGCCTTTACAAAATACTCAACAACTATGTAAACAGGAAAAACGCTTTGAAAAATAGTGTTAAAACTATATTGGGGTATTATGAACTGTTGAAAAACGTCATATTGGTTGAAATAATTGGTTTTGAGGGTCTATTTAATGTTGGCGTAGGTAATTTTTGGGGTCAAAGGGGTCAAAGTCTTGTTGATAATTATTCTTGATCTAAATGGTGATACTGTGTCTGTAATCTATATTACTGTATGTATTAATTGACCTCGTAATTAATTTGGTCATTTTTGTCAACGGGGGAGGCTAACTGTGAAACTAATGGCGCTAGCATAGCTAGTTCCTAACATCGTCATTGGTTGAGAATGTGGTAATGTCATTTTATATTTCAAAATAGCTTAACCTCATTGGTCAGATTGAGACCAGCTATGGTGGCGCCATCTTAGATTTACTTTGCCTTAGCCACCCCAATTGCATCTTCACTTATGTCGAGAATATGTACCCGTCACATAGCCCTTAGGAGTAGTCAAGCGACATTCAAATCAATTAATCAACTTTTGACATGTCTGTCGTCATCAGGGAGCGTCTATTTTATGATGTGAGGCCATTTTGGCGATCTATACACTCCTCCACCCCCCCCCCCCCCCCTCTCACACCTTAGTGAGATGTCGTGAGTTTTGACGTAATCTCTTGAAAAATTTTTCAAAATGCGTATTTTTAGTGTTAGTCTGACTGGTGGCGGCCATACAATCGATAGGCTACTGGGTTACTTTGTAGCATTGGCATTTAAATGTATAGGTTTTATTCAGTTTTTAGTAGAGACACATGGTTTTACTTAAGTTAAAAAACAGTTTTACTAAGTTTTCTTGCGGAAACAATAACGTGATATTTGCCGAGACCCCTTTGTCCCCACGTGAGATTGGATGAGATTCAGCTCAACCCCCTCCCCCCCACTAAATGCCTCACGGAATTAATGGACGCCTTTATCGCTCATAGAACGTCACTTCGTCTAGGTTCTTCTGACAACCTTGGAGTGATAAAGCAATTGCGAGTTTCACTGTACTATACTCAGCCAAAAAATGGGTGACAATCGAGTTTTAGAAAAAAAATAGTTTTTCTGTCGTTGTCTATTTGTCGCTCGAACGTCACTTCGTCTAGGTTCTCCTGACAACCTTGGGGTGATAAAGCAATTGCGTGTTCCACTGTACTATACTCAGCCAAAAATAGGTGACAATCGAGTTTTAGAAAAAAAAGAAGTTCGCCTTTCTTGAACTTCGTGTCTATGACTGTCTGTTTCTAAAAGTGAACGCAGACTTAGCCGCACCGCAGACGCCGCATTCGAATTTTTCTATACAATCTCGCACACAGACATAGACACAGATTGCATAGAACTTTATACGAAGAAAACGACTGCGGCGACTGCGGTGCGGCTAAGTCTGCGTTCACCTTAAAACTCGATGTCTTTTAATAAACTCATGTAGCTAGATATACAAACAATGGTAGTACGCTTAGTTGACACTTCCCTTAAGCCAAGAGCTGGTTTTTTACCTTGGCCAGAGGCTAAGTGTTGCCATACAACGTGGCAATGCCGCCAGTTCTTGGGCACATTACCAGCTGACAGCGTTCAGGAGGAGTTTTTTGACGTCATGTTTTTAATTTTTAAGTTAGAACTTACTTTAGTTTATTTTAATTTTTAAGTTATATTGTTAAATTATCAATAATTAATAAATAAATATTTAATAAGAATTGTGAAAATGGGAAATCAGAATAAAAATGGTTGATGAAAAAGTTCGAATAGATATTTAACATGTTATTCAAATATCAGGCTGTTTAATACTTTTAGTACCCGTCGATACACGTTACGTCGCATGTTTTAACTAATTATTTCTCAAGGAATCCTATCAGAATACATTGTTTTAAAGTCACTTCAGTGTAGAAAAGAGATGGAGCTAGACGTCTTGTACAGCTCCATCTCTTTCCCACACAAAAGTAACAATAAAGTAATCTATACGTACAGTCGCCAACGCATCAAGTTACCACAGACATATTTTCGCATTCGATTTTGAACTCAACCATCAACTTTTTACGGTTTAAAATCATTTGGAGAAATTTGACAGTTTGTGGTAACTGTACTTATAATATCGTTTGTCCTGACTGTCAACGCACAGCTCAAACCACTGCATGGATCGGGCTAAAACTTGGCGTACAGATAGCTGTTATGACATAGGTATCCTTACAAAAGGATTATAACAAAATTCAACCCCTAAACGGGTGAAATAGGGGTTGAAAGTTTGTACGAAAATTAGTCACCTAGCGAAGCTGGTGCGTGTCGGTTTGTATTGCTACAAGAGGTCAAGCCTTGGTGGCTTTACCATGAAGTCTCAAAGTAGTATTGTTTTAATTTTATTTCAGTGAGGAAAAGAGATACATTTAGATCTTTGAACAAACTCGTAGTAGGTATCGTCACATAATAATCATTGTAGATAGATTTGACACTTATTATTGTGTTATGATCACATAGTGATTCTGCTTGTATAAAACGTAGAAGACTCAAGACAGTTTGTTAAACATTCCACTACTATTCATAATTAAGTAAACCAATGTGAAACGTTTATTGCCATATAATTATGAAAGATAATACTTACTTTTAAAATTTGTAGTAAAAAATAACGAAAAAAAGAATTTCCCACCGTATTTTGACGTTTAATCTGTCAAACTAACTTCAGTACAGGCATGGAAATATTATGTAGGTACTAAATAAGGTTCATAGCTGTGGGTCAGGTAAGTACGAAAGAAAGAATGACCCATGGCTTAGTTTGTCTTTTTGTTGATCTAGGATATTGTTATCAAAATATGGGTTTAAAAGGTATACATTTTACTACTATTAAGTTATGGAACGGATTCAAATTGCATCCGTTATTTTTGAAATCTTAAAATTACAATATACAACGGCGAGCTCTCAAAATTGTGTTTAAAAAATTAAAATATTCCTTTGTAACACCGTGGAAAAAATAAGAAAAATGCTTTGTATAATGGATTATGGTAATTCGGCCTGAATTTGGGATTAAAGGTGAACGCAGACTTAGCCGCACCGCAGTCGCCGCATTCTAATTTTTCTATGCAATCATGCAATCTCGCACACAGCAATAGATACAGATTGCACACAGACACAGATTGCATAGAACTTTACACGAATAATTGGAATGCGGCGACTGCGGTGCGGCTAAGTCTGCGTTCACCTTAAAATCGCTGACATTGCTTTAGGTGTAGTTAACGTTAGAAAATCAAGGTTAATGTTGTTAATACAGCAGGCCACGCCACATAAAGGGTGCAAGATCCCTCACTAAGCCGTCTAGCTATCTCGAAACTCAATTTTCCCAATTAACCTTAAAACTAATGTGTCTATACTTAATATTATAAAGAGGAAAACTTTGTTTGTTTGGTTGTTTGTTTGGTTGTAATGAATAGGCTCAAAAACTACTGGACCGATTTAAAACATTCTTTCACCATTTGAAAGCTACATTATCCACGAGTAACATAGGCTATATTTTATCCCCGTACTCCCACTGGAACGGGAACTACGCGGGTGAAACCGCGGGACGTCCGCTAGTTATGAATAAAGTTGAAAATCTAATTAAATAAATTTGACAGATTGTAGAAGCTTGGTGAGTGGCGTCTGTACATAAAACTAAGGACCCAACACTGCGCAAAAAATATTGGTGGGTAACGACTTATTTTTTGTGTAATCACGTTTTAGGGTGTCGCGCAATGTAACGCACTCAAAATATTGTGCTGATGGATGCATTGAATTGAATTGCACAAAGCTCTGAGGTATTTTAAGTAAACATTTAATAATGTGTACTAATTAAATGAATGAAAAAAAACAAGTACCTACCTTTCGGCTTCGTTAAGGATCTATTTACACCCATTATGACATACACATGACCTCTTATAGCTATCATTGCTTAAATGTTACTTCAGGGTAGGAAAGAAATGGAGCTAGACGTCATCTATAGCTTCGTCTCTTTCACGCACCGAAGTAACATTGAAGTAATTCTGCTATATGCCGCGCCGCTTTCTAGCCGTGTCTAGGATCCACAAAGTAGGTATTTTACACTTTTATCTGTTCAGTGGCCTACTGTAAAATAAATGTTTTTAAAAGTCTGTGATTTATAGAAAAAGAGTAGGTATACTGCTTACTTCTTTTTTCATGTGTTAAGACCTATACGCGCCGCTAGGTCCGTACGTTGGAGAGGTCTAGTTTAGACAGTATTGCAAAAGGAGAGGTAACATAAGAGTGAAAGGACTGTACATCAAAAAAAATATAATTTGGCCCTAAGTAGGTAACTAAAATTATATTTATTTTTTTAATTAGTTGTAAACCAGTGATAAGATAGAGTGAGCCTTTATTTTTAATTATGGAAATGATAACAATGTAAATTTAGTTTAGTTTTGAGTAAAAAAACATTGTTTTTTTTTTATTTGCTAACAGCCAGTGTGTAACTGTGTACTAACGTTTTAAAAAAGTGACCCTCCTAATCAACATTGAATATTTGGTACCTAAATCATAAATCATATTTATTTCTGTAAATTGGTTTTACAAAACTCTTTCACATGTCACATCATAGTATGTTTTAAAACTAGATGACGCCAGTGATTCGTACATGGCTACTCTGAGAAGAAACAGCCGAAACAAACTCAGAGGTCATAGTCTCTTTTAAAGTCCAGACATTGGTCAATTCACATGAGAACTAAGCAGATTAGTGTCTGAGATGGTCTTTTGAAGAAATAACCACACATTTGAGTGGGTGGACCTGTCCAGTCAATGCAAGCATTTGTCAGTTATCGTGTAGCTCGACTCATAAAGTCATAACTCAAGGAGCTCAACAAAAGATTTTTTTTTTACTTTCATGACAAGTGTGGCCTGCTATTCTATGTGGTTGGTTCTATACTTTGTATTGTTTTTAATTTAGCTTAAATTAAAGATAAAAGTATATTTTTGTTATTGAAAAACGGTAGTTATTACTTGGAGGGATTGCACGAAATATTTTAATTCAGTAATCAATTGATTACAAAAAAAAAAGTTGTGTAAAACATTGTGAATTAAATTATTTCTTTGATGGATGTGTTTTATAATCAAATGGACAGACACATAATTAAAAATAAAAAAAATGTGTTCTTTCAAAATTGCACAAAATTTATGTGAAGGTAGGTATTTTAAATAATAACAAAAAATATTAGCACCTATTATTTAATTTTATGATCGGATACTAAAAAAAACAACTTTTAACACAATTAATACTGGTTCTAGCAGAAATAATTGCAAGTAGCTTGTATTCCAACAATTAAAAGCATCCAAGTTAGAGTAAGTCTAAAGAAAACATGAATGGATTGTGTCAGGAAAGATATGTAAGAAAAAGGAATAAAGGTGAACGCAGACCTAGCAGCGCCGCAGTCGCCGCATTTGAATTCTTCGTATAAATTTCTATGCAATCTGTGTCAGTGTGCAATCTGTGTCTATGACTGTGTGCGAGATTGCATAGAAGAATTCGAATGCGGCGACTGCGGTGCGGCTAAGTCTGCGTTCACCTTAAATGATAGCGTGACGTCTGATAAGGGAGAATGGGAGAAAACGCGTGTTGTGCCGACCCCAAAGTAACTTGGCAGAAGGACAGGCAGATGGTGATGTCAGAACAGCATACAGGATGTAAACAGACCTTTCACGAAACCGTCAACCAAACATTCTGTACATCAGACTAAGTAACTTTACGGAAAAAATATTGCTGGGAAACGGACATTTTTTTGGTTGACTCTATGTAACGCACTCAAAACATTGTGCTGATGGATGGATTGAATAGTACGGAGGTCGTAGAGGTGTTAAAATTTTTCCATTAAAAACATGTAGGTATTTAAAAAAAAAACTTGTGAAAAAGTTAAAACTTTGCTGTACTAATTAGCTTGGGGTCGGCGAAGCATGTCTTTTTATTCAATACTTCGCTATTACTAGTCATTTCAGCAGTCACGTCCTATAAAGCATTTGTTTCTTAATTTATATAAATAATATTAATTTGTTTTAATTTGTAAAATAATAAATACTTGCAAGTAGCTAGATGTCACAACCAATTCATTTATATTTCACTAAATGTTACTGAAACTTAGATGTTTTAAAAATGTACAGTATGTAATATGTAACCTATACATATTGTATTTTATTTTATTTTATGGTTGTAGTAGTATGTTTTAAATAAGCTAAGTTCTATAGATCAAAAATTACCACCCTACATCTAATGTTTCCCACTTTCCGAATTCATTTTGAATAGATACCGCTGATTAATTCAAATTTATCCAAACGTGCCTTTTGGATGTTACACGGACTGATTTTAATTGATAGTACAAGGGACATCGACGCTGAAACTAAAAAAAAAACCGTTGTCGTTTTTCGATTTAAAAAAAAACCAGCAAATGGAAAAGCTGTTTTTTTTAAATTCCCTTTGAAAAATTTATTTGTGGAGGGGGGGTTTAGAATGATGGACTGAATATGAGGCACCCCTTTCAACGTCGATATCTCTAATATATATCTATAACCTGTTGAGTTAATTTTACGTATTTAATTGAAGACTTAGGTTGGTAAATTTTGGCAAGACCACGTATGGTACTTGCAAGTACCATTTTCTAATTTCGCAAGTAAATGCTGTACTAATCTTTCTTGCATTCCTAGTTGAGATGTGTCAAAGCACTATATAAATTATTCTGCAACATTGTATTTTAACTTTTACCATAATATTTCGTTACATATTTTTCAGGAAGGTTATCATGCACGCTTATTGTTTAACTGACCCATTTGTCTATTATGAGGACTTTACCACCGCCTCTTTTTAGTGTTACTTCTGTGTCGGAAAGAAATGGAGCTATACATCTTTTCTAGCGCCGTCTCTTTTCCACACTGTAGGTAGAAAATAAAATAAAAAATAAAGTTTTTTTTTTAATTCCTTTAAGAGGTGGTGGTAGGCTCCAGGTCTTAAAAACTTAATCAAGATGTAAGTAGTAACCCTTGGCTTTGCTCAGATCCTCTCTGAATAAAATATGTTCGAAATATGAAAAATGTAATGTAAAATAATAAAAAAAAACAGTAGATGTAACGTGGTATACAATAATATCATCATTTTAGTCGTAAGAGTAGTGTCGACAGTCGTTTATTTGTTTTGTAGTGTACCTAGGCACAACGACTATGAGCAAGTTGTGACTACGATTGCAAGTGAGCGCTTGCAGAAAAATCATTTATTTTTATTAATACTGACACCTGAACACAAAATCGTTTACTTACTTTGAATATTATTTTTAGAAAAAGTCGAACGTAATTATTAAAAAAAAAAACAGTACAATTTATAAGAGAGTACCTATTATCAGGTTCCGCATATTTCTTTTGGCATTTGATTCACATTGACAGGAGAGCGCAAATTGTCTGTGGAAAATATACTGAATGAAAAAACAAGGCGCGCAGTGGTGACTGTTCAGACTGACCGCACGCGAAAAGAACCATGCTGTACTATATGAAGCCAATTCTGAAATCAACGCCATATATTATTACCGCTTAACAGAACTACTTTGTTTCCACATAGCGCTAAGAGATGGCGCTATTAAGTCCATATGTATCATAGATCATACTATCAAAGTATACATACTATCAATGAGTTTTTGATCTATTTTAATAAAAATAAATAAATGTAACCTAACCTAATTGATGTGTTCAGACATTTACAGGTGAGTCCTCTTAATGTAGGGGTAGAGAAGTAAAAAAAAAAGCTTGATGAAGAGAGATAAATTCAAAGATTGGACCTCCTTGGTATGATTATAGAAAAGTTTTGATGTATTCGAAGTTTGAAAGCTATTGGTTCAGTGAATGTTGCCTTTCGAATGAAAAGATGTTTAGTTTTTTGCCATAGACTAGTATGTCTTTGGTTGTCTTTTGTTGACTGATAGTTAATTAAATGCTCTATGCACGCCAATTTTTGTCACTTGAAGATATTGGCATTATAAATGTTAATCATGTGGTTATTGATGATTGAAGATAGATCCTGAAAGGAAAGATGCTTATACTTTGTAAGGAAAGAAAAAGATATTAAAGAAAAAAGAGTAGGTACATAAGTGATACTGAGACGGCTGACAGGTAATGGAAAAAAACAGTTGTGCCGACTCCAAGTAACTTAAACAAGAATAAGAAGATGATTTAGAAGAATGATCCTGAATGAGTGACTTTATAAAGCAGCATTACTTCAATATCACTTCAGTGTGCGAAAAGGATGGGGCTATACAGTATGTCTAACTCTGTCTCTTTCCAACACTAAAGTAAGCTTAATTAAAACAATACTACACGCGTAGCATGAGCTTACTTTAGTGTAGGAAAGAGACAGAGTTAGACATACTGTATAGCCCCATCCTTTTCGCACACTGAAGTGACATGACGCACGTGAAGTCGATGAAACCCGTTTTTACGGTGGTCATGTTACGCGTGCTGACTGCCTACTGTAAAGTTTTTTTTTTACTTCTCTCTCCCAGCTCAAAGAAATAGATTGTAAATGTTATATAAAGAGAAAGTGATTGGAGAGGCGTTTGTAAAGATTTTGTAATCCGTGATTTTAGTTTTTTTTCTTCTTCTAAGTGGTTGTTTAATTTCGTAAGTGTAATATGTCTGTTACAGAAAAAAAAAACTTAGGAATGGATTTGAGTAAGAAAAATCGTTTCAATCACGGATTATGTAACAAAACTGCTATGGCGTGTAAAAAAATGCTTAAAAAAACAGCTTTGTGTAAATTATTACTGTAAAATGCAACAAAAACTTCGTGACTATGGCAGTGATTTTTATATTCTAAAATAGCTTTTAATTTCTTCACTGAACTCGTCTGATTTTAACAAAAACGGGAATATTATCCAAGCACAGTGCTGCCATAGTGACTTAACGGCATTTCACCGAACTAACATAACGACTGCAGTGTGTAGTTTGTAAGATTATTGTATTAATGTCTATGGTCACTTTTAAAAACATTATTCCTTGTCTAATGGCTTAGTACGTACTTAAGTTTCGCCATTGAAAAAAAATGTTATATTATTTATAGGTACCTATATTGAGGTAGGACCTGCAGTATTTTTTTGCAAATGTTCGGCGTATGTTATCTTTTTAGATTAGATCACGTAAAGGGTAATGTTTTTAAAAGTAATGTAACTAAAAACTATCATTCAAATGAAAAATGAAATAAACTGATAGCTATTAAGTGTAATCAATGTTTTATTTATAATCATCTAACTCTCTGCCCAGCCTTTTCCCAACTCTATGTTGGGGTCGGCTTCCAGTCTAACCGGATGCAGCTGAATACCAGTACTTTACATGGAGAGCCTGCCTAATCTGACCTCCACAACCCAGTTAGTACTGGGTAATACTATACCCCTTGTTAAGACTGGCTGTCAGACTTTCGGGCCACTGACTACCTGTAACGACTGTCAAAGATCTACAAATGAAAGCCGGGACCAACGGCTTGACGTGCTTTTCGAGGCATGGAGGAAACTCGGTATGTAATGGGCGGTCACCCATTTATGGTCCAACCTAGGCAAGCGTGGCTTAGTTGATGATTGATTCGAGCGACTCGTTTTATTTTGCCTCAAGCTCCTACATTCATCATACATAATCGGACTCCACCAAAGGAGACAAGTGCGTAGCGGAGAGCACATTATATGCGTTAGGCTGCCTGTCCACTGAAGCGGAGCAAGGCTGCGGAGCGGAGAACGGAGTAATATTAACCAATAGAAATGCCTAAAATCTCGGCTCCGCTCCATTATGCAATCCTATTGGTTAATGTTTCTCCGCTTCGCAGACTAGCTCCGCTTCAGTAGACAGGCAGCCTAAAACCTAGGGTGTATCCACCGAAGCTCTGCGGAGATGTGCAAAGCGGCCTTTTTCGCCCGTGGTCCCTGGAAGAGACCACGGAGCTTTTTTTTCTTCGTGGTCCCATAATACCATAGAGATAGAAAGGCAATGCATAATACCTACTGGAAAATTCCGTGGTCACTTCCCGTATTCCCTAGAAGGGACCACGGAGGTTTTACAACGCGCGCTCACTTCGCTCACATATTAAATAGAAGTCTGGCCAACGAAAGCTGTCCACGACATATTTTCAGAAGTTTTGATATGGCAATAATTTAGGACTGTCAAAATTGACATATTTACGTTTCGTACTTGAGTCATCTTGTGTTTACGTGTTTCATAATTTTATTGGTTTTGTTTAAAATAATGCCGAAAACAATCAAAAGTTCGACGAGGAAGCTTCTATTTACTATGATTGACAAATTTAAAGACATAAAAAGTGATATGATGAATCAGAAATTGCAGAGAAAATACTACGACTGGATTCAATCATTTCATTTTTAGGTTAGTTTATTGAATTTCTAATGAAATACCTACCTTGATAGTTTTCGACTATTTATAACAAATCGCAACATTTTTCACGGTCTATGTACTTTTCAGGAAGTATTAACAACGAGGAGACGAAACTTAAAATTGTGGAAGCAGTAAAGAAATTGAAAACTTGAAAAAAATGAAATGACGACTTGTGAATCTCATTATTTTGAAAAGATATCTTCATGACAGGTATTACTTTAGAAATTATAGATTTTTAACAGTTACTTCGAAGGGTTTAAACATTTATGATATTTAAATTAAATAATAAACTCTACTATCTTTGTATTATATTATGGTTTTTGACTTTATTGACTGAATATAATAATATACTGTTACATAATTTATTGTATTTGTTCCCTTCAGATGTAAGTGTGAAGACCATATGAAAAATTTAAATTGAAGGGTCTAACAATCAAGGACAGTGGAATACTCCGGGGAAAAATCGTCCACATTCAGCAACAGTTTCCAATTTGGATAATTTTGATATTCAGCTATAAGAAACAAAATAAACGAATTTTATTAAGGACACTACCTCACAGGTGGCGTGGAAACGTGTACATAAAATTATGAACTATTTGAAAATAATAAAAAGGCAGAATTAAAAGTACCTACTCTTTTATTTAATATTCTTCATTACACTCGAAAATGACAGCTCATAAAACGTGAATAAAAAAGACTTTACTTGCTGATTATTATATAGTATCAACTACGTTTAAGCAGAGTATAGCCAGGGTTAACAGCTCTTGATTTTTTTTAAATTCCCGCCTTTTTTTTGGACAGCTTTCGTTGGCCAGACTCTAGGTAACACTGACTTCTGTCCCCGATGTGCCTCCTTCGTCGGCCTACGGCCGGTGCCCATTCCGCCCATAAAGGATTAAAAAAAAATACGCCCTCTAAATACAATTTAATTTGATTTTTTACTCATTTTGCCTATTTAACTTCAACACATTGTAGGAAAACATCGTGCGGAAACCGGCATGTCCTAGAACGAAAAATTTGCAGATACGTGACATGCACTAACCCGCACTGGGCTCGCGTGGGTGGATTACAGCCCACTCCCTCTCGTAGAGAGGTCTGTGTCCCAGCAGTGGGAGCAATATAAATGATGTTTATTTTGCAAATAGGTTTTTTACAAACACGTCATTTTTTTTAAACTAGATGGGGCCGTTGTGTCGTACCTGACTACTCTGCGCCTGAGAAGAAACAGCCGAAACAAACACGTAGGCTATAGGTTGATTACATGGTGTTTGGCGCATCGTTTGCCAAATTAATTGAGCCGAAAGAAGTGGAAATACGCTGTCTCTTCAGTCCCAAAATCTCATCCTTGGGTCCACAAATTTGACGACTGTGACGACTGTCAAAAATCTACTAATGACAGCTGGGACCAACGATTTAAGGTGAACGCAGACTTAGCCGCACCGCAGTCGCCGCATTCGAATTCTTCGTATAAAGTTCTATGCAATCTGTGTCTGTGTGCTATCTGTGTCTCAGAAAGTCTGTGTGCGAGATTGCATAGAAAAAATCGAATGCGGTGCGGCTAAGTCTGCGTTCATCTTTAACGTGGTTTCCGAGGCATGGAGGTAACTCGGTATGTAATGGCAGGCCACCCATCTACGGACTGACCTTGGCAACCGCGGTTTAACCTTAAAGATGGGCCCATGCGGCTGGTAATAGTTAGCCAAGAGCTCCTTTGCAGTGAAAAAAATGAAAAACCATATTTAGGCACCCAGTGACGGCTTTATTACAATTTCATGTTTTTTGAATAATACAATCGGTGAAGCTGATATCAGAATAATACAATCGGTGAAGCTGATATCAGAATAATACAATCGGTGAAGCTGATATCAGAATAATACAATCGGTGAAGCTGATATCAGAATAATACAATCGGTGAAGCTGATATCAGACGCTTTACTCGAGTTAACAGTTATTTATTTTTTAAATTTCTCAGTTCACACGACCACGAAATAATTAAAGTCCATAACTGTTATTTTAGAATGAAGATCACTGTGATATTGTCATTCGTTTCACTTCGAATGAAGATCTTCATGAGATGAAGCGTCTGATATAGGCTGAGTATTTTTTTTTGGACAGTTGTAGTTCCCATCGACAGGCATGTTTTTTTTTTAATAACTTGTGATAGGTTACGGCAAGGCGTGTATCAGATCTCGCATATTATTATTTCGTTTTAGAGTGAGGCCAAACAAGCGTAATTACTTGAACTGTCGCGTAAAATGAGCCGCGTAATTTACGCTGCATTCGGTTTCATACTAATTGGTCCCGTTTGTGCCACACGGCGACGCAAAATGAGTTGTCTGCTGACTCACGCGTATCATTTGAATTGAATTTTATTGCGCTCGGGGTGAGGGAATGAATGAAAATAGAATGCCCGAGAGTCGACTGAAGTTACGTCCGTCCGTCTAGCATCCTAACCGAATTTCAGTTGCTCGTAAATTGCGGTACTCAAAATACGCGACTCAAATACGCTCGATTGGCCTCACCCTTATTGTTGAAGTAACTCTTATTTCCTACATAGTTAATGTTAACCATGTATCCTACATGGTAAATTTTAGGCATGTCTACCTATTAACCATGTTTCCTACATATTTACTACTAATCATGTCTCCTACATAGTTATTATTAACTATGTCTCCTACATAGTTACTATTAACCATGTCTCCTACATAGTTATTATTACCAAGTCTCCTACATAGTTACTAACTATTAATTAACCATGTCTCCTACATAGTTACTATTAACCATGTCCCCTACATGGTTACTATTAACCACGTCTCCTACATGGTTACTATTAACCATTTCTCTTACATGGATACTTTTCGAGGTATAACCCTGTAACTTGGAGACGGGCAGAAACTAGGCGAGTGATAAGTACCAATCGTTTTCGGTTTAATGTCCACGTGCATTATGTCTGACAAGCACAGCTTTCTACAGTAACTCTCGTTTATGGTACGGGTTACAATCAGGGGATGATATCGATGGTGTCTATCGCATGATGTTTCTGTAACAAAAGCAAACAAATTGTTATAATTTATAATTATATTATTGAATAGCTCTCTTCGTCTCTCCTAATGTTGTTAAGATGAGAATATCGGTCATTAACCTACCTAAATTTATTAAACTTCTTAACTTTGAAAACCAAAAATAAGCCTTTCAAGTCTTGAATCGTCATTTGTCGTGATCTTCAACATTTTTTGTAATGAAAGACGATACAATGGCTTGTATGTTTTAGTTCGTACGCAGTCATAGGTATTAGGGAAAGGGCAATGACCGCTATTCTCATCTTAACTGGCACCTATGGGTAGGTATGTTATAATGGAATGCAATAAATAATTGAATATATTGCCGCGCGCCGACACTCGCCCGAGCTCTAACCGTCACGCGTTTTTTCTTTTATCGGTTTGTTCTAACAACAGTTCCCAAGACAGTAATTTTATTGTAACCTTTACTACTGTTTACCGTTATTATACGAGATTAAGTTACACAAGTGTTTGATTTCCCAATCCGCTCCAATCCAGTATGAACACAGTTACGAAAGATGGTTAAACAATAAGTAACATTTAATTAAAAGTAGGTACCTACCGATCAAAAATCTGACTGCAAATTGTATATAGGGGCATAAACTACCTCAAATGGCTTAGCATGATCCTCCGTTACGCCTAAAATACTGCAGCATTAATATTGAAATAAATATATAGTAAAGTTGAGGATTAATGTTAAGTCCTATATTTGGCGAAAACACGATTCCATAAACTTATCTCGATAGAAAAAAATCCCAGTTACCTCTAAACGGAACAATAAACCGCTGGCAATCATAAAATACTTCAAATTAGATCATGAAACTTTTTATACTAACTGAACTAACTATAAAGCAGGTCTTATGTTATTTACTTTTTTAGTCCAATCAATAGATTTTTTGAAAATCGCAAAAAAAAAACACTCATTTCGCATTATTCGGCCGCAGTGACTGACGTAACAATCGCTTTGGAGTGCAAGGTGATTAGAACTTTATTCTAACAGTATTTCAAATGAAGTTTGAACCAACAAATTTTAGGGTTAGACAGGGCCTTACGGAAATCATTAACAAGTGTTAACTTTTTGCTGAACCAATGTGAATGTATAATATACTAGCTGACGTCCCGCGGTTTCACCTGCGTAGTTCCCGTTCCCGTGGGAGTACGGGAATAAAATATAGCCAATAGCACTCACGATTTCACGAATAATGTCGCTTTCTACCATTGAAACAATTTTTAAAATTGGGTCTTTACTTCCGGAGATTACCCCCTACATACAAACTTACAAACAAATGTTACCTCTTTATAATGAAAAAATGAAAAAAAAAATGAAAAAATATTTATTGTTTTTGCCAAGTTTTTCTTACAAACTAGTGGTTGGAGTTTCCTTTTAGGCGTCTAAAGCCTGTGTCAGGAAACTCCACTCTTCCATAACATAAATTAAAACATTAGCAAACTTGTTTTTTTTTAAACAATAACTACAGAAAAAATAAATTAGAAAAATACACAATGAAAAATACAAAATTAAGATATATAAAAACTAAAAGTGAGGAAGTAAATGTGCTTGTCACTGTGGGGAATGGTTCAGTGTGAGTGAGTGTATGGGGAGGGGTGTTTGAGTGAGTGTATGGGGAGGGGTGTGTGAGCGAGGGTATGATGAGATCCTGTATGTATGATGTAATCCTGTATGGGGGAGGGGTTATGTTGTGTAGGGAGAATGGATGAGTAATAATATAATATTAGTATAGATTAAAAATGTCACCTTTCGTCGGCGCCTCACCAAAAGCGACCCGGGCCATTGCCCCATCGCGCCTTCTCCTATCGCCTGCACTGGTAACGCCTGTAATGTCGAGATAAATATATACGTAAATAAAGAGAGTAAAACACCTCTTAACGAAGCCCAAAGGCACTTGTTCTCCCCGTCATTGCGATCATTTTTAGGATTCCGTAAAAACGGAACCCTATTACTAAGACTTCGCTGTCTGTCCGTCTGTCTGTCACCAGACTGTATCTCATGAACCGTGACAGCTAGACAGTTGAAATTTTCACAGATGATGTATTTCTGTTGCCGCTATAACAACAAATACTAAATATAGTCAATGGTACGGAACCCTTCGTGTGCGAGTCCGACTCGCACTTGGCCGGTTTTTTAAGGTTCCGTACCTAAAGGGTAAAAACGGAACCCTATTACTAAGACTTCGCTGTCTGTCCGTCTGTCCATCTGTCCGTCTGTCCGTCTGTCTGTCACCAGGCTGTATCTCATGAACCGTGACAGCTAGACAGTTGAAATTTTCACAGATGATGTATTTCTGTTGCCGCTATAACAACAAATACTAAAAACAGAATAAAATTAATATTTAAGGGGGGCTCCCATACAACAAACGTGATTTTTTTTGCCGTTTTGTCTAATGTATAGATAATGGTACGGAACCCTTCGTGCGCGAGTCCGACTCGCACTTGGCCGGTTTTTTGTTCTACACCATACCTGGGAACCTTCTAGTTACGGAGATATTGGGGGTCAAAGTTCCAACTTTTCGACAAGTTTTTTTCTAAAATACAAGTTTTTAATGGAAGAATTTTACTTTGAACACCTCCACGACCCCCGTACTATTCAATCCATCCATCAGCACAATGTTTTGAGTGCATTACATTGAGTTCTACCACAAAACATGATTTTTCAAAAAAAAAATCGTTTCCCAACAATAAGCTACTTAGTTTGATGTACACAATGCTTGGTTGACGGCTTCGTGATGAGGTCTTTTACACCCTGTATTTATGATATAGATGACACCATAAAACAATAATTTCAAAACACCTATCTCAAAAAAAAACACTTTATTTTGGGCCTGAAAACCCGATTTATTTTCAATTAATTGCCAAATTCGATTTTTAGTTGCTTTGAAAACAATAAATAGTTGAGTCATTGAGTTGAATACACAGTGACGTCACAGTTTGCTATTGCCATACAAAATCTATGAGAGAACTGCGTTTTGACAGCTCTTAAAAAGTACATATAAAAATAAATAAATAATTATCGCTGGACATTACACACACCGCTACAGGTCGCGGCACGTAAGTCTAGCGCTGAACGAAACGTGGAGGGGATATCTGCGCATGTTATACGACTGGAGAGCCAATCGGCGCAACGCACGCCCCAAGACACTCCTATTTTTTACTTCTGCGCAATAACGGTCACCGCTTGATTTTCGTGCCGCGACCTGTATCTAGTGCCACACTAAGCACCGAGGCTTGTGTCGTGGACACCAGATAGTTGATATACTACATAGATACTTTTTGTTTGTAAATACATGCTTATCATGCATATAAACATCCATGACTCGGAAACAAATGTCCATGCTCGTCACACAAACATTTGCTCTTACCGGGATTCGAACCCGGGACCCTAAGAACGTAAGGCAGCCTCACTACCGCTTCGCCATTCAGGTCGTTAACACTCATGGACATGTGCGTTCTTCCCATTTTGACAATCAGGGTGTAAAAGACCTCATCACGAAGCCGTCAACCAAGCATTCTGTACATCAAAATAAGTAACTTTGCGCAAATATTATTGCTGGGAAACGACTTCATTTATTTGGGGTGAATAATCATGTTTTGTGGTAGAACTCAATGTAACGCACTCAAAACATTGTGCTGATGGGTGGATTGAGTAGTACGGAGGTCGTGCAGGTGTTTAAAGTAAAAATCTTACAATAAAATCTTGTATTATAAAAAAAAACTTTTCAAAAAGTTGGAACCTTGACCCCCAATATCTCCGTAACTAGAAGTTTCCCAGGGGAAAACAAGTGCCTTTCGGCTTCGTTAAAAGGCGTTTTACACCCTTTATATGGATCCCAGACTTGCCAACGTACAATGGAGCGTAGTATCTAACCGACCATGTACGCAACACCAGTACACCACACTGCGCTCCAAAACACAAATTACTGACGTTGCTCAAAAAGCCGCTAAGTTAAAGTGGGAATGGGCTGGCCATGTCTGCCGTATGGCCGACGAGCTGTGGGACAAATTAACCACGATGTGGAGCCCTGATACAGCCAGAAGGCAACGCGGTAGACCTCGCAGGAGATGGTGAGACGAGATGGACAAAACCAACGACCAGTGGCCCACATTGGCCCTGTATCGAAGAATTTGGAAGTCATGGGGAGAGGCGTTTGCCCAGTAATAGAATGACACAGTCTCCGCCAGATAAGTAGGAAATAAAGGTCACTAACCCGCATACATTTATTCAAATACGTAATTTCGAAAACATAAACTTGTCCCGAAACTACATTCATCGTGATTCGTGATCCGTGACTTTTTCTAGTATTAAAAAACCGGCCAAGTGCGAGTCGTACTCGCGCACGAAGGGTTCCGTACCATTATCTATACATTAGACAAAACGGCAAAAAAAAACACGTTTGTTGCATGGGAGTCCCCCTTAAATAAAAAAAAATATTCTGTTTTTAGTATTTGTTGTTATAGCGGCAACAGAAATACATCATCTGTGAAAATTTCAACTGCCTAGCTGTCACGGTTCATGAGATACAGCCTGGTGACAGACAGATGGACAGACGGACAGACAGACGGACAGACAGACGGACAGACAGACAGCGAAGTCTTAGTAATAGGGTTCCGTTTTTACCCTTTGGGTACGGAACCCTAAAAACGATTCATAATGTATTGTCGGGGTACCTACGCAGAGAAATTAAGGAAAGAGCAATGACCTTTAATTCCTACTTATTTATTTATTTATGACCTTTAATTCCTACTTATTTATTTATTTATTAAAACTTTATGCACAAGTAAAAACTGTACAAAGGCGGACTGTAATGCCTTGGGCATTTTCTAGAAGTCTACCTTAGGGTGATGCAGAGACAATACACAGAGGTGCAATAACAGAAAATAACTTTAAGAAAATATTTTTAACTAAAATACAAGAATAAATACTTCATACATAAAAACATAAACTTATCTGGCGCAGACTATAACAGTAAGAGTGTCAGTCTTCTTCTTCGTCGTGTTGTTTGCACGACAAATTTTATATTTTGTTACAGGTCGCGGCACGAAAGTCTAGCGGTGACCGTTATTGCGCAGAAGTAAAAATAAGAATGTCTTGGGGCGTGCGTTGCGCCGATTGGCTCTCCAGTCGTATAACATGCGCAGATATCCCCTCCACGTTTCGTTCAGCGCTAGACTTACGTGCCGCGACCTGTAACCCAAAACTTCACCACCTCCACTGTGACGTCGGTGGCAGCGCAGAGCTGTTCCCGAGGTAAACAACAGTAATGTTCTAATGATTGAAAATAACAAAATAAATATATAAAATATTTTATTATTTATTATATTTCAATCGAGTCAAGAGCAAGGTCGTATCGGAAAACCGAAAAAGAGAATACTTAATAATATAATATTATTACTAGCATTTCTCCCGCGACTTCGTTTCGTCCGCGAAAATTATTTGGATGATATCAATATAATTTTATAGCCTATGTTACTCTGTAAAGATGTAGCTTTTCAAAATCGGTTGAGTAGTTCTTGAGTTAAATCGTAACAAACACACAAATAAAAAATCAAATCGTTCCTCTTTACAAAATTAGTATAGACAAGCAGAGTACCTACAACCCGTCTTGATCGTCAAATGAGAGGTTTTCTTTTTGAGCTATTAAAAAAAAACTTAGTTTCCAGGAACTCTATAGATGGCGTTGAACTTACTATGATAGTTGGTGCCAAAGCCAAAACGCTTGAAAAAAATTTTGTATCACGTCACATACTCTCGTTGACTGACACTTTCATTTGCTTAACCTTCCGAATATAACCTAGTTTTCTCGTGCTTTGTTAAAATCAGTTTTTTTAGGTTTCCGTTCCTTGCATTATCATACTAACTCCTAGCGCCATCTATCCAGCGACTAGGGAAGAGCTAAAAAGAAAATCCCTCATTCTAAATTAACGCGAGCCACGCCGCGGGTAAAAGCTGGTTTTGTATAGAAAAGATAATTTTACCTCTTTTCTTTACTTGCTTCACGGTAAAAGTGCTTGAACTAGAACTTCCGGGGAACACCCTCGGCACTCTTATAACCGCTTCCGCGCTTTTTTTAAAATGAGTTTGCTTAGCAGACATAGTCTTTGGTAATTTATCCTTTGAGAATCTCTCTATGCGTGGCTGTTTTTCCGGCTTTGCTGATGTAGATCTGTAAAAAAAAAACGAAAAAACAAGTAACAATTAAAATTATCAAAAAAAAACCTACTTACTGCAATTGTAGAATTGTTTGGTTTTTTTTTTGTCATATCCATTTAATTTCCTTCATGTTGATACCCTACTCGATAGGTTTGGTTGAAAAAAAAAAATTAACGACTTATAATAATTTAGCGCCAAAAATCCGCCATTTTGTTTATTTTTTTTAAACATCTAACTAACAGCTAACGTTTGGGGCCACTACCTGTTACAAATATCACAGATTTACAAGTGAAATCCGGAAACAACTTAACGTGCTTTGGGATGCACGGAGGAATCTCAGTATGTATGGTGGATGAATCATCCACCATTTGCCTAGCCTTGCTAGCATTTGCCAGCCGCATTTGCCTAGGTCCTTCCTTATATACTCAGATAGGTAATCACCTATCTGAAGAAGGACCTAGGCAAATGCGGCTTAACCTTGAAAACCCTGCGGCTGTTATCTCACTCATAATTTCAGCCAAAAGACGTCCACTGCTGGATATAGGCCTCCCCGAAAGTGGGAGCTTGCCATAATCGCCACGCTTGGCAGGCGGGTTGGCGATCGCAATACAATTGTTACAAAAGCACAGAGAGCGCTGCTGCCCACTCTCTGGTAAGTCCCTTAGGGGCCGCCTCCACGAACGAGAGAATTGCGACGATATTATCGTCCTTGCCACGTTTTTCTTCCATACACTCTCTTTTGGGCCGCCTCCACAAGTGAGAGAATCGCGGCGATATTATCGTCCTTGCCACGTTTTTCTACATACTCTCTTATAAGCCGCCTCCAGGAGTGAGAGAATCGCGGTGATATTATCGTCCTTAGAACCTCTTTCTATACACTCTCTTTTGGGCCGTCTCCACGAGCGAGAGAATCGCGGCGATATTTTCATAAAACACGTTGAATCGCCGCGGTTCGCTCGGTTATGGAGGCGGCCCCTTAGTCGCCTACGAAACCCACGGGAAGATATGGGTTGGTGCTATTCTTTACGTCCGACACCATACAGTACACCTGCGTTAGTCCTCAGTTACCTCACTCAGCATAAATCTATACTAATATTATAAAGCTGAAGAGTTTGTTTGTTTGTTTGAACGCGCTAATCTCAGGGACTACTGGTCCGATTTGAATGATTCTTTCAGTGTTGGCTAGTCCATTTATCGAGGAAGGCTATAGGCTATATAACATCACGCTGCGACCAAAAGGAGCGGAGCATAAATGAAAGATATTGCAAAAACGGGGAAAAATGTATTCCTTTAGTGAGCTTTTTGGAGCGGAGCATAAATGAAAGATATTGCAAAAACGGGGAAAAATGTATTCCTTTTGTGAGCTGTTTCTCTTTTATGTGACGCAGACGAAGTTGCGTGGGTCAGCTAGTAAAATAATAATTATGTAAAGTGCCACAGACCTGGGTCCCGCACTTTGTCGGTTGCGGAAGACGCTATTCTTGCGACGCGGTATGGTGGGGTCGGGCCTGTCGGGGAACTGTTGGCTCCAAGTTCGGGGCGAACCTGCTGCTCTCTTGGTCCTGCAGAGGAGACTGATTTCTTATCAGCACAGGCTTTAGACAGTCTATTTAGCGCTATACAGGGTGTAAGGGGTGGCCACAAAATACAATAAATCATACCATCGAGCACATACCCCAATAGAGCGGTAATGTCGGGCCATTCGCTTCCGCAACTAATAAGTGATTTGTCAGTTACAAATATTACGCTTGCTCTCTCTAAAACAGTGAGAGCAAGAGAGAGTGTATATTAGTCAATCAGAGCGTAGTGAACGCAGCTGTGAGCTAGCGGAAAGTAACATTTCTGCGGGTCTAAAATGGCCGCTATAGCAGATCCTACGCAGAATCTTAGCATGAATCACGTTAAAAAATTTAAATTCTTAAAATGGACTTTGTCAATAAGGATAAAGTCCATTTTAACAATTTTAAATTTTTAACGTGATTCACAAAACGATTCTGCTAAAGCGGCCGTTTTAGACCCCCTGCTCTATTGGGGTATGTGCTCGATGAATCATACTAACATGACCAATGACGTATTATATATAGACACGTCATGAACCAACATCGCGGCGCTTAAAAACGGCGAAAATACTAGAACTACTTATAAGCGTGAAGAAAGAGAAAGAAAATATGACACCGAACGGCGGGATGCCTGTTGCGAGAGGGAGATAAATATACATCTTCAGTCACGTCACAGGATTTATTAAATTATAAACAAACGTAGCGTCGCGCGACAGGTTGGTGCGTAACTAAGCGCGATGTGGCCAATTGGCTTCATTTCATGTTGTCATTTTAGAGTGCGGACAACGTATCTATAGTTTATATATCATTGAACATGACCGGTACAAGAAATTATTTCAGGAAAGTTATAGGAGTCCAATGAATTTGATTTGTTTTACTTCCTCATACGCTATGTATCGTTACCGTGGCAAAAAGCACGTAGCGAACGGCAAGCGCGACGACGAGTTCAATGAACTCTGTAGGTAGGCAGGAAGTAGACAGCTGATTTCACTAGTAGTTCGTTAGAGTTTTTTAATATCCAATGTCGGTTGTTTTATTTTAGCCGTATTATTTACATGTAAGGAGGGCTGTGTACAGATTATGTAACTTTAAATTTTCCGGAGAAAAATTCCGATTGAATATGATTCAAAATAAGGAGCTAAATGCACCTTAGGCCCATACACCCTGAATATCTGTAGCTTATTGAGATTTAAGTCTGTTTGCCAACGCGCAGTGAAGTGCAGCATTCTAGGCGTCAAACTAACAGACCTCATACGCAACACCACATTGCGCTTCAACATCCAAACTACTGAGGTTGCTCAAAAAGCCGCTAAGCTGAAGCAGAACTGGGCTGGTCACGTCCGCCGCATGCCCAATGAGTTTTGGATCAAAATACGAACTTTGTGGAGCCTTGACATGAAAGCGGCGCGGCATACTGCAAAATTACTTCAATGTCACTTCGGTGCGTGAAGGAGACGAAGCTATAGATGACGTCTAGCTCCAGATATAGTCTTTCCTACCCTAAAGTAACATTTAAACAATGATAGCTTTGAGAGTTTAAGTAAGTTTCATCCAAACTTTCAACCCTTGTTTTAACTCCTTAGGGTTGTTTTCCTATTTACAAAAATCCCTTCTTAGTCCACTTTTACGTCATTTGAGGAACGTTTGTGCAAAATTTCATGCTTCTAGACCCAGCGGTTTCAGCTGTGCGTTGATAGATCAGTCAGCCAGTCAGCAACTAAGTTTCTTACTTTATACCGGATGACTTTTTTATTATTTTCCAAAAAAAAAAAATAGGTATATTAGGTGAACGGAGTAGAAGCTTAAAATACCTAGTTTTTTTATTTTTTCCACAGCTTAGAAAAAAATTTTTTTTTTCTTTTCATAGTAGAACAAAGAAAGAGAAATTTAGAAAAAAAAAATTGTTTGATTTTTTTTTTTTTCACATGAAAAAAAAAACTAAATATGCCATTTGCTTCTACTCCGTTCACCTATTATTACCCATTTTTTTTGGAAAGTGACGACGAAAATATTTAAATAATATTCTATTCGTTCAGTAGATAGGTACCTACCACTTGCTTCGGTGAAGGATAACATCGTGAGGAAACCAGCAAGCCTCACACGAAAGAAAGACAGTTCACTTACTTAGGACCCCTGGGTGGTCCCAGAATATTTTTCTTCATCAGCACAGGCAAGATACCAGGCTCCCAGGACTGGGAGTACGGCGCCGGGCCACGTCGGTTGCGGAAGACGCCGTACTTGAGGTGAGGTAACGTAGGGTCGGGCCTGTCGGGGAACTGTTGGCTCCAGGTTCTGGGCGAACCTGATGCTCCTCTCTTGGTCCTGCGAAAGAGGAGACTGTTTTCCTGTCAGTATAGGCTTTTCACAGTGTATTTAAGTACCGCTATAGGGAACGTGCACAACGACGGTGCTGCCAACTGGCGTCGCCAATCCGAATCTTGTACTCTATTAATTCTTGACATTGACATTTTTACCAAGTAAACAGAATTAATTTTATTAGTGAATATTATTATTCTAGCTAATCGTAATGCATTGTTGCATTTCTGGATGTATTAATACATCCACAAAAATGAAAATGAATCAAATAGCGTAAAATAATAAAATTCTATTACTTTCCAAAGAATAGTACTCTCCTATCATGTTTATGTGAAAAACGCAAACAAATTGATAAACGCAGTAAAGAAAAATATTTGGAAACAACTTGTTTTTATTACACTCTGCATTGAAAAAGTTCAATGGCCTTCAAAATCAACCGTCCAAGCAAACATGCCAGTACTATTTAAACTTCGTTAGGCTAACACATGTTATAATAGACTGCACTGAAGTTCACACCGAATATTCTTAAACAGTTAAGCAAAGAGTCCACATGTACTCAGATTATAAACATGGTTAAACAATAAAGTTTTTAGTTGGCTGCACTCCTTGTGGTTTCATAAGTTTTGTCTAATGCTACGGACCTACGGAGGGTGTCTAGTGATTGCTTTATAACAAATGATTGTGGATTTGTTACAGCCTGGAGATACTGTTCTCGCTAATAATGGATTCCCTTCCATTAAAATATGTGTTGAAAATAAGAAAGTTGTTCATGCCACCATTTCTTAATGCACCACAATTTTCATCAGAGAAAGTAGACGAAACAAATGAAATTCATATTAACAAACATTCATGTTACGCTGACGATCATTATTGATGGACCGGAACCCATATTTTATACCATAAATCATTTAAAAAATAATTTATTTGAAGAGATAATTTGCGTGACACAGCTGATAAGTTTCCTTTACTGTCCGCATAGTGTCTCTTTTGTCGATTTAGTGCTGCCACCTATAGTTCCTGTATTGGTATCGATTCTGTTGTGTACAAACTAAACTTAATTTAAGCTATTGCTATCTTTTACTAAAAGGCAGTGCGAGAAAAGAATGGCTATAGCTATGAACGAAGTTAGAGATGTCAAACTAGTTTTATGCCTTGCGCTTCACCGTGTTTTAGTCGACATGTTTTTACGTGCACCCTTCATATCTGCGCTCTTGCTAGTCGTTAAAAAGCAGAGTTTATAGAGTTGACACACAAAAATACATTTGAAAATCTGGCTTTTTTTTTTTCGGATGGGAAATCATCAAATAACTCCTCCTGCTCCGCCCAGAGCAGGAGGGAGTGTCAGACTTTTACTGACTAAAACCCATCCATGTTCCTTCATCGCCCTTTGTGTTCCGGGGCCGCGGTATCTCTTTCGAACAGTCCCGCAACCCCGGCAGGCATCGGTCCTTACGGACCCCTTCCTTTTTGCTGACTCTCTTTGAGGCGCGCGTGGAACACGAACGCGCCGTCGACACGGCCTGTCGTCATGAGACGGACAGACGGCGAGCTAGCCCATAGCCCACCGTCCACAGGCCCGCGCCTACGGTGGCCGGGGGCCACGTGGTGGTGGGCCCGACACCCGGGGCGTCTCCCGCGGCGGCCGGGACGTTGAGAGGTTCGCTCCCTCTTACGTTCCGCCACCTCCTTCTCTAGCATTACTGCTTCGCAGAAGGAGGTGACGGCGTCCCATTCCGTCTCGCTCCGGACCATGGCTTGCACCAGGGCCGGACGCGAGAGGTCGCCGCCGCCAATCGCCGCTTCGAGGACACGGCGGTGCTCCGCCCACGCGGGACACACCTCCACCGTGTGCTCCACCGTGTCCTCCGGTCGATCCTCGCAATGGAAACACCCGGGCGTTTCCTCCCGCCCGATTCGGTGCAGGAACCTCCCGAACACTCCGTGTCCGGTGAGGACCTGCGTCAGGCGGAAGGTGAGGACGCCGTGGCGTCTCTCAAGCCTGGCTCAAATCTGGCTTCACGTAATGTTTGCAAGAGGAATGAGAATTTTTAGAGGTTTTGAATTTAAAATTTGATTTTCAGTTTGGAGTCAATAACTAAAACTTCACCATAACACGTGAACCTTGTTTTAAGACTACCTATAAGGCTGCTGTCGCAATAGTTCAATAAGACTCTTTTTCTTACGGAGTGAATTCTGGATCTTGTGCATGGAAAGGACGATTCACGAAATTTTTTTTCGATATCGACGGTCCCTACGTACAATCCCCTAACTGCAAATGACAAACTTTACAGGAGAGCACTTCAAAGTTTTAAACACATGTAGTTCATGTTCTACTTAACAGAAAGTAATGAAATTTGGAATTCAGGTTTCATATTTGATCTACTTTATAAAAAAAATAACTACAACTTTTAAAACGCCTTATGAGCGTATTATTTGTCACTTACTTACTTATACAGCGGAATCATCCCTGTGGTAAATAATGTAAGTGGTACTTATTGAGTTTTACGCTGGAGGTATTTTATTAACCAAAGTCGCAATTTCCATTTAGAAAGATTTACGTGGGGATCATGGTACAAAAACTGTTATAAAAAGTAGATAAGTGTTTGACTCACTCAAAAAAGACAGTTCATCACAAGATATACAAATTATTTGCATTACGTTTTATTTCGAAGCAGGTTAAATGTACACAAACACGTTATTTTATTTTATATATTTATTTATTATTCGACAGTTACGATGCATCTGCAGTATTTATATCTAATTTAATCAGTCTTGTTTTCAGTAATGACCAGTTAAGTTTTTAGTACCTAATAACAATATTACAATTTTATATCTAGGTATTAATCATTTATAATAATAAAAAAATCTAATATTTTTAAAAAGTATTGTAACATTAACACATAATTAAAAACAGTATTGATATTTAGATAGGTAACAAATAACTTTTAGAAACCTAAAGCTTCTGTTCTTACACAATTAAAATGTAATTTAAAAACAATAACTAAGTTACAAAATCGTATTTTCGTACCTAATTGTGGGCGATCAATAAAACTTTAGTAAAATGAAAACTCTTCTAAAAAAAAATAAAACCAAAAGCATTATTTTGGAGTAAAAAATCAGCGAAACTAACAAAACCATATTTAGGTCAATTGAATAATTGCAAAATCTATTTCCTATCTTTATCACACTAAAAATTGTTTAGGTAAGTACTAAACCACATAATTAACAGAGAAATACCTACTACTATTCAGTATCGGAACTTGACTCAGGAAGGACATCACAAGAGACGAGAATTATAAAATCCATGGTACTGTCTAGGAATTACGTTATGTTCACAAAGATACTTAAGGTTGATCTGCACAACATATTTTCCATACAAATTTAGGGGGACTATTACTCCACTGTTTGACATGGTACATCTAAAGTTAAACATGATATCGTTTTGTCTCATTATTAATTGTGTCTGTGCGGAAACAGAATAGTAAAATAAAAAGGCATTCAAAAGTTACGAGCTACCAAAGATTCATTTTTATTGCCAATTTTAACGTAACTTTGGGCGTAAATTAGTAATAAAAGAAGTGTCAAATTTCCAAAACAAAGTCGGTACCGACACAGCAAAATTATCGAAGAATTCAATAAATTTTATTTGATAATGATTTATGCAGTGGTTTTTTCATAAAATTCGATTTCCCAAAAGCCTTTTCATATTTTTTTACGCGCGCCTTTTACTATGAATTTTCGTGCATCTCACTGAATAATGTTTCCCCCGGTGCGGTGCGGGAGGGGGATACGCCATATTGACATGTCCTTCGTTTGATAGAAGAACAAGACCTATATTTCTGTCCTTTTCATTTCATGCATGACGTCAGTGACGTGTCATTTGTTTTTCGCTGAAGTTGAAGGGCCTGTGCATTTTTATTGCACTCCTATAATGTGTGCGTTTCGATGGCGCGACCACGGCATTCTTTTTTTTTTAAGCTATGGCAAGATTTTGTAAAAAATAAATTATTTAAAATTAAATTCATTAATTAATTAAATATTTCACATTCAGAACATTTTGAAGGTGATAAGCGATACCATACGTATGCTCCTGAAATATAAAACCTACAGTCTACTTATTAATTCACTGGAGTAATCTGACGTTTACGGTGTTACCATTTTTTTATGAAAAGAAAATAGTGTGGTGACAAGAAGATTGACATCAATCACTCGCTCATTCATTCTTTACGTTCTAAATCAAATCACATTATTTTATTTATTTTAATAAGAAATTTCCCAGCTTAGTTTTGTTTAACCTCTAAAGTCCTAAAGGTTAGAAGCCGAATGAAAGACAAGCAAAACAAGATGGCCGCGCGGGTGGCGTCCCGCGTCCGTCACGTAGGGAGGCAATAATGCCCGACCCAATAATGTCCAGCCCAATAATTCGTGTACATCGTCTCTGATAGAATTTATGATTACAATTAATTACTTTTTATAATAAAAATGTTCCTATTGACTTTGTGTGAATGAGCTGAATCACAACGAACGGAACGCATCACTTCACTATTACAATAAATGTGGCAACATTATTTTACAAAGTGACATTAGCATCTGTCAGTTTACTCCAGTGAATTAATAATTTAACTTTAGGATTTTTTATATTTTTTTTACAAATTCAATTTTTTATTTACCTAAATTTCAGGTCTCTGCAACGCTTAGTTTTTAAGATTTCCATGGCCGCGCGGTTCTCCGCGTTTCGATGGCGTGGCCACGTTCAAACCCTGATAACTTTTTAACCATAACTTTGACAAATTTAAGGTTTTGGGAAATTTGAACCACGTACATACATAATTTTTACAAAATCATGGCATAGTTATTTTAAAAAAAAAAACGCCGTGGTCGCGCCATCGAAACGCACACCCTATAATATGGTGTAGCGACCTACTTATTTAGAAACTTTATATACATAAAACCTTCACGATATAATTTTAACTTTTCTTCTGATCTGTCACTTCTCTGTCTTGTGTTGACTAAATTGATATAGAATTATGAACATTTTTAATTTAATTTAGTTAGTGTATAACAACCACTAAATTGGTGACTCCGACGTGATACGCCCTGAAAAGGAAATCCTAAACTTTATCAGGCCAAGGAAATCCACAGTACCACGATGACAATATAAAGCAGTCGTCTGCCGACCAACGTCCAGACTCTGCTGGCTTCACAGCTATTTATTTCTCTCGAGGGATTAGCAGACCTGGCGGAAAGCGTCCAGGACATCGTGACCCCAGGCCAACAATAACAAACAATATAGTTATACAATATTATTGTTGCCACTAATCTCGCGAATTGTGTAGTGACGATGACGTTATAAGTTGATAGTAAAAGTTTTAAAGAAAAAGTTTATTTTATTCTTTTTAGCGCATTAAAATAAAAGTTCAGACGAAAGTATTATAACTTCGTTTTTGTTCGGAACGGTTCGGAACGCTGAGTGTGTGCGTACGAACTAGACGCACGTGAAGACTAGCGTCTAACTGCTCATCACTGATACTATCTCCTTCGGGCACGATGCCAGGTGAGACAGCGTGCTTTTTAGCCACGCCCACCAATGAGTTCGAGCTCGTGTGCTGTGTCACCTTAAGATCCATCAATTTTGCGTTTTGGATTGATATAGGTCCAATATAAGCCTGGCTCAACATGTCACCAGTTTGATTTTGACGCCTCCTATTTTGACTTCTTCTGACAAATAAGCGATGGTATGTTTCATTAAATGTATTTTTGTATTTAAGAATGTCAGGCTCGGAAGAGGATACATGAACTTCTCTGATTCTGGACCACATTATTTTTATGTTTCTGTCATTTTTTGACCAATTTTTTCCTGCTAGTAACTTTTTAAAATCTAAAATGTCATCTCTTGCAACTTCCTTCACAATATAAGGATTTCCGGTCTCTTTGGCCCACCTGACCAATGCGAACCATTGATCAGGCGTATATATTTCCTTATTCTTAGAACATCGCTCTATTAGAGCATGGATGCTGTCATTTTCGTTTTGAGTGTGGCCTTTTTCTAAAAATCTATGTGTGATATTTACCTTAAATTCTTTGGCAGCAATTATATACATCATAAAAACAATTCTGTTTCTATTTTGCCCTCCGCAATTATCTGAGTATAAGTTTATGGTTTGTATGCCTTTTAAGGATTGATTCTTAATAAAATCGTAGACACAACTTGCCACCTCATTCGCGCCTCGTTTGGCAGTGCCCTCATGCCACATATTATAACATGTTACAACTTTCTGACCCATCTCGAATATAGTAAAATTATAAACATTTAATTTTCTTTTATACTATAATATGCTTGTTTCTGCATGAGGAGAAGAGAGTACTTTTTGAAAGTCAAACGCTGCAGTTATGGTTGTGCTAGGTGAGTTGATAGCAGAAAGTTTATCCTCATTTTTGAGACCACGAGCCATATCCTTATTTTTCAAATGTTCATTAAACTGTTCTTGAATTTCATGAGTAACTGGCTTAGGCTGGTTTTTAAAGGCAATGCAAACATCGCATTGATCTTTCTTAGGTCTGTGAAACTCAATATTGAAATTTTCATTAACAATGTCGGTGTATTGCCTCAACGTTTTAGCCTTGTTCGACTCTGTCTCTGATACCCACTCATTGTAGAGTTTGAACATCTTAGCCATGCTTAATTCACTATCTAAGTATAATTTTGAGGATTCCTTACGTGTGTAGTGCGACTCCACAGGGGTAAATGATTGTACATGATCAGAAACGCTTTTAACCATGTCATCATTCTTAACTTTAGGGTGATTTTCATGAAATCCTCTCTGATCAGAACCTATAGAAAGCCCTTCGCCTTCGGCAATTTTTTTCAAAGCTGTTCGTACGACGCCGTCACCAATAGCAAACGTGTTTAAAAACATCTTTTTGCACACAGTAACTTCTTCGTGTCTTATAACATCTAGAGATTTGGGTAGATAGTACTTGACAGAAAATAATCTTTTTGATAGGCCTTCTGTTGTTATGCGTCTCTTGCCGATTCTTTTACACCAACGAACCAAAAGATCCCACTGCCGCTCACGATTGCCAAGACACCAAAATTCTTTGAACATTGCGTTTCTTACATCTTCGCCTATTTTCTCCTTGCACTTTAATCGACACTTATCATCGCAAGCAGGCAATATCGACTTTTTAGATTGTGCTTTTCCATTTCGACTGATGTAACTTAAACCTTGGTTTTTTAACTGTTTTCTTCTGCTATCTATCCATGCCGATTTGTTAACCTTACGTATTCTACCTACATCAGTTTTCTTCTTAACTTTTCTTTTCTTTTTCATTAATTGACTTTTTTCTGTGTTACTAACATCGGCATCGTTCTCTGTCATCTCATCAATACTGGTTGGTACATACGTCTGGTCACTCATAGGTGAAGTGACACACATAGATGAAGTTGGGGTGTCTATATGAAATGAACTTACATTTTCTGATTCAATGTTTTGCATAATAGTTGAAATAGAAGGAGACCCTAAGGGAGTACTTGTATCCAAAGCTTGGTCAGAATCATGAAAAGCGTCAATTTCTTCTATAATTATATTTGTTTCTGGATCGTGTGACGTTCTAACGATAACTTCCTGACAGTACTGTGGTTCTGCTTCTGTGTATGTAATAAACTCTTCTGTAATCATTCCAAAGTCAGAGAGAACGGCGCCATTGGGATGAGCGACAATGGTTTTAGTGATTTCATTGGTTGACTGTGAGCTTAAAGGCAAATTAGAAAGGTTAAGTGAATCTGGATAAGTAAAGATACAATCCTCATGTTTATCCTGTGATTGTAGGTGGGCAGGTAATCCTATATTCGATGATTCTAGTTCTTCTAAAATGGTTGAATCGGAAAGGGCATTGGAAGCTAAATTTCTGTGAATTTGAGCAACAACTTGAATCGTACTTTCTTGTTGTTGTTCATCGTCTGAAGAATCACGTTCTAGAAGAACTGAAAAAAAAGAATAACATAAGTGTGAGATAGGAATAACATTTCCCGCGTAAAATTTTGTAAGTAGTAGTTATGTACAAAATCTGGTTTTATTTTCCGGCGTAGAATCTCTTATCTACCACTCACTGCACTATACTTTTAAATGCTCCGACGTAAAACAACCTAACTACCTAATACAGACATATACGTTGGAATTATGCAAAATGTGTTTGATCAATGCATAAATGGAAGATCTAAGTAATTATTGATTTGTCAAAGCTTAATATTAAGTGTAAACTTGAATAAAAATACATTTTATTAAAAATAATATCAAAAATTGCTTACCTGTTCGAGTTTTGTTGGAAACATTTTTATTTTTTACACACGTCACTGGTTTCTCTCTGATAAACAGTTGCACATTACAGTTTTTTGTGACACTTTCCTTTCGAGGCATATTTTAACATACAATAACTTACATTCACGCAGCAGAACATTAACGTAACCGTCTCCAAAGCCGGCGCGAACGCTTATGTCGCGCAAGTGACAGTTGCGGGGGAGGTGCGCGGGTTTACAATGGATTGTCCCGCGTAAAACGATGGGATTACCACTATTGTTGTTCTACGTCGGAAATTTTAGTCAATTTGGTAGTTATGGGAAATGTCGTGTATGTATTTAAAGGTCAATTTGCCTACTTTTATTAGTTTTTATTAAACTGGACGATAGTCTAAAGTTTGTCTGAATGTCACAGAACAAAAAAACACAAATCACGTATCTACCACTTAGGTGATTATACGTAGGGACCGTCGATATCGTCTTGATCAAAATAGGGGAAAGGTGTACGAGATGATTCACTTAAGGGAGAATGCTTGTAGTTTAAACGACATTTATGTTAATGCAGATGTAAAAGCGTTTATTCATAGTAAATTTATCAGTCTACCTGTTTTCATACTCATAATATTAATATTTTAGATCTAATAATATTATAATTCACGTTTTTTAAAACGCTACCAAAGAATCATCTTGTACACCCCGGTGTCCAAGTTGATCCCTACGGTAGGGGCAAGATGATCCTGGGGATCGTGTTGCCCCCAGTTTGGGAATGTCCTAGGTTTCGGAAGAATTAAATAAACAATAACTTATCAGAGTTTACTTTATTTATTATTACAAAATTAAACATCTTATAGACCTTGACTTAGGTAGAATGAGCCAGTCTTATTAAATAATATTCAGGCACGACATAACAGGCACTCCATACTGTTTACTTGCTGTTCTATATGGCACACCATTTTGTACAGAATCCAGCGCTTTGATCATGGAGTCTTCTGACCACTCACCACGATTAGTTTTTCTTTTATAATTACGAGGCATAGTCTAAAACAAGATAAAGTATTTTTTGTTATTAATTGAAATCGATAAAATGAACGAATACAAGTCTAATAATATTTTGTCCCTATTGCTGGCTATTTAATTATGTCATATTTGTTAGAAAAACATAAATATATTAAAACATAATCTATTAACATACAAATGGTTCAAGATGATGTACAAGATGATCCGTAGGGATCATCTTGTACACCAGTATCATAATCATCTCGCCCCAACATCAACTTTTTTATTCAATGTTCGATAACATAACCTATATCTTTTAAACTGTTACCACGCCATTAAAAAAACAAAATAGAGCAATAAACAAAGGTACTAAAACAACAGCCTTTACAATAGACTACCTAGATCACATTTGATATAAACTTAAAGTCAGCCTTACCTTAGATCAACGTCACGTAATTTTTGTTTCTTTCCACAAAAAAATTGGTTGTCTCTCACGACGCCATTACGATTGACTGCGGCTTGGGAATATCGGGGACTACGTTTTACCAATGAAAACAACTAGATGTCGCTAATAGTTTCGTTGCAATAAAAAAGGATCATCTCACCTCAAAGGATCATCTAGTACACCTTTCCCCTACTTTTAAAAAGTTTTTTCATGAAAATGGACTCTTGTGAGACAACCAGCTGCAACCAGCTCATTAGACTTACAACGAATACAATAGACTTACAACGAATACATAAGATTAGTTTCTGGATAATAGTAATTAAACAGAAGCGCCTCACGACGCACCGGGGCTCCGCAGCGCACAGTTTGGGAACCTCCTTTCAATATAGTATAATGTAGGTACTCTGTGGAGAACCTCTGTTCTAGGCTAAGGCTGCGGTTCCACTGAGGTGGAGCGGAGACGAGCTGTGCCGCGATTCACCAATCACATGGCTTGAAATCCACATCTCTTCTCCGCTCCTGCCATGTGATTGGTGAATCGCGGCACAGCTTGTCTCCTATCTGCTCCGCTCCGCCTCAGTGGAACCCGCAGCCTAACCGACCACTGTATACGCAACACCACACTGCGCTCCAACGCCCAAACTGCTGACGTTGCTCAAAAAGCTTTATTTAATCTTCATGTTAAATAGAGGTACCTAGGCCACAAGGCAATGTCTACCAGTCCACAAAAAAAATAAAAATAATGATTGAATTCTTTGTTTTGTGTAATATATTTCAACCCCACTGCTCTCAAAACGGTGGAGTTACATACGTTATACTGTTCACTTACTTGGGACTCTTAGGACCCCTGGGTGGTTGTCCTAGCATGTTTTTCTTCATCAGCACAGGCAAGACTTCAGGCTCCCAGGACTGGCAGTATGGCGCCGGGTACATTATCTGTCTGTTAAGGAAAAAAAAACTGACAATTGAGGGCCGCATAGATGTCTTCACGCTCAGTGTCGACTGCCCAAAGTAGGGCCAATTTAATAGATCACATTTGACATCTTTCAGTTCAACAACAACAACAGACCATAACGTCCACTGCTGGACATAAGCCTCTCCCATGATGGGAGGAATTTGCCGTAATCTCCACGCTTGGCAGGCGGATTGGAGATCGCAGTGATGAAAGACTAATAGAAAACGCTGCTGCCCATTCTCTGGTCTACGGAGGCGCAAGGTGTTCTGCCTCAGACATTAGTCGCCCTATACGACACCCGTGAGTGTATTGGGTTGGTTCTATTTTAACTCTATTTTTCAGTTCAAAGTAAAGGTTAATTTCTTTTGTCATTATTACATTAAATACTTATGTGATCGTAATTGAAAAAAGTTAAGCTTTTGTGCAGTTCTAACTTCGAAAACATTAATAATATTTTATGCCAGCCGTTACAAGGTGTGATGTAACTTATATAAACCTTACTACTTCATTCATTTCAGTGTAAAGGGGGCGATATCGCGCATGAATTCGCCGCTAGAGGCCCTCGCGTAGAGTAAGGTTTTCTGAAATGTCAGATGTCAGCAGTGTTCGCACGTTGCGCGCTTTTGTACCGCGTATTTTTACTAATATTCACGATTGTAGTCAAGAGGAGCCACTCCTGATTAATTATGCCTTGAAGATTTTAAGTAGCAAGTAAGGATCTAATTTGTTAGTACTTGAATGAAGAATGATTTTTAAATTTTTCATGCTTGCAATTACAATATTGTTAACAATGATATTATAAAGAAAGATACGCCATGTTCATACTGAATGGCGTTCAGATATCGTTGCGTTGTTATTATAAGTACTAACTTATAAGTATACAGTAATTTAAAACTACGACAGCGATAGATAATACGGAACGTATAAGATAGAAAGAGATAGCTAGTTTTAGTGTGTTGCGCTTGAAGTACACGAGAGTATCATAGAGTTTGTCGATTCACCACAGAAGAGACATTGAATATAACAATAGGCAAGCGCGTGGGGTGCACGCTTGGTATAATTACTATTTATTATTTTCATGACAGTTACCAATGTACAGCTACTGCGTAGGAAAATTATTTTTTTTACAATATACTTATATTATATTTTAGATACTATCGAATATTTGTACCTATCAAATTTCTGAAGACAATTTATTAATATTTTTATTTTATTTATATTCGCAGTACGTAGTAGCTGTTAGTTACGTTGGCGACTTTCATAAAAATGAAATAAATGTGTAGGATTTTGAATAATTAATAATATACTTCAACACAAGCGCCTGTGACAATAGTGGTATATTTCTTATATTGGTAATGAATGATGTTTTAAATAAAACAACAAACAAAATTGAATTCTATTTATTAAAAGGAAAACAAGGATTTTCGTATTTACGACGTCATAACAAGGTGTTAATGATAAATGATGTTTATTTTGCAAGTAGGTTTTTACAAACACTTTTACACGTCATTTTTTTGAACTAGATGGGGCCGGTGTTTCGCACCTGACTACTCTGAAAAGAAACAGCCGAAACAAACTCAGAGGTCATAGTTCCTATGGTTCATAATGTTATTAGTCCCTATAAAAAAATAAACACTAAATAATTTGACGCTTGAGTCCTTTTGGAGTCATAAATTTATCATCTTCTTTAAAATGTTCCGAACAAATTGTGCTACATTTACTAAGCATCCAGTCAGGTTCACTTCTTTCCGCCTTAACTATGCTAACCCATTTATTTTTTATTAACTCATCACTTGGAAATCTGTAAAATAGTAAAACATTATGAGAAAATATGTTTTATCTAGGTACATTACTACGTACACTCCAATTTTACTAATAAAATATATGACAGCCCGCTATTACTAATCTCATTCTATATATTTTTAATCATAAAAAAATGAAACCGCAACGCTATATATTGTGCCTACCATTTCGCTTCTGTTTGATTAATCTATGACCACCTATGACGGATGCACAGAACAGAAAAAACAGTAGAAGTCGTATGTGGGCGGGGCGCGCGTACCCCGAGCTTTGCGCTGTTCCGCAAAGTGTTTCCCCCACGCACACGCCACGCACATCAGTCTAGATACAAGCGTCACAGTGACAATAACTTCTACAAAGCTTAACTTAACTTAAAAAAAAATACTAAAATGCCCTATTGTGCTGTCCTAGAATGTAAAAACGATAGCAGAAACAAAAATGTATCAAATGGTGGTATATCATACCATCGGTAAGTCTTAATTTGCTTTATTTCGATTAAAATTTGAAAAAGATTATTTTATTAGACAAGACAAGTACAAATAGACTTTATTGTTTACACTATAGGGTCTACTTTCTTTTAACTCAAACATATTATTCCAACTACGCACATGTCACAGTCCGCTACTCAATTAGAGATTGACGTTATCGATAATGAGTTATCGATATTTTAAACTTCAATGTTCTATGATCATAGAAAGATGATAGATGTCAATAGAAAGTAGGTACTAGGTACCCGTAGTAAAAAATCGTGTAGTTTAATCTGTTACCTTTCTATCAAATAGTATAATTTTCGAAATCAATCAGTTGTATAACATGACAATATTAACATAACAATACTTTCTTAATTATTCTTTCTATAGGTAAATCATAAGCATTATTATAAATGTATAACACTTGATTTCAAACATATGTAAGTACTTCATTCATTTTGAAATTTAAAAATATTTATCGACACTTGTATTATATTTGAAAATAAAGCGCAATGTCGATAAAAAGGCAACGACAGTGGTACAACCCTAGAAAAGGACGAATAGCACAAACATAGTAATGAGCTCGTTACGGAAATATCAATCTTATTACAAAACCAATAAAGGTTTAGTAGATGCATTTAGTGTAGTGACATCTAGCGGCGAGTAGCAGAACTTGCTCGTGAAACTATTCCCTAAGAGCTAATACGTAAACAGAGTAGATAATAAACCACTCTATTAGCATATGAATATGGTTTATTTTCAAATAAACGAAGACATTACCAATCACACCACGCTTTTCTTAGTGTTACGAAATACAATTAACCTGTTTATGTGTTAGTTTGGGGTACGCTGGTTCCGATACTAATAAAGCGCTATACGAATTCTACTGTTTTTTCTGTTTTGTGGACGGATGCTATTTGTCTCTGTCACGCAGCAGATTGCCATCCTATTCTCTATCCTTTTCGAACCACCATGTCAATAATACGAAATTTATTTGAAAATGAGGAATAACTCGTGAAAAAAATACAAAATTGATATATTTTATTATACTTACTTATGGTATGTCACTCCACAACTCTTATTTTTCTTGGCACCATAGTTTTTGCACTTTCGGAATACACAACTTGGCATTTTTGTTACGCCGCGCACTCACGTTACCTCGCTCGCTGTTATAACCCGACTAAATCAAAGTGCAACAATTGTGTCACTTTGTCCTCAACAATTTGTGCGTGCTAGTGCGATATCTACCTCTTTTTACTATATAATATCATTGATTGTTAACATGTGTCTGAAGTTTAAAGTGTGTAGGTACATTTAAAGATCTCATTAACAGCTGTAAATTGATCAGTACGTAGGTACATGAATGGGTACCAGTGGCGTAGCTAGTAGAGGTGTAACTAATATATTCATAATAGGTACAGGTATTATAATACAAGCGACGTATATTAATATTAGGATACGCGAATGTAAAGTAATAGGTTACCAGGTATTAGTCAAATATTAGGGACGCGTAATAGCCAGGCTATTATCTGTGCGACTCACTTCGCTCGCTAGTCTATTACCTACTATTTGCCGACCGCCGCCGCCGTCATCTCACTCACTCGCTCGCCGACGAGTGAGCGAGATGACAAGACTCGCCTAAACCCACTAGGCGGGCGAGTGAGCGAGATGAATATTGTATTGTATGAATAGTATCTGGCTGCTTGCTTGTCGAATTATGCACGTAATGTGTGTATTGTAATTGTAAAGATATAGTTATACACGTCGGGTTTCGTATGAAAGCTGCATGAGATGGGAACAAAGTAAGTAAGCAATGAAAACCGTTTTTCAAATTTGGTCACTTGTTTCTGTCGCACTGTGTATTCGCTAATCTAATACGAATATTAGCGGTGAGTCGGTGACCGAAGCTCACAGCGACTCCATATTGTATTCAGATAGCACGTGCACGCAGTGATTGATAATATTTACCTAATACGTATTAAGTTAGTAGCTATTTTGTATTTATTTTTGGTGGAGGTTTTGGTTTGGTGGTGGTTTTTTATTTTCATCATCATTCATCATTTTCATTACTTATTATCATTGGTAATAGGCATATTTCATATTCAGAGAATAAAAGCAGGTATCAATATTAGATTGAGTAGCTAATAATGAATCTGTTCACTAATATTTGACTAATACCCAGTAATAGGTATGGTATCATAATATGCGTTAACTAATATATTCAATAACATGATTACCTAAAAATGACCCTAATATAACATCTCTAGTAGCTAGAGGGGGCGGCAGGGGCGGCCCGCACTGGGTGTCACCCGCTTAGGGGTGACACCCGACCGTGAACATCACTAGTGTCACCTTTAAAAACCGGCCAAGTGAGAGTTGAACTGGCGTGGAGAGGGTTCCGTACAATACCAGTCTTATATTGAGTTTACCACTTTATTCTTTTTTTTTTTCAATTGATAGAATTTTCTGTACAAATCGACAAAATGACTCCTTGTACGAATAGACAAACGTACTTAATTTTTATTTTAACTGTTTTGATTGACTTTTGGGGTGACACCTACAATATCCGCACCGGGTGTCACCCATGCTAGCTACGCCACTGATGGGTACCATGGGCAACAGAGGTTGCCCATGACTGGCAGAGGTGCCCCTAGGCGTGATTTTTGTGATGAAAATAATAATGCTAATAAGAATAATTTTAGCGTTAAGCCCGTGTCAGACTGTTGTAAACAAGCCCTCCATACACCTCCACATCGGTCTCCACCGGCGGTTTACAACAGCACGCACTGTTGTAAACCACCGGTGGAGACCTGGGGTACGTGTGCAAAAATAATAATTACTTACATAACACTAACATGTTATAAAAACAAAAATAAAGTTTTATGGTAAGTACAACCCGGTCACATTATCTCGAGACCTCGCTGGAATGCGATACGTTCATCACTTTAATCATATCATTATAATAATATTACCTACATTAAATTAATTAACACAATATTTGTTTTGTTGGAAATCTTATTGTTTATAATAATATCCTAATAAAGGATACTTGGTTTGCGCACCATATCAGAGCGCCGACGCGACGTGACGTCATCGACGCCAGGTCTCGAGATAATGTGACCGGGTTGTAGATGCCACAATTTCATGCCAAACACTAAACGCTAATAATAATCCATATGGAGGTACGTATCACAAGTATTGTAACATATTTATACATAATGTAACACCAGCAACCCGCCCCGACTTTGCATGGGTGCAATTCAGTCTATACCTTCCTCTTGAATTACTCTGTCTATTGCTGAAAAGTGCAAATCCGTTGCGTGGTTTAAAATATCTAAGCGGGACAGCGGGAGGCAGGAGCGACTTTGTTCTTATGTAAAGATAATAAAAATAATTCAAATATCCGATATCGAATTTTAATTCAGCTTAAGAAGGTACTCACAAGGTCTTCTTCTTCTTAGATTTAGGTACTGGTAAGTCCATTGTAGATTGTAGTGTCTTCTATTTTATTTTCATCTCAGAATTTAATTTCGACTTGCCTAAATTATTTATACAACGTCACTCAAAATGACAGGCTGTCCCCCTATCGTGAAGTCTCATTTCGGTCTATGTATTCTACTCTTTGGTCCAATTAAAAAACACAAGGCACTTTTTTAGTAATTTTACTTTTTAAATTTGCCGCGCTATTTTACTTTTGTACGTTTCGTTTAGAAATCACTTGATTCATTTTATGACTTTTGTTCTGTGGTGAAGAAAATAAAAAGATCTTATCTGTTATTTCTATTAGAGTCTCACAATGATCGTTGTAGTTGATAAATAGTTTTTATCAACTTTACTGAATATAAATTCATGATTAATAAACGCAATCGCATTATATATGCTTTTAAATGTTTCAGTATTTCTGAACGTTGAATAAATAAAGACAGCTAGACAGTTTTCCTGGAAATGCCACTTGGAGTTGCCAAAGTATAAAACTTACCCATACTATTAACATGATTTTCAAGGTGAAAAAATGATTTCAAAATAAAAAAAAGCGTGGGGCTTGACTGCTTCTTTCTTTTTGTAATACTCTCCATTCACTATAGTGTTTTTTTGTGTGAAATGTCTTTAAATAATTAATTTAATTGAACCCTTGTGCTGATTTTGTGACAGTTGAAAAAGTTAGTTTCGAGATTCAAATCTTAAATAAGGGGTTCAAGGACGAAATTTGTTCAAGGACGAAATTTGTTCAAGAACACTACAGTAGAACTTTACAGAATAACATTTGAATACAAGCAGCTGTTGATGACTCATTGAATAATCGATGAGTCATAAGGGAACAAAAATCAGAAGACGAGAGGTCAATGACGTCATAAAAATACCTGGGAGTTTTAATTGTTGGCGATGGTATCACTCGAACTGTCAACCAACCCAGCGCGGGTGGCGGGGCGGTATGTTTTTGCATGAGTTTCCTTGAAGGAAATTTTTTTGTCATCAGTTTTTTGTCTCACTCGTTACGTTACCGGTGTGCAATTTTACATAAGAATAATGTTAAACAACCACTAATGATTTATGTGATGAATAAAACAGAACAAAAGTGATTTAACACGACATATTTTGATACGGGAAGAGTAAGTAATACGTGTACCTAAAATTAAAATTGTTTATGGAAGTGTGCGCTGCGTTGTGTATTCGTATTCGTGTTGTGTTGAGTGTGTGCGTTGAAATTTCTTGGAATTAGCTCAGGGCGTTCAATACAGGTAAACTGTCAGGTCAACTTACCCCTGGAATAGCATAACTATGAAAAAGTTGTTAGTGCTGGTGGCATTTTGGAAAGGTGTCCTTTGCCTAGTTTTTGCTAGACCGTCATAAAAGTGCAAGTGGTTAATTTGCGCAGTTATAGTGGGAAACAGTTTTTGAACTCGCATTTTGTGATGAAATGTGCTTGTAAAAGGTGTTATTTCAGTAAGTGTGGATTTATTCTTATTTTAAAGACTGCTCTGGATAATCAGGCCAATATGTGAAATATGCTGACAAAGAATTTCTTTTAAAAATATCATTAATTATTTACTTACATCAATATGTTTACTTTTAGACGATTTTAACCAAATTCTTGAATAATCTCGAGTTAGAAATGTTATTAGCTACTCAAAAATCAATTTTTAGTGGTACTACAGAGCTAAATGTGATACTTAGTGATTTTATAACCTTATTGTCTTTAATATTATGTAGATTATCCATGCAGTATGTCATCTGGAGTTGACAGATGTTCAGTGTTCTGCATTACCCAAGTAAAGCTTTATGATCAGTTGTGTAGTCATCGTCGTCATCTGCACCTTTACATTATTATGTTGGGGTCGGCAGTATTATTTAGAGTAGTCTATTGGGGGTCGCTTTCCAGTTTATGCAGTTGAAAACCAGTATTTTCCATGAAGCAACTGCCTGACTTCCACACCTAGTGACTGTGGAATACATGCTTTCACATTATGTTCCTAGCATGGTGTTAATAGTAATTTTTCAGTTAAAATCTTTCTTTGTCCTGTCTCTTAAAGGTACAATCAAGTTCGCAATTATAACCTAATATCTTAAACCTCTTTAGATCAAAAATATTATACAGGTTATTCAAGGAAATGTTGTAGAACAGCTGATGTCTTGCTTTAAAGCAAAATGACATATCTGACAAGTTTTATGTATATACCATTGACTTGAGAAGTAGAGTATAGACAAGCTACGCGGAACTGTAAAATTTTTCCAATTGACCTTGAACCTAATGCTTTAGCGGTAAAGTTGAAAATCTATTAAAGAAATTTGACAGATTGTAGTAGCTTAACTTGCTGGAGTCAGGTTGATAGTGACATTGTTGTGTAATGTGAGATCACTCTGGTTGAAGTGATATTTTTAGGCACAGAAATATGTTCTTTTAATAAAAATAAAATTCTTTATTTCAATACATTGACAACATTGTTACAGACATCTTATAGATATAACATACAGATTATGTCCTACAGATAGGTCCTCTGGCTCCCAAACTAGGTTTTCACCTGTGACTTGGGAGACAGTGTTTCTCCATTAAAAAGTCATTATGTATGTCATAGCCTCTTATGTAACCAAAAATGTAGCGAAAAAAGAAGAAAAGAAAATTAACAAAAAGCAATTTCCAAAATCGAAAACATAAACCAAAAATCTATTAAATAACAAAATCAAAATCATTGTAAAACATGAGGTGCATGATAGTGTGCTGTCAGACGGTGTGTGTGTCTGTGTGGGTGCGTGTCTGTGTGTGTAGTTACAGAAAGATCATAATTCGTCCATGCCTCACTGATCTAAGTTCTCTTCAGTGATTTCTTCCTTGAGGAATCACAACATGTCACTATAGGTTGGTTACCACTGGGGGTCTAAAATGGCCGCTTTAGTAGAATCGTTTTGTGAATCACGCTAAAAATTTAAAATTCTTAAAATGGACTTTATATTCATTGTCATAAAGTCCATTTTAAGAATTTAATTTTTTTAACGTGATTCATGCTAAGATTCTGCTAAAGCGGCCATTTTAGACCCGCTGATCTATCTAGGTATTGCACTGTAAGAAAAAGTAGGTTTTCTTAAATTACTGATCCTACATTTTAATGTGGGGGTTTTCAGAATGATGTATGTAACAAACTCAAGCCTATTAAAAAACCAGTGGCCATTATTATGTTAAATATAAAACAACATTAAAATCCAGTTTGTACTTTCACAAAGCTTTGTTTGCAAAAGAAACGAATAACTGGTTTTGTGTTTATTAAACCTGAAGTGTAACTCTGCTTGTGTGGTGACGGATTAGGTTTTATTTTAGACTAGCGGACGTCACGCGGTTTCACCCGCGTCGTTCCCGTTTCCGTAGAAGTACAGGGATAAAATATAGCCTATGTTACTCAGTAACGACGTGGCTTTTTAATGGTGAAAGAATTTTATGCGCTTTGACGTGGAGTTGCGGACACCAGCCCGCTATACAATACGATACAATGGTGAAAGAATTTTTGAAATCAGTGCAGTAGTTTTTGAGTTTATTCATTACAAACATACACACTCACAAAAATCTAAAAAAAAAAACTTTGCTCTTTAAAATATTAGTGTATACTTAGATTTAAAAAAAAAAATATATCACTGAACCTGTTGGTTTTTTGGTAACAGATAGTATAACATTACACATTACAATACATTGGTAGTGAGGCTGCCTTACGTTCTTAGGGTCCCAGGTTCGAATCCGGTTGGAGCAAATGTTTGTGTGATGAGCATGGACATTTGTTTCCGAGTCATGGATGTTTAAATGTATAATAAGTATGTATTTACAAACAAAAAGTATCTATGTAGTATATAAACTATCTGGTGTCCACGACACAAGCCTTGTTCCTTAGTGTGGCACTAGACGGCACTGTGTGTAATGTCCAGCAATATTTATTTATTATGCCTGTTATTCCCAAAGTAAGCAAAAGTATTCCTTAAGTAGAGATGTGTCTATAGTACACCAAGAGGAGGAGCTTGCGGCTAAATAATAACAGCCATTCAGATCGATCTTTAGGTTAAGTCGTGCTTGCCTAGGTTGGTCTGTGGATGGGTGACCACCCTTTACATACCGAGTTTCCTCCGTGCCTCGGAAAGCACGTTAAGCCGTTGGTCCTGGCCGTCTTTTGTAGATCTTTGGCAGTCATTACACGTAGTCAGTGGCCCACTACCAGTCTTACCAAACGGTATTACCCAGAACTAACTGGGTTGTGGAGGTCAGATAGGCAGCTGGTTCATGTAAAATACAGGTATTCTGCTGCATTCGGTTAGACTGGATGCCGACCCCAACATAGTTGGGAAAAGGCTAGGCAGATGATAATGTCTAAAGTACACTAGTCAGTGGCTTCAGTTGTCTCTGACAACTTACCAAAGGGTATATGTATAAGGTGGAAGGCACACCGACACCAAAACAGTTACCACATAATCAGTACATCACTCTGAACCCTACATACAGGTTGTAAAAGACCTCATCACGAAACCGTCAACCAAGCATTCTGTACATCAAACTATGTAACTTTACGCAAAAATTATTGCTGGGAAATGACTGTTTTGGGGTGAAAAATCATGTTTTATGGTAGAACCGTGTAGAACTCAATGTAACGCACTCAAAACATTGTGCTGATGGATGGATTGAATAGTATGAGGGTCGTGGAAGTGTTTAAAATGTTTAAAACTTGTATTTAAAAAAAAACTTGTCCAAAACTTGGAACTTTGACCCTCAATATCTTCGTAATTAGAAGGTTCCCAGGTATGGCGTAGAACAAAAAAATTATGGCAATGACGGGGAGAATAAGTGTCTTTCGTTTTCGTTATGAGATAGATATTCGTTAGATATTTTTCATCGGTAATTAAAAAAAAAAAGCTGTTTTGTTTAGACCAGTGGTTCCCAACCCGCGGACCACCTACGGGTAACTAGAAGGTTCCCAGGTATGGTGTAGAAAAAAAAAAGATCGCAATGACGAGGAGAATTAGTGCCTTTCGTTTTCGTTAAGAGGTGTTTTACACTCTTTAGATATTTTTCATCGGTACTTAATGTTAAAAAAAAAGCTGTTTTGTTTAGACCAGTAGTTCCCAACCTATGGTCTGCGGACCACCGGTGGTCTGCAAGAGCTTCGAATATTGTCCGCGAAAGGTTAAAATGCACAGAAGATGCAAGCTCAACCCAACCAAATTGAAACCCTATCAAAAGCGAGGATTCTCATTACATTTTCCAGTTCTCGCATTGTGTGTGTTAAAGATTCACCCCCCTGTAGGTGTCCATGTTTATCTAGGATAGGGTTTCCATCCGTACACCAGGACATGTCACCGGTTTGGAACGTCTGTCCCGGTCGTCCCCGTTGATCTACAAAATGTCCCGGTATTTCAATAGGGTAGATGCATGATTTTTTTTCATCACTCTAAACAAAGCGTATTAACATTATAGTAGGGGAGCCCACGAGGCTAAATGGGGATTTACTCGAGCGTCGTAGAGACCTATTGGGATGCAAAGCTTAGATGATAAGAAGAAAAAAATGTTATGTGATATATACCTTTACATCGGTGGGGGAAGCGGCTATAGATTTTTAAATATGTAAAAAAAAACTGTTGCATGGACATCCTCGAGCGCATCAGGTATTGATAGCATCAATGCCCTACGTATTTTTAATAATGTACGTATGTTAATCTGATCGTTTGCATGATGCGGGTGGTTGTATTTAAGGGTTGAAAATGAAAAAAAAAAAAAATTAATCGAGCGCGTCAGATTTTCTAAGGGAGTGTTATAGTGAAATTATTTTTTAAATATCTATTAAAAATACTAAGTTCCAAGCATTTGAAACTGCTGATTAGACAGAGAGATCCGATACAACGAATGACGTCGTCATTCTCTGCATCGACATACAAAATCCATACTAAATTCCGTTTATCTAGAAAGAGATAGAAACAAAAGTTTAAATGGTTATAACTTTTGTGTTATTTGGCCGATTTATGTCTTGTTTCCGCTTTTTGTCATTACTGTGCAGCTGCTTTAGTCCACTAAAGAACGTCATCGCCTTCACGTAGACACGGTCGAAAGCATATAACTCAGTGCAAGTTCAATTACAAAATGACATGTTCAGAATTTCATGAGTATGTTATGGGCAAACCGGACCTGTTAGATAAGGTGAAGAAATCTGAAAAATATCATAGCTATTCGTGTTTCATGTGTAGAATCTACATTGTAGATATCTAATTTCTTTTTTTTAAATTATTTTATCCTGATTAAAAAGCGTCTGTATGGTGTCGGACGTAAAGAATAGCACCATCCCATATCTTCCCGTGGGTGTCGTAAGAGGCGACTAAGGGACTTACCAGAGAATGGGCAGCAGCGTTCTCTGTGCTATTGTAACAACCGTACTGCGATCGCCAACCCGCCTGCCAAGTGTGGCGATTATGGCAAACCTCCCCTTTGGGGGAGGCCTATGTCCAGCAGTGGACGTCTTTCGGTTGAAATGATGACGATGATGATTAAAAAAGTAGTTATGTTTTTTTTTTCTTTTACATTATGTGGATATTTTCAGTCACTTACTGCTAATGTCCCGGTCAGTACTTAGGCTGCTATGGCAACCCTAATCTAGGACCTTATAGCCCTTGCTAACTATAAAGACACCAAAGTGGTCCCCTTGGTGCAAGAAAGGCTGGAAACCACTGGTTTAAATGGTATTGCAGTTTTGAAGGTAACAGAAGCCGGGTTTTTTTTCAAATAACCAATGAAAAATTTCTTTGTTCAGAATGATGAGCCACCAGATGTTAAAATAGCTGAACCCAAAATATAACATGTGTTCATTATCACATCACACATAACATAAACTCCAGGATCTATGTTTACTTTATTAGATTCTCATCGTTCAATTATAAATACTTTGTAATGTAACTATTGTAGGAAAAGCTTGTGGCTAAATAATAAATAGCCGAGGGTCGGTCGGCAGGTTGGTCTGTGGATGGGTGACCACCCATTACATGATTATAGATCTTTAGTTATTACAGGTCAGTGGCCCTATAGTCTGACAACCAGCCTTACTAAGGGTATTGAACTACCCAGAACTAATTGGGTTGTGGAGGTCAGATAGGCAGTCGCTCCATGTAAAATACTAGTATTTAGGTGCACCACAATAGCAGCAGTGACCCAGTGGTGGCGGCCCCGACTTACGAACAGTAAGTCGTGGGTTCGAACCCAGGCAGGCGCACTATGTGTAATTTATTTCATCACCACTGCTCTCAAAAAGGTGAAGGAAAACATCGTGAGGAAACCGGCATGTCCTAGAATCAAAAATTCGAAGCCATGTGACATCTACCAAAACGCACTGGACCCGCGTGGTGGATTATAGCACATTCCTTTTCATAGAGAGGAGGCCTGTGTCCCAGCAGTGGGAACATTAGCTATTAGACTGGAAGCCAACCCCAACATATTAGAATAGCAATGTTGATGCTATGTAGTTAGGTACTAAGTTAGACACATTAAATTCAACAGAATAAATTAATAACAATGTCATGACAAGCCTGCATACAAGTCTATGAATTAAATATAACATAGACAGACTTAGTTTTACATTGATTTATGACCAAGCTCTTGAATGCATATTGATTTATTCTGTAAATGGCAATATTGTATAAATTAATAAACCTCTACTTGTAGTCAGGGGTTATTGTACATTCGTCACAAAGTTAATTCGCCACGAAAAAAAGTATGTGTTGTAAACTCGCCATAACTCTATTTTCATGAAGGAAAATCCGCCATATTGTTTATTTCCGTACAGATAGCAGAAAAATCAAACAATAAGTAGATTATAACGTTATTTATTTATTTTTAATAATCACAGTAATTCACCTATAAATCACAGTTCTACTTACAGCTAAAATATACGTCAGGCTTGAACTTTAATAAGTAGGTATTTAGTTTTCTGTTTCTTTTAATTTTGGTTTTTTGATGGGCATACAAGTGACGAACCACCAGATTTAGCAAAATGTAACGGCAAAAAAATCACTTTTGTTTGCCAAAATTAGTAAATGATCACCAAAATTAATACCCATTTTATCGTGAAATTAGAACCAACAATTTTTGAAGTTTAGGCGCGTTGAGCACTTTTTGGGTGAAGGAAAAACATTGTACTCATCGTCAGGTAACATAACGTGCGGTCACGCTTCGTAGCCGTTCGTAGCACTTGTAGCATCCGCTACGGCGTAGCACCACATAGGCATGCGCGGGGCATTACCAGTGCTACGAATAGGGCGGGGCCTGTGTTTTCACTTCTATCGGCAGTCCCCAAAGACTTCCGATTTTTTTTAGTTGATGACCACCAGAAACTAAACTGTGCTCCTACTTCTGAATGGTTTATAAAAAAAATAAGCTATCCGTGTCGGGGTACCCCAAGCCCCCAAGTCGGCCTAGGCAAAACTAGTTTCACCTCATTAAAATTTGGTGCTCAATTTACTTGATCAATTGATATTTAAGGTGATAGATGTTAGTGATAGAGCAGGCTAGAAAAAAAAAAGATGTTAGTGGTCACAAAGTTATTTTTGGTGGTCATTATATTTTCCCCCTTTTTGATGTGCATCATTTGTCTTCTTCCTTGCTAAAACTACACACACAGTACACACAAACACACTACAGACAGTGTTGGTGAGAACGGGCGCTAGGCATTCTGTTAGGAAACGCTTAGTCTTGATGAAAACGGTCGCTTGGCATTCAGTTAGACTTCGCTGAAAATGGGAGCTAGTCTGGCCAACGAAAGCTGTCCAAGAAAAAAGGCGGGAATTAAAAAAAATCAAGAGCTGTTAACCCTGGCTATACACTGCTTAAACGTTGTTGATACTATTTATTATTCAGCAAGTAAAGTCTTTTTTATTTATGTTTTATGAGCTGTCATTTTCGAGTGTAATGAAGAATATTAAATAAAAGAGTATGTACTTTTAATTCTGCCTTTTTATTATTTTCAAATAGTTCATAATTTTATGTTCACGTTTCCACGACACATGTGAGGTAGTGTCCTTACAATTCGTTTATTTTGTTTCTTAAAGCTGAAATATCTAAATTATCCAAATTGGAAACTGTTGCTGAATGTGGACGATTTTTCCCCGGAGTATTCCACTGTCCTTGATTGTTAGACCCTTCAATTTAAATTCTTCATAATAATTATGGTCTTCACACTTACATCTGAAGGGAACAAATACAAATAATTATGTAACAGTATATTATTATTAATAATCAGTCTTTTTAATTAAAAAACCATAATAAAATACAGATAGTAGAGTTTATTATTTAATTTAGCCATCCATACATTATCATAAATGTTTAAACCCTTCGAAGTAACTGTTAAAAATCTATAATTTCTAAAGTAATACCTGTCATTGAAGATATCTTTACAAAATAATGAGATTCACAGGTCGACATTTCATTTTTTTCGAGTTTTCAATTTCTTTACTGCTTCCACAATTTTAAGTTTTGCCTCCTCGTTGTTAATACTTCCTGAAAAGTAGATAGACCGTGAAAAATATTGCGATTTGTTATAAATAGTCGAAAAGTATCAAGGTATTTCATTAGAAATTCAATAAACTAACCTAAAAATGAAATGATTGAATCCAGTCGTAGTATTTTCTCTGCAATTTCTGATTCATATCACTTTTTATGTCTTTAAATTTGTCAATCATAGTAAATAGAAGCTTCCTCGTCGAACTTTTGATTGTTTTCGGCATTATTTTAAACAAAACCAATAAAATTATGAAACACGTAAACACAAGATAACTCAATTAGGAAACGTAAATATGTCAATTTTGACAGTCCTAAATTATTGCTATATCAAAACTTAACGAACGAAAATATGTCGTGGACAGCTTTCGTTGGCCAAACTCTATACATATTATTCAAACAAAAGTAACCGACTTCCGAAAGAATTTTTTTTCCACTTTTTTGTTTTTTTTTTGTAGTTGTTTATTTTTTAATGGAAAAAGTTTCTAATACATGATATTTATGCGCTTTTCGTGGCGATTGCGCGTCTATAAGTTTGGTTACTCAAAGGTTGAGGCTAAACGAACGTATTTTATGAGTAGCGTAATTTACGCCACATTTGCATACAAAAGTCTGGTTTGTATCACGTGACGACGTAAAATGAGCCCAAGTATGAAACTGAATTCACGAGATTTACAAAATTACGCTCGTTTGAGCTCACCCTAGTGAACCAATCATGAACTTATTTATTGACCTGCGATAATATTTATGTTTTTTTTTTAAACAGATAAAGGAGTTCTGGAGGCGATTATTAACGACACTAGATAAAACAAAACTGGTGAGTTTTATTTTATTAAGTACTAGCGGACGTCCCGCGGTTTCATCCGCGTAGTTCCCGTTCCCGTGGAAGTACGGGCATATAATATAGCCTATGTGTGCCTATGTTACTCAGGGTGAATGTAGCTTTCTAATGGTGAAAGAATTTTTGAAATCGGTTCATTACTTCCGGAGATTACCCCCTACATACAAACTTACAAACAAATGTTACCTCTTTATAATATTAGTATAGACTAGCTGACCCGCGCAACTTCGTCTGCTTCACATAAATTATAGCCTAAAACATGTCATTTTGTGCATTCAATTACGAACAAAAACCTTTTAAAGTCAATATTGCTTACCTCCCATAACATACGGCGTGATAATAATTATGTAGCCTAAAGCCTTCCTTGGTTTACAAAGAACATTTTTGCTGAATTTCAATTCAATCTATCCAGTAGTTTTGGCGTGAAGCCGTACCATACACACAGACAAACAGACAAAAATTCTAAAAAGTCACGTTTTGTCATCAGTTACGTTTTTCTTACAAAAGCCACTTATTTTTTCTCGAAAATTCTTAATGTACAGTTTTTCTTTCGTTACTGTTTTATTATATTATTATTGTCTAGATTGCTTTGACAGTTACTTATTTCATTGTATGTATAAACCGGCTAAGTGCGAGTCGGACTCGCGCATGAAGGGTTCCGTACCATCGTAGTAGGGCAGCCCCCTTTAATTTTTATTTAATCTTTATTTTTGTTATTTTTTGTCATAGCGGCAACATAAATCAAAACATCATTTGTGAAAATTTCAATCAACTGTATAACTATCACGGTTCATGAGACTGATCCTGGTGACAGGCAGACGGACAGTGGAGTCATAGTTATAGGGTTCCTTTTTTACCCTTTGGGTACTGACGGAGCCCTAAAAAGAAAGAAAGAAAGAAAAAGTATTTATTTGACTCGCACAGGACGAAACAATAATAAAATAAAAACGTCCTAGTGAAGTGACATTAAAAAATAAATGTCACAGCGCTCACTTGTCATTAATTGTTCACTCATTCATCATTCATCATATCTATGTTATTCATTTGTCACCGGTGAAAAATCACCGTCATTAGGCTACTTTCTCACTGATTTAGAACACCTGCATAATTTTGTTATACTGGTTTTGTAAAGTTGATTGGTCGTTTGCGTACACCTTTTTTTTTTTTTTTTTTTTTCCTAGCCTGTACTGTCCCACTGCTGGGCAAAGGCCTCCCCCAATTCCTTCCATTTGCTCCTTTCCAGTGCCTCCTCGGACCAACCCTCGCGGTACGCGTCCAAATCGTCTCGCCACCTTTTTCTGGGTCGGCCTCGGCGGCGCCGTCCGTCTTCCGGCAACCATCTTGTGGAGACTTTTGCCCAGCGGTCATCATGCATGCGACTGACGTGACCCGCCCAATCCCATTTTAGCCCAATCCCATTGCGTACACCTACATTACGTTAAATGTTTTAAGTGCCATGTAATAAGGGGCGTCCCTATTGCCAACTACTACTTACACTTACATCAAACATCCATCCATCCATACATCCATCAATCATTAAAGTTTTACATTTTGTAATAGTCAGTAAGATTGCTGGTGTTTGTTGCAGATTCAACATGTCTCTCTGGACTAGAGCTCAGCAGCTACCACCTGAGAGCCTGCAGAAGGTAAGCTAGTCTCTACTTATTACGCTAGTACTGGCCGCTAGTACTGGCGGCTATTACTGGCCGCTAGTATTAGCTGTAAGCACTGGCCGCAAGAACTGGCTGCAAGAACTGGCCGCAAGAACTGGCCGCAGGTACTGGCTGCTAGTACTGTCCGCTTGTATTGGCCGCTAGTACTGGCCGCTAGTACTGGCCGCTAGTACTGGCCGCTAGCACTGGCCGCTAGTACTGGTTGCTATACTGGCCGCTAGTACTGTACTTGACGCTTGTTGATGCTAATGGTCGTATTTGACGTCAGATTAGTCACCTTAATTTATACGGATTGCAAGCTAGACCGGAAGTCCATACTCAAAGAATTAATTGCTAAACCTAATCAAGTCTAAATGGCGACTACTATAACCATTGTGTGCATACGTGGACCATCTACGGCCACCATTGTTACAAATTAATGTTACCACAGTTTTGAACAGTTCATGTGTCACCATTTTACACATCATATTTATGGAGGAGGCTTGTGCCTAAATAATAATAGCCACGCGGGACGCGGGTCCATCTGCATGGTTAAGCTGCGCTGGCCTAGATCGATACATGGATGGGTGACCGTGCTGAGTTTCCTCTGTGCCTCGGAAAGCATATTAAGTCGATAGTCCCTGCTGTCATTTGATCATTGACAGTCGTTACATTTGGGTCTGTGGCAAGGCGAAATAATAACAGCCACTTACCCACGCTTGCCTAAGTTGATCTGTGGATGGGTAACCACTCAATACATACCGAGTTTCGTACGTGAAAGCACGTTAAGCATTTGGTCCCGGCTATCATTTGTAGATCTTTGACAGTAGTCAGTGGCCCGAAAGTCTGGCAAGGCAACCTTTTTCCAAGGAGTGTCGTATTACCTACTAACTGGGTTGCGGAGGTCAGATAGGCAGTCGCTCCATGTAAAATACTAGTATTTAGCTGCATCCGGTTAGACTGGAAGCCGACCCCAACATATTTGGAAAAAGGCTCGGCAGGAGAGCAGGCCCAGTAGTGACGGCTCCGACTTACGAACAGTAAGTCGTGTGTTCCAACCCAGCCAGGCGCATTGCTTTATGTAATTTGTTTCATCACCACTGCTCTCAAAACGGTGAACGAAAACATCGTGAAGGTTTCGGCATGTCCTATATAGAACCAAATATTCGAAAACAAGTGACATCTACCAACCCGCACTGGGCCCGCGTTGTGGATTATATCCCATTCCCTCTTCACAAAGGAGGCCCTGAGTCCCAGCAGCGGGAACATTAATAGGCTGATGATGATGATTTCATCACCAATGCTCTTAAAAACGGTAAACAAAAACATCGGGAGGAAACCGGCATGTTCTAGAACCAAAATTCGAAGACATGTGACATCTACCAACCCGCACTGGGCCCGCGTGGTGGATTATACCCCATTCCCTCTTCATAAAGGAGGCCGTGAGTCCCAGGTTATGCTAGGCAGGTGATAATGAATACTTCAGTCTCAACTCTGTAAATGTTGTCAACAGGTACGCACCATCTATGGAGACCACTTCCCCATTGAAGTTCGCCACTGCCTCGCACCTTGGATCGAGAGCCGCATATGGTAAGTGTATGACATAACTTGAATCTAAACACCAATAGGCTTGTGTCCTGTCCTAGAAGAGCTCGTGGCTAAATAATAACAGCCGCTCTGGTCGATCTTTAGGTTAAGCCGTGCTTGCCTAGGTTGGTCTGTGTATAGGTGACCACCGTTACATACCGAGTTTCCTCCGTGCCTCGGAAAGCACGTTAAGCTGTTGGTACCGGCTGTTATTTGTAGATCTTTGACAGTCGTTACAGGTAGTCAGTGGGCCAAAAAGTTCGACAACCAGTCTTACCAAGGGGGGGGGGTATTACCCGGTACTAACTGAGTCAGATAGGCAGTCGCTCTATGTAAAATACAGGTATTCGGCTGCATCCGGTAAAACTGGAAGCCTACCCCAACATAGTTGGGAAAAGGCTAGGCAGATAATGATGATTGTATAATTATCGCTTTCTTCGGTGGAAACCAGCCTGCCTTAGAAATATTGGGTTCGAACTCGAGACCTATAACGTGGCAGTACGACGATCACTGCTTACGAGAGAGAAATAGATTACTACTACTACTACAACAGCCCATAACGTCCACTGCTGGACATAAGCCTCTCCCATGATGGGAGGAATTTGCCGTAATCTCCACGCTTGGCAGGCGGATTGGAGATCGCAGTGATGAAAGACTAACAGAAAACGCTGCTGCCCATTCTCTGGTCTACGGAGGCGCAAGGTGTTTTGCCTCAGACATTAGTCGCCTTATACGACACCCGTGAGTGTAATGGGTTGGATCTATTCTACTCTGCCGGATACCACACGGCTAAAATAAAAAAGAAAACTACGAGATAAATAGATTACAAGATGATTTTATGTGAATATCTCGGCCTGTGATAACTCGATAACTCACAGCTACGTTCCACGGTGTACAGGTCGCGCCACGAAAGTCTAGCGCTGACCGTTATTGCGCAGAAGTAAAAAATAAGAATGTCTTGGGGCGTGCGTTGCGCCGATTGGCTCTCCAGTCGTATAACATGCGCAGATATCCCCTCCACGTTTCGTTCAGCGCTAGAGTTACGTGCCGCGACCTGTATTTCGTCACACCCCCCGCCTATATCCCTCGAACTGGGTTGTAGGATGCAGTTTCATGAATTCCTAAGTCGAGTTTATTGGATTTTCAATAGCTAATTCTTAGTATTACCCCGGGAGCTTGCAGTTGTTCGCGGGAAACGCAATCGATACGATTCAGGGAACAAGGGTTCATGTTGTCTTGTTCATTTGCAACTATCACTGCTAAAGAGATGCATAGTCAAAAGTAGCATACTAGAGGACGTCACGCGGTTTCACCCGCGTAGTTCCCGTTCCCGTGGGAGTACGGGGATAAAATATAGCCTGTGTTACTCAGGGTGAATGTAGCTTGCTAATGGTGAAAGAGTTTTTGAAATCGGTTCAGTAGTTTTTGAGTTTATTCATTACAAAAATACAAAAGTAATAAATCTTTATAATATTATTGTAGATATAGGATAAGGATTAAATAATTTATTTCAAGCAGGCCAGTTACAGAGCAGAGTAGAATAGTAGCCGTGTGGTATCCGGCAGAGTAGAATAGAACCAACCCATTACACTCACGGGTGTCGTATAAGGCGACTAATGTCTGAGGCAGAACACCTTGCACCTCCGTAGACCTGAGAATGGGCAGCAGCGTTTTCTGTTAGTCTGTCATCACTGCGATCTCCAATCCGCCTGCTAAGCGTGGAGATTACGGCAAATTCCTCCCATGATGGGAGAGGCTTATATCCAGCAGTGGACGTATTATGGGCTGTTGTAGTAGTTAGTAGTAGTGTAGTAGGCCAGTTACAGGCGTTTTTGAATTGTCGAAACAGAGACAACTATGAAATGTCTATATAGCTACAGTCCATTTCGCGTAGAGTTACTTAGTTTAATATACAGAATGCTTGGTTGACGGCTTCGTGAAAGGCTCTTTTCCACCCTGTGTACCATTACTACGTGTGGTAGACTAGAACATTCAAAAACCCCGATACCCAACCAACCCAATAAACATCGAGCATATAACCTATAGAGCAACTAATAAGTGATTTGTCACTTATAAAAAACTTTTTTGCAAAAAAAATAAAACCGACTTCAAAAATCATATAAAAGTGAAAAATAACTTTAGCTTCATAAGTCGGTGACCTTTGTTTGATTCATTTAGTTTTTTTTTTGTCACCGACTTCTGAAGCTAAAGTTATTTTCCACTTTTTTGTGTTTTTTGAAGTCGGGTTTTATTTTTTTTACAAAAAAGTTTTTTTTTTCCATTTTTAGTTGTAATATGCTATACAAATATTTGCTACCTATGCATTTATTTTACATTGTTAACAATACATGTCATGGTAATAGGCTTATCCCCAATAAATGGAACTTAACATACCTAAACTGTCGAAATTTGGGTGTATTGCGTTCCTCTCAGAGCATACAGGCGTGATGTTACGTCATGATGTTGTATAAACAATAAACATCCAAGCGATTGCAGCAATCACGACCGATTTACCGTCTAGTTTTGAGGAGTTCCATTGTATATCTCCGAAGATTAGCATCAGATCTTCAACAAAATTAAATGCGACCATCTCAGGAGTATACTCTTTCAAATAAAAATAGAATTTTGACAATCGCTCTACAAATGGAGGAGAAATCGGTTAACATACATGAAATTATACCACACGACTGAAGTAAAAATGTTCATAAAATAGAAAACTACTGGGCCAACCTATGTTAAATTTTTATGGGACCAAATGACAACTATTCCGCATCAAACTAAAGAAGAATCACGTAAATCGGATCATAAATGTCAGCGTAATCGGTGTACATACGTAAAAAAAAATTAAATAAATATACCCATCGAATTGAGAACCTCCTCCTTTTGGAAGTCGGTTAATGACGACGCCCGCTCTCTCTAAAACAGTAAGAGCGAGAGAGAGAGAGAGAGAGTATTATTTGACCTTGGGTCAGCCAATCAGAGCGTAGCGAACGCAGATTTGAGTAGCTGTCAGTTAGCGGAATTGTTTTCAAACAAAATAAGTAACATTACGACTCTATAGGTTATTATGCTCGATGCCAATAAATAACCAGCCTAAATAAGAATAAGAATTTATAAAAGTATTACAAAAATGTACATTTATGTGCAGTAGTGTTATTTCTAAAACAATGGTATAATTAGTGCATAATAGTAAACTATAACTAAAAATATATTTAACAGTTGCAAGAAACGATAATGTGGAATTCACAAATGTTTGCTAGCGACCTGCCCGATCTAGGTTTATTTAAACCTGTGTTTCAGGCCATCACTTTACATAGCACAAAATTAAGTAGGACAGTAAATGTTATAAAATAAAAGAAATCTATTAACAACTATAAGAATAATCTAAGTGGTACAAAAATCAATAAACATTAAAAGGCGACGCATCGTTCTAAAACCGGGCACGCGCGCTTCGGGACTGAGCGGGGGACTGGGCGTCTGAGCGGGGTGAGGATTGCTAGCTTATAACTTAAAGGACGTAAACGACAAAATGGTTTTTTTTATTTAATTCAGTTGGGAACGATAATTTGAGAAATTCCTTCTACAATTTTAAATAGTATGTATAGACTCATCTACGGAGAAAGTTAAGAGGCTTAAATTGGTCCCGTTTGCCCATAACATGTGAATCTCTTTTTAAAAAGAGGTATGTTTGATATTTTGTTCTCTGTTACAAAAGTTACTTAATCATGTATTGAAAACTAACATAATAAGGTTTTTATCATGAATTATCAGGTCACCAACTTATATTTTCATTTGTTTTGTAATTACTGACAAAAATTGAGATCACTGACTCCATGATTTCCAATGCGTCCTCTTAAGTAAAATACCTATGTACAATTAGATACCAGGGAATAACATAATCAAACCAAATCAAATCAAATATCCTCAACAGGACAGCGGAACCTGATGAGCAGCAACGCTTCTTCGTAGACGAGTTGGTGCAGGAGATCCAAGCTCACGCCGACCTCATGCTGTCCCCAGACATGTTCGTCACCAAGATGAAGCTCCTGGACGCCGCCAAGAACTTCCACATGCAGTACAGGTGAGTGGAGTGGGTGGTACTAGAGGCCGGTGCTGGATGCAAGTCAGCTGGTGATCAGTAGGAGTTCCAGGCGTCAGGTCATGGTTTCCCACGTTCCCCTTAATAGGGTATATGCATGATTTTTTTTTATCACTCTAAACAAAGCGTATTTACATCAAAAATAGCAAAGTGAAATAATTTTTTTAAGAGTCCTATTACATTTTTTACGCAAATTTTTGATTTTTACTTCCTCCTGGATCAAATTATTTCGGTCGGCGTACACGAGTCGATAATAATAGCGATCTCCGGACGATTGTCGATTGATACTGACGAAAATTAGAAACGAGACTGACATGAGACTGAGGAGGGACCTGAATTGACGCAGAATTATAGTACTTTAATTTTATTTATTGTAATTTTTTCTTAATATATTGACAAACGAAAACTAATGAAACTTATTCATTGTAGATTGAAGTTTTATATCATACTGACGTCCCGCAGTTTCTCCCGCGTAGTTCCCGTTCCCGTGGGAGTACGGGAATAAAATATAGCCTATAGCACTCACGAATAATGTAGCTTTCTACCAGTGAAACAATTTTTAAAATTGGTTCATTACTTCCGGAGATTACCCCCTACATACAAACTTACAAACATACAAGCTTACAAACAAATGTTACCTCTTTATAATATTAGTATAGATTCATTTATTTGATAAAATTTAGTTTATTTGGATTATAAAGGACGCTGAATCAAGACATTTATGGCTTAAATTACGCTTTATTTACGATTTTTTCCGCGAAAATTCAAGGAATTTAAAGAAATTCTAAAACTCCAATAAACAAGTAAAACATTCAACTTGTTTTTTAGTAATTTTAGCTTTTATAAGAATTGCAAGTAACAATGTGAATTTGAGCGTCAAAGTTCCATCGCCGACGGTTTTTCTTGCAAACAGTTCGTAAAATATTTATAGTTAATTACACGAAAAAAAAAAATGAAAATGTGTAACTCCAACTTACAAGAAAGAGAATGGCATTATTGTTATTTATAAGCAAATAATTAAAATATCTAACTGATGCTGAAAATTACTGCGTCAAAAATCATGAATTTGCGTAAAAAATGTAATAGGACTCTTAATATCTTTACAAAATACTAAGTTATAAGCATTTGAAACTGCTGATTAGACAGAGAGATCCGATAAATCGAATGACGTCATTCTCTGCATCGACGTACAAAATTCATACAAAATTCCGTTTATCTAGAAAGAGATTATTAGCACACATTTACCACCTTGGAAGTCTCTCGCGCAAACTTTTCAGTTAAGAAAAAAATTAGAAACCTCAATATCATTTTTGAAGACCTATCCATAGATACCAGAGAATGGGCAGCAGCGTTCTCTGTGCTTTTGTAACAACCGTACTGCGATCGCCAACCCGCCTGCAAAGCGTGGCGATTATGGCAAACCCCCCCTTTGGGGGAGGCCTATGTCCAGCAGTGGACGTCTTATGGCTGAAATGATGATGACGAATGATGATCCATAGATACCCCACGCGTATGGGTTTGATGAAAAAAAATTTTGAGTTTCAGTTCTAAGTACTTATGGGGATTCCCCAAAATGTACTTATTGTTTTTTTTTTCTATTTTTGTGTGAAAATCTTAATGCGGTTCACAGACTACATCTACTTACCAAGTTTCAACAGCATAGTTCTAATAGTTTCGGAAAAAAAGTGGCTGTGACATACGGACGGTCAGACAGTGACAGACAAATGACGAGTCCATAAGGGTTCCGTTTTTTGCCATTTGGCTACGGAACCCTAAAAAAGGTATTTGAAACCGCATAACGGTGAGTAAGTCCGAATCCGTGAATGAACCAGTCATTTAGGCTAAAAACCTATTACGTCATGACTATTTCAGATTTATCCTTATTTTGTTTGGTTTACAAACAGGAAATCTGTTGAGTTGAAAAGTTTATTCACCTTATTTGTATCTTTCTCAATGTCATATAAACATATCAGCCTATAACGTTCCCACTGCTGGGACACAGGCCTCCTCTCTATGAGAGGAAATGGGCTATACTCCACTACGCGGGCCCAGTGCGGATTGGTAGATGTCACATGTCTTCGAATTTTTTATTCTAGGACATGCCGGTTTCCTCACGATGTTTTCCTTCACCGTTTTTTCGCAAAAGGTGTGTTTTATATCCCATAACTCTAGGGTATGAATGAGATCATATCAAAGAATCAACTGGCTGAAATTAATTTTTAATTATCATTTTTTTTTTTGCTTTAATTTTTCGTACAAAATAGTACGATAATGTCGCATTGTATTAGCTTATAATATGAATGATTTCTTTGAATGAAAATGGATTACTAGTATTTCCCAGCTAGCAAAAGTCAATTTTACAAATATCCCAAAACCATATTTTTTTCAGTCTTATATCAGACTTATGGACACTTAAGAACGAACAAGTTAGCGGAACGAACTAGTTGGTGGGCGGGGTTAAAATGCATGCTATTTCATCCGACATCACGAGCGAAAGGGATAGACGCTGTAAAGAGCAGAAGGAAGCTACTGCGCGTACACATACACACTCCTAACGCTGAGTGACGCATACATGCGCAATTTCATTGAAGACGGGACGACATTTGTAGCGGTGGCGCGCGGCGCGGGTGCAATTGTGTAGTATCATCGTTGGCACGTGCTGGCGTATATGCGATTTATGTTTGAAGGACAACGTAAACTCAAACTAATAGGTGTTGGAATTTACAACATAGGACAATCACTCAGTGAAACGTAATTATTATGCACCCAATTTAGTTGTTATTATGAAAGGACAAGCTCCTACATACATCCTATAATATTCCTAATAGGTAGACCCGCGACTTTGCGAGACGTGGCAATGAGTTCGCTTGCGAAAATGTAGGTAGATATTGTTATTTAGTTTAAAAAATAATTTCATTGATATGACTTTATTTCTATACTTGTTTTTATAGGTTGTGCAACTATGTTACTACTTATGTTAAATACCTAGGTATTTACTTAGCCTAGCTAGTTACCTATAATTAAACCACAGGCGACTCCTGATTAGTACAGCCAGAGTCAGGATAATTGCTTTTTCGACAGCGTGACTTTGATGTGACTGTGAGTCTTGTTGTTGATTCATCAAATAAAAAAATATGTTATTTTGTAATTTGTTTATTGGCTGTTTATTTATTAACAATAGCGGTCTGTAATATTGTCTTATTATACATTTATCAACAATAGGCATTGTGCCGCTGACGTAGTATTGTAGTAAACTAGCGTAATGGATGTTGTTAAAATATGGAGCCAGTACCTATTTATTGTGTGGGTCAAGTAGAGATTTTTTAAATATAGGTACCTACCTACTCAGTAAAAAAAATATTTCGTTGCTATGGCTTCGTTATAGCTGTTGGATGATTCTCTGAAAATATTTCGTGTATGAATAGGTTGACCTTCTATCCAGACAAAGAGTAAAGTAGGTACCTAAGTAACCATTTTTATCTTTGAAATTTTATTTAAAAATATGACGTAGGTACCTACCTTTTTTTTTTTTTCGGATGGGAGATCATCAAATAACTCCTCCCGCTCTGGGCGGAGCAGGAGGGAGTGTCAGACTTTTACTGACTAAAACCCATCCATGTTCCTTCATCGCCCTTTGTGTTCCGGGGCCACGGTATCTCTTTCGAACAGTCCCGCAACCCCGGCAGGCATCGGTCCTTACGGACCCCTTCCCTTTTGCTGACTCTCTTTGAGGCGCGCGTGGAACACGAACGCGCCGTCGACACGGCCTGTCGTCATGAGACGGACGGACGGCGGGCTAGCCCATAGCCCACCATCCACAGGCCCGCGCCCACGGCGGCCGGGACGTTGAGAGGTTCTCTCCCTCTCACGTTCCGCCACCTCCTTCTCTAGCATTACTGCTTCGCAGAAGGAGGTGACGGCGTCCCATTCCGTCTCGCTCCGGACCATGGCTTGCACCAGGGCCGGACGCGAGAGGTCGCCGCCGCCGATCGCCGCTTCGAGGACAACGTAGGTACCTACCTTATTTGCAGTATTAATCCTTATCCAAATAAGTATGTCCATTATCTTGACAATTGAATTTAGATTAAAATTGTCTTTTACAGCTTAACATTTGATTGAATAGTTTAGAAATTATCACAGAATTAAAAAAAATAAAAACACAAAGGTGAAAAATAACTTTTGCTTAATCAAAGTGTTTTTTGTTTGTTTTTTTTTAAGTCTGTTTTATTTTTTGCAAAAAATATTTTTACTTAGGTATTTATTTTTCCATTTTTAGTCGTTCCCAAACAAGCGGAGCTCGTGGCTAAATAATAACAGCCGCTCAGGTCGATCGTTAGGTTAAGCCGTGCTTGCCTAGGTTGGTCTGCGGATGGGTGACCACCCATTACATACCGAGTTTCGTCCGTGCCTCGGAAAGCACGTTATGCCGTTGGTCGGGCTGTCATTTGTAGATCTTTGACAGTCGTTAGGTAGTCAGAGGCCCTAAAAGTCTGACTGCCAGTCTTACCAAAGGGTATCGTATCGTATTACACGTTACTAACTGGGTTGTGGTGGTCAGATAGGCAGATACTCCATGTATACTGGTATTCAGCTGCATCCGGTAAAACTGGAAGCCGACCCCAACATAGTTGGGAAAAGGCTGATGGTGGTAGTCGTTCCCAAACAAGTCGCCATAAATATTTATTATACCTACATTATTAACAATACATGTTATGGTAACAGGCTTATCCACTATAAATGAAACATAACATTTATTTATCTACTTACAACGGTTGTATTTATAAACCAATTACTGTAACTAAAACTAGAACTAAAAGAGTAAGAGATAACATTAAAATATACAAAATAACAAAGTAAAGGTTCACACATTCATAAATTGCTCTCACAATACATCTGACATGCCAACAAAATCTCTGTCCATCCATCCGCAAACATAGGTAGGTACCTAACTTTCGAAATCTGGGGGTATTGTACAAATCTGCGTACTCTCTCAAAGCATACAGGCGTGATGTTACGTCATAAACAATAAAAATCCAAGCGACAATGACTACAGATTTCCGTCTATTTTTTTAAGAGTTCTATTGTATATCTCCGAAGATCAGCATCAGATCTTGGCCAAATTTAAATGGGACAAAAAAGAAATAAAAAAATAATTTTGAGAATTGGTCCACAAATGGGGGAGAAATCTGCTAACATTCATAATAAATAAAATCGAATTCAAACGCCACCCGTAAATCACTATCAAATCGGAATCCAAAGTCCAATGCCAGGGTCAGTAAAATTTGAAACAAATTCAAAATAATAAACACAAACTATCAATAAAGAAATATCGGTATCCAAAATTCAAGCCAGAGTTCAATGTTATAAAATAGTATACTCGTAATACGACAGCATGACGTGCCGGGCGGCAGCTAACCAAGTGAGCATGTGTGCACCCACAGACACTGTGCACACTCACGCGCCGCGTGCTTCCCCTCTTCCCCACTGACAGGGGTGGCAACTTGTAGCGAAATGCAATATGATTTACAACGAAAACGGGCGCGCGAAATTCTTTATGCAGACCTTTGGGAGTACGGGTATCATGAAAAATCTATTGGATGTATCTGTTCAAAATAAAAATATTTTAACTTTTGAATAAATTATCTATTCTTGTATGGTTTTAGTTTTTCCATTTTCATACTACTTAGGTCATTTATTTACGCCCAAAGATGAGTTAAAATTAGTGTTGAAATATGAAAGATTCGACGGTCATAACTTCCAAACCAATATATTTTTTCCAATTCTGCTTCCATACAGGGCTAGATAATGAAAATACCAGTTGATACAATTTTTAATTTTGAACCTACACCGTCAAACAAACGAGTAATCACCAGACTACGTTTGTATGGAAGAATTACTGACTTGTGCAACCTTAAGAGCCTATACTACCTCAAATGGCTTAGCTGGATCCTACGTTACGCCTAAAATACTGCAGCATTAATTCTGAAATAAATATATGGTAAAGTTGAGCATTAATGTTAAGTCCTACATTTGTCGAAAACACGATTCCATAAAATTTTCTCGATAGAAAAAAAAACCAAAGTTACCTCTAAACTGAACAATAAACCGCTGGCAATCATAGAATACTTCAAATTAGATCATGAAACTTTTTATACTTACTGAAATAACTATAAAGCAGGTCTTATATTATTTATTTTTTTGAATTTCCTTTTTTTCGCCGTAAAATAAATAACCTATAATATCGGCCATATTAAAGTTTGTTCCCTGCCGCGCGCCACCCGCGCTCAGTCTTGCTTCGGCTACCGTACGGGAGGGCTGTGTCAGTTTGCGCTCAGGACATATTACGCAACAGAACGGCGTAAAATAAAAATATTGAATTGTATGAATTTATATTGTTTGCGTAATGGGAAATAACCGAAATAAAAATAAGAAGCGACAGAGTTGGCGTAAAGAAAAAGGCAAACATATGATCGAAATGAAGTAAGTATCTACCGACCTATCTATTTACAGTATTAGTGATTACAAACATGTAGGTAAATATGTAGTAGGTACACACGTTTGGAGCAGTTTCTGCATGTGTGGGTAGACCAGGTACTTACCGTAGGTACATACAATTATATTTTTTACAACTTTCTAACTTGGCGACTGCAGTACGGGTCGCGGGTTCGATTCCTGCACGGAACATGTGTTATTATGTATTTACAGTATTAGTGATTACAAACATGTAGGTAAATATGTAGTAGGTACACACGTTTGGAGCAGTTTCTGCATGTGTGGGTAGACCAGGTACTTACCGTAGGTACATACAATTATATTTTTTATAACTTTCTAACTTGGCGGCTGCAGTACGGGTCGCGGGTTCGATTCCTGCACGGAACATGTGTTATTATGTGATGGTCTGCAAATAGTTGTGACGACTTGTGTTTGTAATCGCACCGTCCACGTTTCAGGAGAAATCAGTTTAGGGCAACTTTTATAAATAATTAAATTACCAAAATAGGTTTGTTTTTGTTTTGACACATACAACAAAATGAAAAAGACGGTGCAATTACAAACTCAAGTCTTCACAACTATTTTTCACAACTTCTCAACGAATCCTGGCTATCCGTAAAGTCATTTGCTCATCCATTACTGAACATATTTCCAAAAACGCCACCTTTGACATAAAAGTAAGTAACCTATTCACATACATCATGAATTCATACAATCATGCATTCGGAAATCACGAAAACTGCCAACCCTATTATTGTACTAGCCAAAAAAATAGTGAAGACTTAACTTTAATTTTGAAGACGTGTGCTATATGGCATAGAATTAAATTTGTGGTTAACACTGTGGCAGCTAAGGCTCGAAGTCTTATGCACAACAGTGACAGCAATAGAGTAGAGTCTTTCAACAGTATAATTGCTAAATTTGTTGGTGGGAAACGTATAAACTTTTCATTACGTCAGGGTTATGATGCAAGATGCAACGCTGCCGTGGTATCATTTAACACAAAGCGCCCACTTACCACTTTACACAGAGCGATTTTGGGGAGAAGTCCCAGGTCGCTAGTGAAGAAATTAGAGGAGAAGCGCTCAAAACAAAGACAAAAAGCATCGACATATTGTAACAGAAAATGTAGAAAACTGTTTTTAAAAACCAAAGATAAAGATTATGGTGAAAATTGTGAAAAGCCAGACATGAAAAGTCTGGAGTACAATCGCATCAAAGAGGACTTTTTGAAAAGTTTGCCCAGTTCAGAAGAAGATCGAAGACAAGTAGAAAAGTCTACAATTCTACAAAGAGAGTCAAGTGAGTGGTTAGAGCTCAGAAGAAAACTTCTAACGGCATCAAATTTTTCCAAAATCGTGAATAAGCGACAAAACTCAAGTGTGAAAAATTTAGTAAAAAACCTTATATATCCAAAGAATTTAAGCCACGTCCTATCTCTGAAACATGGTATAGAGCATGAAGCAACAGCAACAGAGCAAATAGCATTACAATTAAACATTCAAATAGAGCCTTGTGGTCTCTTCATAGATAAAAACTTGCCTTTTCTAGGTGCAACTCCAGATGGAATAGTGGGAGAAGACACAATCATTGAAATCAAATGTCCCATAACAGCATTTAAAACATCTTTGGACGAATCTATAGAGAAGAAAAAAGTGAATTTTTGTAAAAAAACTAAAAACGGACTTGTCATAAATAAAAAACATCCTTGGTACCTATATACAAGTACAAGGACAACTTTATATAACTGGTAGGCGAAAATGTATTTTCGGAGTATGGTCTGGATGCGACAAAGACGTCAAAGTTGAAATTATAGAGAGAGATGACCAATATTGGCAAGAAATGGAACCAAAATTAGTACATTTTTATAAGACATGCATGTTGCCTGAGCTATGCGATCCCAGACATGTTCGAAATATGCCCATTAGAGATTTAAGCGAATTAAATGCTATGTAATTTTGACAATGTGTAATAACTTATGGTAAAAACTATATCTATCCTACCTACCTACCCTATCCTACCTACATACTTACCCTCCTACCTACCTACCCTATCCTACCTACCTACATACTTACCCTCCCACCTATCCTACATCTTTGCCTACCTACCTTACTATTCTACCTACGTACATAACTACATACCTACCTAAGTATTATACCTACGTACCTACATACCTACTGATAGATAACACGAAAACGCATCACATTTTTCACATACATGTATGGCTACATAACAAACTATCCTACTTATCTACATACTTATCTACCTACCTACCTATCTAATATTCATAGTCATACAAACCATGCCTTGAGAATCACGAACACAACAAAATAAAATATCCAATATGTTGCAGGCCTTCGGAAGTTATACGCAGTCATACATTTCGGTGATTTATTTTGAAATTTGTATAATAGCAAAGCCAATGTACCCACAGAACCCTGAATGCAATGGTGACTCGCACTTGATTAGGTTTTTGTAACAGTAGACTTTACGCAGTGGCTCAGAATCGGTTTAAAATATTTCTTATAGGTATAGTAATAATATGTAGATACTTGCATTTAGGCCTAATACTTGAACTATAATTACATACAAAAACGGCTGTCACAAATACATACAAGGAAAAAACTATAAAACTCAAACTTACTACAAAATCAATGGGCGGAACCCTCACGGTAACGTTGGCTCGTCTATTATTTTATAGCAAAATACCAGTATAAGTTGATCTCGCATTGTACAGGCTTTCCGTACAATGAGAGGTCAGTTTATACTGGAAAATTTAAATTGATAAGCAACTGTCAGTAGGTAAGTAACTAAGTACATTCGGCTATTGAAGGTACACCGTGGATTTTAGTCAGTAAGAGTCTGACAGTCCCTTCCGCTCCACTCAGGGTGGGAGGATTTTATCACGATAAAAAAGGTATCTACATTGAAATTAAAGTGATATAAAATTTTATTTTGATAATAGTGACAAATTAATATTATTACTTATTGATAATTTTATTACTTAGAACTTGTCCGATAAATAAAGTAGGTAGTTTATTCTAACAACATTGCATCGACCTCGCGGTGTGCCCGCGTGACCGCGAGCAACAGTGTGCGAGTGAGATAAAGAGTTAGGCGTCGCGTCCCGCGCGACGCCGCCGGGCGCGGTGAAGTGGGGGCGAAATTAGAATTTGAGCTGAGGTTGTATAGGCTCTTAAATGTATTCACCCATGCAATTGCCTTGTAATGGTCTCGCGAAGTGTATATTCAAACTTACAAGACTCTTGCTGATACTTTCATAATGACAAATAAACTTGCAAGTGACTTACAAACTAATAAAATAAAATACAATTTTATGTGTAATATCGCTAGTAGTCCTCTTTGTGATCTCCTAATAAAAGTGTTTTCACAAACCGCCCTGAGGTTGCGGAGTAATAAAAACGTAATTATTATATATTTTATTACACTTTCCTACAAAACGCTAATGTGTATTTTTTCTAATCTCTTACTCTTGTATTTGTCACACTATGCGATTATTAGGTTGCGAAGTACTTTATCTCGATTACTTTGAAATTTTAATAACAATATTTTCACGGGCCTTTTCAAAAATGTGTCTTTTACTTTATATTTTTTTAAATGATTTGTAAAATAATACCAAAATGTCGACATTACGACCAACCACGACTCATAAGTGCTTTATTAGAGCAATTATATAAGTCCAGTACTCTTGTGTAAGGTTTATATCGCACTCAAAAAAGTCATATTCAACCTAAAACCACTGTCTACACGGCCATGTTGATTATAATTTTAGGGTTCCATAATAAGTAAAAGCAAGCCATCATACGACGAAGTCGAAGAATTTAACAAAAACTTAATGATAATATGTACTAAATATTAAAATTGTCTATTTCCCGATTTTATAACAATTTCTGGAGTCAACATAACAAAGAAAATAAATAACCCTTAATAGGGAATTGTTTAAGACACTTGTAGGACTTTTAAAGTGCTACTACTCTTTAATATGACTTAGGTGAGATAAATCACATTTTTAAAATACTAGTTTTACAGAAGTCTAATAAACACTTAGTATAGTCACTTTTAAGGTTGACTGCACTTATAAAATATATTTATAAGTATTAATTAAGAATCAAAGGCAATTAGAATTGTAAAAAGCACTTATAAAGCCACTACTCTTATTAATATTATGTAACGTCTTACATATACGTCTATAAGAATATGTTACAAGTATGAATGCTCTTCAAACTTAAATAGACTTATAAAAGAGACTTTTTATTAGAGTTCCTGCCTTAATCAGAACACATATAAACCTTATTATGAAACTATAGCTTTTATAAGCTTGAGTTTGCAGGGCAGGGTTATCAAGAGTTTCTGACTTAATCAGAACACGTATAAACCGTGTATGAAACCATCGCTCTTAAAGACACACAAAAATACAAATCTTATAATATAGCGTAGATAAAAAAAAAATATAATAATGTTTAAAAAATATGTATGTTTACAGCCACGCTCCCCACGAGCTGTACGCGTACATGCGTCGCTCGCTGGCGCTAGAGATGGACGTCATACAGAACGCGATGGGGGGCACGCCCTACGTCGCGCAGCCGCAGACCGAGAGGAAGTACAGCGAGGTGAGTGCCTTCATAATTAACTACATATCATTATACCGGATGACTTTTTATCACTATCCAAAAAAATGGGTATAGTAGGTGAACGGAGTGGAAGCTTATGTCATACGACCCGATTGGCGCAGCGGTACTGAGGCTGCCTTACGTTCTTAGGGTCCCGGGTTCGAATCCCGGTAGAAGCAAATGTTGTGTGATGAGCATGGACATTTGTTTCCGAGTCATGGATGTTTATATGTATAATAAGTATGTATTTACAAACAAAAAAAGTATTTATGTAGTATATCAACTATCTGGTGTCCACGACACAAGCTTCGTTGCTTAGTGTGGCACTAGATGGCGCTGTGTGTAATGTCCATCAATATTTATTTATTTACCTAGTTTTTTTTTTCTTTTTTCCACAGCTTAGAAAAAACTTGATCTATCATCAAAAAAACGCTACAAATTTCAAGAAAACTTTTCATATTAGAACTATAAAGAGAAATTTTGAAAAAAAAAAAAATGATGAATATTATCGAATTTCAAATCATACGCAATAGATTTGAATTTTGAACTTTTTTGATTTTTTTTTTTCGATTAAAAAATTAAGCTAAATATGCCATTAATTGCTTCTACTCCGTTCACCTATTATACCCATTTTTTTTTAGAAAGTGATAAAAATGTCATCCTGAATACTTACTAATACATATTATTATATACTAATACATATTATTATATACTAACTAGCTTATGCCCGTGGCTTCGTCGTGGAATTCTATAATAGGGAATATGCAAGAAATGCAAAATTCTTTTTATTTATTAAAAATGCTTTGTATTGGCGCATAAAAACATTGTGGTACACTTGTTTAAGTTTCTAAAACATTACTTATTTTACAATATATTTTTTATGTAGCATGTTTTTGGTGAAAAGGAACGCAATCTCAAAATACGTCGTATATTCCCTATTGTCCCACGGGATCATAGTACTGGGATAAAAGTAGCCTATGTGTTACCCAAGTTATTTTCACACAAATCCATTCAGTAGTTTTTGCGTGAAGAGTAACAAACATCCATCTAAAAGCAGTTTTTGACGTGATAACGTTTTAGGCCCAGCGCTCACCGCTGGAGGCGCAGCCGAGCGCATTTGAAGACAACAATTTAATATAAACCATAACCACCTTGATATACGGTCGCGCGCATGCTCTTGTAGTAGCTTGAGGGCACTCCGAGTACCGCGTGCAAATTTATTCTTAAATTGACAGTATATCAAGGTAGTTAAGGTTAATATTAAATTGTTGTCTTCAAATGCGCTCCGCTGCGCCTCCAGCGGTGTGGGCTGGGCCATAACGTCTTATAAATCGATGAACGCTGCACGCACGAAAAAGTGTCACACCGTTACGCGCCAGTCGATCAACGCCCAGAAGACCAAACCCTTGGACCTAGAAAGCTGAAATTTTGTACAGAGGTTCCCTTTATAATGTAGACAAGGAATAAGTAAGGATTGTTCGAAATTCAACCCATAAGGGAGTTAAATAGGGGATGAAAGTTCGTGAATTTTAAAGTTAGAATCTTAAAATTTTATGCTTAGGCTGACGATTGAAAATTAATTTATACGTGTCTCAGCGGTTTTGATAATTCCACCCCCAAAGAGCTAAAAAAGGGGATAACGTTGTGTATGGAAAGTCCTTAATCTTCGAAGTTAAAATTACAGAATTTATTATCTAGGTGTATGGTTGGAAGCTAACGCAAAGGTGTTGCTAGAATTTCAGTCCTTAAGGGGGTGGTTCCACCCGCGCCTCAAAAAGAGTCAGCAAAAAGGAAGGGGTCCGTAAGGACCGATGCCTGCCGGGGTTGCGGGACAGTTCGAAAGAGATACCGCGGCCCCGGAACACAAAGGGCGATGAAGGAACATGGATGGGTTTTAGTCAGTAAAAGTCTGACACTCCCTCCTGCTCCGCCCAGAGCGGGAGGAGTTATTTGATGATTTCCCATCCAAAAAAAAAAAAAAGGGGGTTGAAAAGGGGGATGAAATTTAGTTTTTTAAGTTAAAATCACTAATATCATGAAAAATTACGTTATCACGTAAAATTGTCGTCCGTAAACCGACTTCACAGACGGTCATTTTTTTGACAATCTCTTTGATTGCAGTTTACTTTACAATGGGGTCTCCTATTTTAGAGCTGGGAATCAATTTGTATTTTAAAATTTGGGTGTGTATTGATGCCGGCCGCATTGATAACAAACTGATTACGCCCTGATAAAGAATACTATGTACTATCGGGGTCTTTTCCGCCTGACCATTTTAATTTTTTTTCGCTTAAATCATGTGGAGGCCCCGAGCCACGCCCCCTTAAAGTTTGGCCCTATTAGGAAAGCGTCAACTTTGGCGCGCAAAGTAACAATAACTCTCGTTTGGCGTGCGTCGTCAATGCGCTCGGCCGATTCGGTATCTTTTCATTCATTCTTTCTACACAACGTCAACGGGGCGGGGCTAGAGAGCGTTTTTATGTTGCGAGTGCAAGCGAAAATGAGTTTAGTGGTGGTCAGGCGGGAGTGTCCTCTATAGTACTTACTACTGTTTGCTATCAAATGATTCTGTACTAATCATATAGAAATAGATAGTATAATCTATACTAACTATCTATATATTTAAAAATCTCGTTTCACAATGTTTGTGGTCGCACTCCTTCGAAACGGCACGACCGATTTTTATGAAATTTTGAATGTGTATTTGGCAGTATGAGAATAGGTCGTAAAGTATATTTCATACCATTTATGTGGCAGAACAACGTTTCCGGGGTCAGCTATAGTTCTTGCCAGTTAAGGCCCTTCTAACCCTAAAATTGGCAACTCTATTTGTGGTGGTTCAAACTTCGTTTGAAATACTGTTAGAAAAGTACTAATCAGCTTGCACTACAAAGTGGTTGTTACGTCAGTCACTGCGGGTTCAGCAAAAAGTTAACACTTGTTAATGATTTCCACAATAGCAACTCTATTTGTGGAATAAAGTTCTAATTAGCTTGCACTACAAAGTGGTTGTTACGTCTGTCACTGCGGGTTCAGCAAAAAGTTAACACTTGTTAATGATTTCCACAATAGCAACTCTATTTGTGGAATAAAGTTCTAATTAGCTTGCACTACAAAGTGGTTGTTACGTCTGTCACTGCGGGTTCACCAAAAAGTTAACACCTATTAATGATTTCCACAATAGCAACTCTATTTGTGGAATAAAGTTCTAATTAGCTTGCACTACAAAGTGGTTGTTACGTCTGTCACTGCGGGTTCACCAAAAAGTTAACACTTATTAATGATTTCCACAATAGCAACTCTATTTGTGGAATAAAGTTCTAATTAGCTTGCACTACAAAGTGGTTGTTACGTCTGTCACTGCGGGTTCAGCAAAAAGTTAACACTTATTAATGATTTCCACAATAGCAACTCTATTTGTGGAATAAAGTTCTAATTAGCTTGCACTACAAAGTGGTTGTTACATCTGTCACTGCGGGTTCAGCAAAAAGTTAACACTTGTTAATGATTTCCACAATAGCAACTCTATTTGTGGAATAAAGTTCTAATTAGCTTGCACTACAAAGTGGTTGTTACGTCTGTCACTGCGGGTTCAGCAAAAAGTTAACACTTGTTAATGATTTCCACAATAGCAACTCTATTTGTGGAATAAAGTTCTAATTAGCTTGCACTACAAAGTGGTTGTTACGTCTGTCACTGCGGGTTCAGCAAAAAGTTAACACTTGTTAATGATTTCCACAATAGCAACTCTATTTGTGGAATAAAGTTCTAATTAGCTTGCACTACAAAGTGGTTGTTACGTCTGTCACTGCGGGTTCAGCAAAAAGTTAACACTTGTTAATGATTTCCACAATAGCAACTCTATTTGTGGAATAAAGTTCTAATTAGCTTGCACTACAAAGTGGTTGTTACGTCTGTCACTGCGGGATCAGCAAAAAGTTAACACTTGTTAATGATTTCCACAATAGCAACTCTATTTGTGGAATAAAGTTCTAATTAGCTTGCACTACAAAGTGGTTGTTACGTCTGTCACTGCGGGTTCAGCAAAAAGTTAACACTTGTTAATGATTTCCACAATAGCAACTCTATTTGTGGAATAAAGTTCTAATTAGCTTGCACTACAAAGTGGTTGTTACGTCTGTCACTGCGGGTTCAGCAAAAAGTTAACACTTGTTAATGATTTCCACAATAGCAACTCTATTTGTGGAATAAAGTTCTAATTAGCTTGCACTACAAAGTGGTTGTTACGTCTGTCACTGCGGGATCAGCAAAAAGTTAACACTTGTTAATGATTTCCACAATAGCAACTCTATTTGTGGAATAAAGTTCTAATTAGCTTGCACTACAAAGTGGTTGTTACGTCTGTCACTGCGGGTTCAGCAAAAAGTTAACACTTGTTAATGATTTCCACACTAGCAACTCTATTTGTGGAATAAAGTTCTAATTAGCTTGCACTACAAAGTGGTTGTTACGTCTGTCACTGGGGGTTCAGCAAAAAGTTAACGCTTGTTAATGATTTCCACAATAGCAACTCTATTTGTGGAATAAAGTTCTAATTAGCTTGCACTACAAAGCGGTTGTTACATCTGTCACTGCGGGTTCAGCAAAAAGTTAACACTTGTTAATGATTTCCACAATAGCAACTCTATTTGTGGAATAAAGTTCTAATCAGCTTGCACTACAAAGCGGTTGTTACGTCAGTCACTGCAGCCGAATAGTGCGAAATGAGTGTTTTTTGCTATTTACAAAAAATCTATTGATTGGACTTAAAATAAAACACTATCATGCTAACGGTCTAACAGTATTACAAACGAAGTTTGAACCACCACAAATAAAGTTGCTAATTTAGCTCCTGTAGTCGCCTTAATAACACACTGATCTTCTGTTACAGTTAATAACGGGTCTACAAACGGTCCGTCAGAAGGTGAACATCGTCGGTGAAGAGATACGCACTCTGCAGGCGAACATCGAGTCGTTTTCGCTGCAATACCACGAGTGTCTGAAGAACAAAGGTAATACGTTACATTACTATCAAGAAAAAAGAGGTCCCCAAGAAAGACCTCCTCAAGAAGACCCATTTTTTCTTTTTTTGGGGTTCCGTAGTCAACTAGGAACCCTTATAGTTTCGCCATGTCTGTCCGTCCGTCCTCGCTTAATCTCTGTGACCGTTAGCACTAGAAAGCTGAAATTTGGTACCAATATGTATATCAATCACGTCGACAAAGTGGTCAAATAAAAATTGGAAAAAAATGTTTTATTAGCGTAGCCCCCCTATATGTAAAGTGGGAAGTGTTTTTTTTTTTTATTTCAACCCTAACGTGTGATATATTGTTGGAAAGGTATTTAAAAATGAATAGGGGTTTTCTAAAATCATTTTTTGATAATGTCTATAATTTCGGAAATAATCGCTCCAAAAGTAAAAAACAATGTGTCCCCCCCCCCTCTAACTTTTGAACCATAAGTTTAGAAAATATGAAAAAAATCTGAAAAGTAGAACTTTATAAGGACTTTCTAGGAAAATCATTTTGAACTTGATGGAAACAACAGTTTTTGTACAAAAAAGACAAAAAGTTGTACAAAATAATTTCTGGACTAAGTTTGTAGTATATTCGTATATGCAAGCATTTTTACATAATGGATACCCACCTTTAAACTCATAAGTGGGAACACTTATTGTGACGGGCGGGAAACTACGGAACCCTACACTGAGCGTGGCCCGACACGCTCTTGGCCGGTTTTTTCTTTTTTTAGGGTTCCGTACAAAAAATGAAAAATAACGGAAACCTTATAGGATCACTCGTGCGTCTGTCTGTCTGTCACAGCCAATTTGCTCCGAATTTACTGGATCAAATCAGGTGAAAGGTAGGATGGTGTAAAACTATGACCCAAACACAGATGTCATCATCTGCTGGGAATGCTTTGCCGTGGCCGACTTGGAAATCTCTGAATAGACTTCGAACCCAGGTCGGCCGTAGCAAAGACAATCTCCTCAAACGCGGTTTATGGACGGCTCAGACCTCAAATGTGAATGCGGCGTGTCTCCACAGACAATGGTCCATCTCCCATCTTACGCCGCACGCCCTGACACCTGCACACTTGACGATCTTATGACTGCATCAGCGAGTGGAGTTCGCATAGCTGAATTTTGGGCCAAACATATTTAATAAATATTTGCCATCGACACGCTAAGAATATCATCTGCTTACCCTTTTCCCAACTATGTTGGGGTCGGCTTCCAGTTTTACCAGACGCAACTAAATACCAGTATTTTACATGGAGCGACTGCCTATCTGACCTCCACAACCCAGTTAGTACTGGGTAATACGATACCCCTTGGTAAGACTGGTTGTCAGACTTTTTGAGTCACTGACTACCTAACGACTGTCAAAGATCTACAAATGACAGCCGGGACCAACAGCTTAACGTGCTTTCCGAGGCATGGATATGCATATGGATTTCCCATCCACAGACCAACCTAGGCAAGCACGGCTTAACCTAACGATCGACCCGAGCGGCTGTTATAATTTAGCCACGAGCTTGAGCACGAGCGACGGTTCCAAACAAAAATTAAAAAAAAAAATCGGAACCCTTATAAGATCACTCGTGCGTCTGTCCGTCCGTCTGTCACAGCCAATTTGCTTCGAATCTACTGGACCAAATCAGGTGAAATTTGGTAGGATGGTGTAATCCTATAACCCAAACACAGATTTATTATTATTTTGTTTTTATTATTATTTTTAAATTGTGATTTGTATTTATCTCGTGTTTCGTGTAATTGTCATAATATGGGAGAACCTGAAATAAATGGATTTTATTTACTAACAATTTTCTATATATAAAAATCAGCACTCCGGCTTTAAGAAAAAATAGTATTATTTTTACGCAACTTTGGCAACTAATATCTAAAAATTGTCCGTCGGTACAAGTTAGCAGGAATGCATACGTTCACAGTACACATTAACAATACTTGATGCCACACATTTTGTTCATGAGAAAATAAGTAATGTCTGGCGGCCCTGGGATATTGCTCTAATATGTTTGTGTACATTGTCAAATATTGACCAAAAATAAATGTATTAACTATCAGACCACTGCTGGCTCATTTTTGCCAATATTTTTCAATATTGTCCGGCTGACCCCGGGTACAATTTACTTACAATGGGTAATCAAAGGTGTAAGTACTATCGAGGACACTCCCGCCTGTTCACCGCTAAGCAAATTTTTGCTTGCACATAGAAACGCTCTCTAGCCCCGCCCCGTTGACTTTGTATAGAAATAATGAATGAAAAGATACCGAATCGGCCGAGAGTTATTGTTATTTTGCTAGCCAAAATTGACGCTTTCTTAAGGGGGCGTGGCTCGGCGCCTGCGCATGATTTAAGCGAAAAAATATTTAACTGGTCAGGCGAAAAAAAACCACGATTGTACAACCACGAGATGGGGTTCTAAAGTGGTTACTTTGTCTCGCAGGGCACATGAACTATCTGCAGCAGTCGATGACGAACGAGCGCCGCGACCTGGTGGCGTGTCTGCGCGTTCAGATCGAGGAGACCGAGAGGAAACTCAACGCACTGGTATGCACACTTCTTATTCTACTCTATAAATCTACGAGAACATTGTAGATTAAGCGCCAGTCTCGAATGTTCCACTATGGAACTGTCTAAGACCATTCAAGTCTACAATGTTCCACTAAGGTACCGTTTAGAAGATTTGAGAAAATTTTGGAACTTTCTAGATGGATGATGTTCCACTGTAAAACTCTGAAGTAGGTCCGAGAAAGTTGTGGAACTTTCTCGCAGGATAATCGAGGAGACCGAGAGGAAATGTTGGAGCTGCTGAAGATTGTACAACTATCTTTGCATGGTATAGATTTACTATGGACACTTTTACCGTGCACATCTTGCTACATTGTTCTCACATAATATACCATCTCAACACGAATGATGTAACCAAGATTTTGTGTCAATTTTTTGATTTAAAAGAGTATCCATGGAGTTTCTTGCCCGTTCTTCTCCATAGAGATCTACGCTAGGGAATGGGCAACTACAGTACTTTCACAGTTTTTATGTATTGTGACGGTCTGTAGCTACATTTAATTTTCATCTTTGTTTCGACGATTCAAAAGTGCCTGCAACTGGCTTACTTGAAATAAATGATTTGATTTTGATTTTGAAACTCAACGCGTTGGTAGGCACACTTTATCTACTCTATAAATGTACTGTTACGAGAACATTCAAGATTAAGTGCCAGACTCGAATGTTTCACTATGGAACTGTTTAGAAGATTCGAGAAACTTGTAGAACTTTCTGAAAGGATGATGTTGCATTATGGAACTTTGAAGAAGGTTCAGTCTTCGTATAAATAGCCGTCGTGTTTGGGGTGAAAAAATACGTAGAACTCAATGTAAAACACTAAACTTGTGAAAAACTTGTAACTTTGATCTCCAATATCTCCGTAACTAGAAAGTTCCCAAGTATAGTTCAAAACAAAAAAAAATGGGTTTTAGTCAGTACAAGTCTGACACTCCCATCCGCTTCGCCAACAGTAGTAATGACCCCCGTCATTTAAAAAAAAGGGGATCAGTTAAAATAGGCTAGTTTCCCCCATCAATTAATTGCAAATCTATTTAGTCCGTCAGTTAGATAGAGTGTTGGAAAATAATGGACCCTTTTTTTTTTGTAAATCAATGAATATTGACAAAGATAAAACGCAACAAACAAAACTCAGGAGTGGCGGCTAGTGACGTCAGAACGCACTAAAAATTATAGCACGGCGTAACGCATTGAGAATTTTAAAAGCGTCGTATCTTCGTCAATTTTGGTTTACGTAACAAAAGAAAAAATACTGGTCAAATATTTTTTGACTAGCTGACCCGCGCAACTTCGTCTGCGTCACATAATATAGCTTATTATAACATGTCATTTTGTGTATTCAATTACGAACAAAAACCTTTGAAAATCAATATTGCTTACCTCCCATAACATACGGAGTGATAATATGTAGCCTCAAAACCTTTCTTGGTTTACAAAGAACATTTTTGCTGAATTTCAATTCCATCCATCCAGTAGTTTTGGCGTGAAGCCGTACCATACACACAGACAAACAGACAAAAATTCTAAAAAGTCACTTTTTGTCATCAGTTACGTTTTTTCTAACAAAAGCCACTTATTTTTTCTCGAATATTCTCAATGTACAGTTTTTCTTTCGTTACTGTTTTATTATATATGTATGTATAGATAATCTAACTGACGGACTAATTAGATTTTTTCAGTTGACAAGTCTATTGTCGGTTAATGTTAAATATTATGTCCCAGGTGGCACAGATCAGTCAGTCGCAGATGGAGCTGGTGGACCACATGAAGGAGAACATCGCCAACCTGCGCCAGCTGCAGAGCCAGGTCTTAGACGAGGAGCTCATCAAGTGAGTCACGTAACATCTCCCTCTATCTGACGGACTAAGGGCCAAGTTCACCGAAAAGATAACAGTCTGATTATCTAAAAACAGCTGTTTAAAACACATTTTCATGTTCAAAAATGTGTTTTAAACAGCTGTTTTGAGCTGTCTTTTCGGTGAACTTGGCCCTTAACATCTCCCTCTATCTGACGGACTAAATACATTTTTTTTTTGTCACCATTCAGTAGGCCTATTACGTATCTTTCCAATATCCAGTGACTATCAAGCATCGGTTGTACACCGAACTTTGATGACAACCGAGAATGTCATAATATTGGTATTACGTATCGCACTGAGTGGATATCACTTTACGGTGACTAACAGCCCGGGTATTTAAAGCCACTTCAAACTCAGCTGTCATCAATTTGTTGTCCACTGTGTGCTTACATAATCGAAATAATATAAATACCGATACGAAAGCGTCTGTCAAAATGAGTTACGATGACTATCAGCCACGATGACAACCAATGACGTCATATTTGATCGCGACTGGTCATACATACATAATACGAAACTAACCTTTTGACATTTAATTGATGGGCACTGAGGCCAGTTACTATCATTTCGAGCTGTCGACAGAGATACGTAATAGCCCTACGACACCTTTCAACAGCTGATCTCTGTCCACAGATGGAAACGCGAGCAGCAACTAAGCGGCAACGGGGTCCCCATGCAGTCGAACCTGAACACCATCCAGGAGTGGTGCGAGCTGCTGGCAGACCTCATCTGGCTGACGAGGCAGCAGGTCAACAACGTCGCGCGCATCAACACCAAGACCATCGTCGAGCTGCGACAGCCGCATCTCGCCGAGATGCTGGACGAGATGAGCAAGCAGGTACGTAGACACGTAGACATCAACACCGAGACCATCGTCAAAATCAAAATCAAAATCAAAGCATTTATTTCAAGTAAGCCAGTTACAGGCACTTTTGAATTGTCGAAACAAAGATGAAAATTAAATGTAGCTACAGTCCCAGTCACAAGACATAAAAACTGTGAAAGTACTGTAGTTGCCCATTCCCTAGCGTAGATCTCTATGGAGAAGAATGGGCAAGAAACTCCATGGACACTCTTTTAAATCAGAATATTGTTACAAAATCTTGGTTACATCATTCACGTTGAGATGGTATATTATGTGAGAACAATGTAGCAAGATGTGCACGGTAAAAGTGTCCACAGCAAAAAAACACAAACAAAAAAAAAATACAATTCAAAATAATTCCTTCAAATAAGCCATGGCAACCAAGAGATGACCAGTCACTACTGACAGCGCCCGTTCACGGACATGACGCATGGATCAGCACCATTCAACTCAACCATTTTGAAGGGAACTAAATGATCCGACACATGCGCCACCATCAGCGAGACAATAGAGTGAGCATGACATACTCCAAACCGCCAGGGCACATTCAAGTCAAAAAAAAAGACGTAGGTTTCCAGTGAATGATAGCTTTCTAGTACATAGTACTCACACAATATGGGCTATGCATTTATATAATACTAAAGAGATTGATTCTATACAATGCAAAGATAGTTGTACAATCTTCAGCAGCTCCAACAATACAATTCAATGCTATCAATTTATGCGCCCCTGTCCATGTGGAGCAGGACCAGCATTGAGCCAAGCATTTTTATCATCGATATAATCGCTCAACTTGTAATATGCTTGCTTACATAGTGTGCGTTTAATGCATGTTTTAAATTTCGTCTCATTCAGTTCAAGAATACTTTGTGGAATTTTATTATAGCATCTCAAACAGTACCCCATGAAAGATGAGTCTACTTTAGCGAGTCTGAAACCTGGCTGAACTAGTTGGTCCCTATTTCTAGTACTGTAATTATGTCTGTCACCCCTTTTACCAAAAAGGTGCAGATTTTTTCTGACGTACATTATGTTTTCGTAGATGTATTGACAATGTACCGTCATGATGCCAATATCCTTAAACAGTTCCCTTAGAGAATCGCGCCTACGAAGATTATATATGGCTCTGATGGCTCTTTTCTGCAGAATAAATATAGACTCAATATCAGCAGCCCGTCCCCACAGCAAAATGCCATAAGACATTATACTATGAAAGTAACTAAAATAAACCAGTCTAGCGGTATCTACATCAGTATACTGACGGATTTTTCTAATGGCAAAGGCTGCTGAACTTAGCCGCCCCGCAAGAGATGTCAAATGAGAACCCCATTGTAGCCTTGAATCAAGCGTAATCCCCAGGAAAACCGTTTTATCTACGAATTCAAGTTTCTCTTTATTCAATATTATATCACAATCACTACTTTTAACATTCGGTAAAGCAAATCTTATGCATTTGGTTTTTTTTTCATTTAATACCAAATTGTTTGCTGTGAACCAATTTTGGACCTGAAGTAGGGCATTATTCACGTCATCTAGATTTTGGGCCCGCCTATTTATCTTAAAAATTAGGGAAGTGTCATCAGCAAATAACACCATATTTTGAGGTTGGTTTTTCAGTAAATAGGGTAGATCATTTATATATACTAGAAAGAGGAAAGGACCCAATATTGAGCCTTGTGGAACCCCCATTTTTACTTTTAACCCCTGTGAATTAACACCATTTATTTGAACATGTTGTTGTCTATCATTCAAATAAGATTTTACCAAACTAAGTGCAAGTTTACCCAGTCCGTAATGCTCAAGTTTCAAAAGTAATGTGTCGTGATTTACGCAATCAAACGCTTTGGAGAGGTCACAAAAAATTCCTATGGCGTCTTGAGACTCTTCCCACGCAGTAAATATGTGCTTTAATAAGGTTACACCGGCGTCAGTTGTACAACGTCCCTTGGTGAAGCCATACTGTTGATCATGTAAGATTCTGTTGGTGTTAAAATGATAGAGCATTTGATTAAGCATTACTTTTTCAAAAACCTTGCTAAAAACTGGTAACACGGATACAGGTCTATAATTATTAGTATCTTTACTGTCCCCGGATTTGAAAAGAGGTATGACTTTACTGTATTTCATTAAATCAGGGAAAACTCCTTGGTCTACACATAAATTAAAAATTAAAGCTAAGTAAGGGGCTATAGTCTCAAGTATGGATGTACAAACTTTGACAGACATTCCCCATAGATCTTCGGTTAGTTTGATCTTTATTTGCCGGAAAGTTTCGAGCTTTCGTAGTCGAGCTGCGACAGCCGCATCTCGCGGAGATGCTGGACAAGATGAGCAAGCAGGTACGTAGACACGTAGACATCAACACCGAGACCATCGTCGAGCTGCGACAGCCGCATCTTGCGGAGATGCTGGACGAGATGAGCAAGCAGGTACGTAGACACGTAGACATCAACACCGAGACCATCGTCGAGCTGCGACAGCTGCATCTCGCGGAGATGCTGGACGAGATGAGCAAGCAGGTACGTAGACACAGACATCAACACCGAGACCATCGTCGAGCTGCGACAGCCGCATCTCACCGAGATGCTGGACGAGATGAGCAAGCAAGTACAACATCGTGTAGCCAAGAGGACTTTTGGCCGAAGGGTGTCGTATATATCGACGTCGAGGACGGTTGTTATTGGAAACGGGCATTAGGCACTGAGTTAGGTCTCACCTAGTGTTGGTGAAAACTGGCATTAGGCATTGAGTTAGGTGACACTTAGTGTTGGTGAAAACTGACATTAGGCATTGAGTTAGATCTCACCTAGTGTTGGTGAAAACAGGAATTAGGCGTTGAGTTATGTGACACCTAGTGTTGGTGAAAACAGGAATTAGGCATTGAGTTAGGTGACACCTAGTGTTGGTGAAAACGGGCATTAGGCATTGAGTTAGGTGACCCTTAGTGTTGGTGAAAACGGGCATTAGGCATTGAGTTAGGTCTCACTAAGTGTTGGTGAAAACTGGCATTAGGCATTCAGTTAGGTGACACTTAGTGTTGGTGAAAACGGGCATTAGGCATTGAGTTAGGTCTCACTTAGTGTTGGTGAAAACTGGCATTAGGCATTCAGTTAGGTGACACTTAGTGTTGGTGAAAACGGGCATTAGCCATTGAGTTAGGTCTCACCTAGTGTTGGTGAAAACTGGCATTAGGCATTGAGTTAGGTGACACTTAGTGTTTGTTAATTATTTTAATTTTTTTTTATTATTATTGTGACATTTAATTATGTTTTTTTTTATTGACATTAATTTTGTAAATTATTATTATTATTTTTTAATTACCTATTGTGAATGTGAGGACCATGTGGATCACTTATTTTATTTTTTTACTTTTTTCCCCAAGACTGTCTGGCAGTTTGAGTACTATAAGCGACCTACCCAAATGTCCTTTCTTTGGTATTGTTCGTCGTTTCATTGAGCTCCTTGAGTTAAAAGTCGAGCTACACGATAACCGACAAATGCTTGCACTGACTGGACAGGTCCACTCAAATCCGTGTGGTATTTTCTTCAAAAGACCATCTCAGACACTAATCTGCATAGTCCTCATGTGAATTGAGCAAGATTATGTCTGGACTTCAAAAGAGACTATGACCTCTGAGTCTGTTTCGGCTGATTCTTTTCAGAGTAGTCAGGTACGAAATACCGTACCATCTAGTTTAAAAAAAACCGGCCAAGTGCGAGTCGGACTCGCGCACGAAGGGTTCCGTACCATTATCTATACATTAGACAAAACGGCAAAAAAATCACGTTTGTTGTATGGGAGCCCCCCTTAAATATTAATTTTATTCTGTTTTTAGTATTTGTTGTTATAACGGCAACAGAAATACATCATCTGTGAAAATTTCAACTGTCTAGCTGTCACGGTTCATGAGATACAGCCTGGTGACAGACAGACGGACAGACAGCGAAGTCTTAGTAATAGGGTTCCGTTTTTACCCTTTGGGTACGGAACCCTAAAAAAAGGGCAAAAAAAACACGTTTGTTGTATGGGAGCCCCCCTTAAATATTAATTTTATTCTGTTTTTAGTATTTGTTGTTATAGCGGCAACAAAAATACATCATCTGTGAAAATTTCAACTGTCTAGCTGTCACGGTTCATGAGATACAGCCTGGTGACAGACAGACGGACAGACAGCGAAGTCTTAGTAATAGGGTTCCGTTTTTACCCTTTGGGTACGGAACCCTAAAAAAAGGGCAAAAAAAACACGTTTGTTGTATGGGAGCCCCCCTTAAATATTAATTTTATTCTGTTTTTAGTATTTGTTGTTATAACGGCAACAGAAATACATCATCTGTGAAAATTTCAACTGTCTAGCTGTCACGGTCCATGAGATACAGCCTGGTGACAGACAGACGGACAGACAGCGAAGTCTTAGTAATAGGGTTCCGTTTTTACCCTTTGGGTACGGAACCCTAAAAATGACGTGTACTAACCCGTGTAAAAACCTTCTTGCGAAAATAAACATCATTTCATTTCATTTCACCCACGGTGTGACGATTCTGGCCCATCTGACCTATTCTAGTAATGTGACCCGCCCAGTACCACTTCAACCTCGCAGACGTACCGCCAACATCGGCGATGCCTGTCTTTATATTAGTAAAGATAGATTTATTTTTTCGGAGCTCGTGGCTATAAGAGCCGCTCGGGTCGATATTTAGGTTAAGCCGTGCTTGCCTAGGTTCGTCTGTGGATGGGTGACCACCCATTACATACCTAGTTTCCTCCGTGCTTCGGAAAGCACGTTAAGCACTTGGTCCCGGCTGTCATTTGTGATCTTTGACAGTAGTTACAGTTAGTCAGTGGCCCAAAATGTCTGACAACCAGTCTTACCAGGGAGTATCGTATTACCCAGTACAAACTGGGTTGTGGATGTGAGATAGGCAGTCGCTCTCTATGTAAAATACTGGTATTCAGCTGCATCCGGTTAGACTGGAAGCCGACCCCGACATAGTTGGGAAAAGGCTAGGCAGATGATGATGATGAGATTTATTAATTTCCGTGTTTCGCAGGTGACCGGGTTGCTGTCAACCCTGGTGACATCTACCTTCGTGATCGAGAAGCAACCGCCGCAGGTCATGAAGACCAATACACGGTAAGAAAATAACACAAGCGGCACATACTGTCGTGTTTAGCGGCCAAATAAATTACATAGTATCTGTCATGTTATTTAAAAATGGAACGCTCTTTTACTATGAAATATGGCAACCAAGGAGGTCACTTATCAAAGGTTTTATTTAAATTTCGAATTGGCTTGCAAATAGAAAGCGGTTTATTCAATGATATTCTAGTAAACAGATATGTTGTGAGAGCGCAATCGTGAAGACTCGAAAACGGGCCAATTGGCCCGTATTGCATTTAGTCTGCAACACGCATTGCGACGAGCGATACGCTGCTACTAATTTAGATAAAAAATTTAAAAATGCCATCGTGCGTGTTCAGAAACTGTACCAATTATGATACCAAAGTAAATAAAACACAAGGGATCTCATACCACCGGGGTTGCGGGACAGTTCGAAAGAGATACCGCGGTCCCGGAACACAAAGGGCGATGAAGGAACATGGATGGGTTTTAGTCAGTAAAAGTCTGACACTCCCTCCTGCTCCGCCCAGAGCGGGAGGAGTTATTTGATGATTTCCCATCCGAAAAAAAAAATAGAAAAAAAGGGATCTCATACCACATGTTACTACGCAATATACTTCGATTTATAAATATTTTTCATTTATTTTCTTATTATTCTGATATTTGGAAGATAAAAAAGAAAGAGGTGGGAAATACATTTTTGTCGTGAGTACAACAAGGACACGTGCACTCCAGAGTCCAGGGATAGAACAACACTATCTGTCTCTTTTTTTCTTATTGGTTTTATCGAGCTATCCCTTTTGTATCATTTTGACTTATAGTGAAATGTAGTATGAATGAAAAGATTGTTGCTGCCGCTGCCGCGCGGAACACTTTTTTCGGTTGTTTTGTAGGTGTATAACATATCTGTTTATTAGAATATAATTGGGTTCATTGAAAAAAAAAAAAAAAAAAAAAGAACTCTTCAACGCGAGAAAAAATATTGTTGTTTGTGTGCATCATTGTTTTTAAAAAGTAATTGTATTATTTTCCTCGAATCGTTTGAGAAAAGTACTATTCAAGCCTTGGCTACAACTAGGCATTCATGGACTTACGTATGTGTGCATCGCCTTCGCCTCTGCCCACATTTTTACGTTCTGTTATAAATAAATTCCAAATGCATTACTTTAAAATTGCTGATTTGTGAATTCATGCATTATATAAAACTGCTCGCCATGCACGCGCAGTTGACTGCACCTAATGAATTTTCATTAAATTATCACATTTTTCCGACTTATTGTAATTTTGGTGTGCAAGTTAAAATAAATTCAGTGTAGCAGAAGTTAAAGTGTTTCAATTAAAAGGGACCCACGGAGCGCCATCCTAACAGTTCGTCCATCATTGTCTGTGTTGCTGGCCGCTGCAGTAATGTACTAATCACTACATATTACAAAACAAAGGCCCCCGCCGCGTGTCTGAAATCGCGTGACGTCCGCTAGTGTATAATAAAATGTTGTCTGTTTCGCGCAGTTTCACGGCTACTGTCCGGTTACTAGTCGGGGGTCAGCTCAACGTGTACATGACGCCGCCACGAGTCAGCGTGAGTATGACTACACTGCTTTATTTATTTGAAAGAAAGAAAAAAGAAAAGTATTTCTTGAACTTACACAGGACATAACAGAAACAAAACGATAGAATAGACATGAATAAACTTGCACAATCTTACAAATGATAAGTTTTTGTTCTCTTTGAATAATATTTATTTAACCATAAACTAACTACATAATTAAATACTAATAAATAAACTAACATCAAACTATAAAAGGGCATCGAAAAACTCCTCCTCAACGTTGTCAGCTGGTAATGTGCCCAAGAGACTGGCGGCGTTGCCACGTAGTATGGCAACACTTAGCCTTTGGCCAAGGTAAAAGCCAGCCCTTGGGTCACGGGAAGCGTCAACTAGGCATGTTGAATCCCTCGCTACGCTCGGGATTCTACTCTAGAATCCCTCACTTTGCTCTTGATTCAAAATAGCGCCCTCGCCGTAAATATATTATTTTGCTTCCTAACGATACAATCTACCATTACACCACTTCTCAAATACCCCCAAACTATACAAACCTTGTAATTTGCAGGTCGTAATAATATCAGAGCAGCAGGCTCAGCTGCTGCTGAAGAGCGAGACCCAGGCCGGGAAGGGCCAGCAGCCGGTGGAGTGTGGCGACATCCTGAACAACACCGGCACCATGGAGTACCAGCCCACCAGCCGGCAACTCAGCGTCAGCTTCCGGTGAGTGTGGCACAGACTAATAGTTCAACTTCAAGTATATTATTATTATAATATCAGAAGTATCAGAGCGTAGTATCAGAGCAACAAGCCCAGCTGCTGCTGAAGAGCGAGACCCAGGCCGGGAAGGATGGTTTTGATTTTTCCCGTTGGCCCCACCAGTGGGGCTATAATAATAATAATAATAATTCAATTATTTATTCGAGCAACATAACTCATAGTGTTAGTAACAATTTCACTTATAACTATGTTAGTAAACTAAAGTATATACAAATCATGAAAATTAACCTAAAATTAAAAAGGGGCACATCGTTACTATGCTGCAGGTCCAGCAGAAATTTTGCAGCACCGGTTAACGATCGCGCAGTCTAGTCGGCCAGAGATCATTTTTAGGATGCTGTTGGCGCTGCCCCGCACCCTGCGTACCAGGGATGCGCATCTCTTACGCATTACTGTATAGAAGCAATCTACGCGGGCTTCTGCAAACATCCCTGAAGCACTACAGAAGCGCGGCAACCCCATCAGCACCCTAAATGCGTTGTTATACTGGACACGAAGGGCGCTGTACGCCTTTAGTGTAAAATGAGCCCACAGGCTACACGCGTAGAATGAAGTACAATAAGCACGGAATAACTCGACTTTGACTTCACTCGAACAGCGTGCGAACCTGCGAGCTATCATGTTAGCACGTACAGACAGCGCCCTTCGCTCCCGTTCGATGTCATTATCATCCCTGAGGTCGGCAGTCAGATTGTGCCCTAAATATTTTAATTGGTGGATTGGTGGGATTGGTTGGTTGGTTGGTGGTTGGTGGCTATGACAGTGGGGTCGGCGGGAATACACCTTGGGTTCTGGTATTTCTTTTGGCTACTGTAGAGCCATTCAACAATTTTATTTTGGCCATATAAAGACTTGGTAATGTGCGTATTAAAAACTTTTAAACCGACTTCAAAAAACACAAAAAAGTGAAAAATAACTTTAGCTTCAGAAGTTGGTGACCTTTGTTTGATTCATTTAGTTTTTTTGTCACCGACTTCTGAAGCTAAAGTTATTTTTCACTTTTTTTTGTTTTTTGAAGTCGGTTTTGTTTTTTTGCAAAAAAAGTTTTTTTTATTTTTCCATTTTTAGTTGTAATATCCTATACAAATATTTTCTTTTCATGCATTTATTTTACATTGTTAACAATACATGTCATGGTAATAGGCTTATCCCCAATAAATGGAACTTAACATACCTAAACTGTCGAAATTTGGGTGTATTGTACACATAAGCGTACCCCTCAGAGCATACAGGCGTGATGTCACGTTATGATGATGTATAAACAATAAACATCCAAGTGATTTCAGCAATCACGACCGATTTACTATCTAGTTTTGAAGAGTTCCATTGTATTTCTCCGAAGATCAGCAAATATCATCTTTCAAATAAAAAAAAGAATTTTGAGAATCGCTCCACAAATGGAGGAGAAATCGGTGAACATACCTGAAATTATACCACACAACTGAAGTAAAAATGTTCATAAAATGAAAACTACTGGGCCAAACTATGTTAAATTTTTATGGGACCAAATGGCAACTATTCCACATAAAATATAATATTGCAGATATTGAAGCATTATTCAGCAGTGAACATCACGTAAGCGAACAGCACCTAATCTCTTCCACTTACCACCTTCGCCCTTGATCCATGAAGACATTTTCAAACTAAAGAAGAATCACGTAAATAGGATCATAAATGTCGGCGTAATCGTTGTACATACATAAAAAAAAAAAAAAACGAATTGAGAACCTCCTCCTTTTGGAAGTCGGTTAAAAATACTTATATTTTCCCGCAGGAACATCTCGCTGCGCAAGATCAAGCGCGCGGAGAAGAAGGGCACGGAGAGCGTCATGGACGAGAAGCTCACGCTGCTGTTCCGCTCACAGTTCAACGTGGGCGGCGGAGAGCTGGTGTTCCAAGTGAGTACACTATACATACAGAAGGGCACGGAGAGCGTCATGGACGAGAAGCTCACGCTGCTGTTCCGCTCACAGTTCAACGTGGGCGGCGGAGAGCTGGTGTTCCAAGTGAGTACACTATACATACAGAAGGGCACGGAGAGCGTCATGGACGAGAAGCTCACGCTGCTGTTCCGCTCACAGTTCAACGTGGGCGGCGGAGAGCTGGTGTTCCAAGTGAGTACACTATACATACAGAAGGGCACGGAGAGCGTCATGGACGAGAAGCTCACGCTGCTGTTCCGCTCACAGTTCAACGTGGGCGGCGGAGAGCTGGTGTTCCAAGTGAGTACACTATACATACAGAAGGGCACGGAGAGCGTCATGGACGAGAAGCTCACGCTGCTGTTCCGCTCACAGTTCAACGTGGGCGGCGGAGAGCTGGTGTTCCAAGTGAGTACACTATACATACAGAAGGGCACGGAGAGCGTCATGGACGAGAAGCTCACGCTGCTGTTCCGCTCACAGTTCAACGTGGGCGGCGGAGAGCTGGTGTTCCAAGTGAGTACACTATACATACAGAAGGGCACGGAGAGCGTCATGGACGAGAAGCTCACGCTGCTGTTCCGCTCACAGTTCAACGTGGGCGGCGGAGAGCTGGTGTTCCAAGTGAGTACACTATACATACAGAAGGGCACGGAGAGCGTCATGGACGAGAAGCTCACGCTGCTGTTCCGCTCACAGTTCAACGTGGGCGGCGGAGAGCTGGTGTTCCAAGTGAGTACACTATACATACAGAAGGGCACGGAGAGCGTCATGGACGAGAAGCTCACGCTGCTGTTCCGCTCACAGTTCAACGTGGGCGGCGGAGAGCTGGTGTTCCAAGTGAGTACACTATACATACAGAAGGGCACGGAGAGCGTCATGGACGAGAAGCTCACGCTGCTGTTCCGCTCACAGTTCAACGTGGGCGGCGGAGAGCTGGTGTTCCAAGTGAGTACACTATACATACAGAAGGGCACGGAGAGCGTCATGGACGAGAAGCTCACGCTGCTGTTCCGCTCACAGTTCAACGTGGGCGGCGGAGAGCTGGTGTTCCAAGTGAGTACACTATACATACAGAAGGGCACGGAGAGCGTCATGGACGAGAAGCTCACGCTGCTGTTCCGCTCACAGTTCAACGTGGGCGGCGGAGAGCTGGTGTTCCAAGTGAGTACACTATACATACAGAAGGGCACGGAGAGCGTCATGGACGAGAAGCTCACGCTGCTGTTCCGCTCACAGTTCAACGTGGGCGGCGGAGAGCTGGTGTTCCAAGTGAGTACACTATACATACAGAAGGGCACGGAGAGCGTCATGGACGAGAAGCTCACGCTGCTGTTCCGCTCACAGTTCAACGTGGGCGGCAGAGAGCTGGTGTTCCAAGTGAGTACGCTAGTGTCCCAAGTAGAATTCCTTGCTACGCTCGGGATCCAACTTAGTCCCTCGAATTAAATTCCCTTTATTTTTCACTTGTATAATCTAGTAATATTGTAACATTGCAGGTGTGGACGCTCTCGCTGCCTGTCGTAGTGATCGTGCACGGCAACCAGGAGCCGCACGGCTGGGCCACCGTCACCTGGGACAACGCCTTCAGCCCGCCCGGCCGAGTGCCCTTCGCCGTGCCCGACAAGGTGACCCACTAGCATTATGAGGGGGCATATGACACTAAATAAGTGCCCGCCACCACCGGGGTGGTAAACGCCACTCGTTAGTGCCATTGACCACCGGGGTGGTTAACGCCACTACTTAGTGCCATTGACCACCGGGGTGGTAAACGCTACTCGTTAGTGCCATTGACCACCGGGGTGTTGAACGCCACTAGTTAGTGCCAATGACCACCCCGGTGACAAGCTCGAGGGGGCAGATGGGAACAAAGGGTAATACATAGATGGTCATCCATCTACGGACCGACCTCACCCAGTGCTGCTGAACCTTGCATATCGACCCATGCGGCCGTCATTATTTAGCCACGAGTAAAAAACAAGATGAAAGCATGAGGAGACGGAATATAAAGTTGTATATTTGTTTGGCACATGGCACCAGTTTATAATATACGAGGTGTAAAAGACCTCATCACAAAGCCGCCAAGCATTCTGTACATCAAATTAAGTAACTTTACGCAAAAATTATTGCTAGGAAACGACTCTTTTTTTTTTTGGGGTGAAAAATCATGTTTTGTGGTAGAACTCAATGTAACGCACTTAGAACATTGTGCTGATGGATGGATTGAATAGTACGGGGGTCGTGGAGGTGTTTAAAGTAAAAATCTTACAATAAAAACTTGTAAAAACTTGTATTAAAAAAAAAAAACCTGTCAAAAAGCTGTAACTTTAACCCCTAATATCTCCGTAACTAGAAGGTTCCCAGGTATGGTGTAGAACAAAAAAATGATCGCAATGACGGGGAGAACTAGTGGCTTTCGGCTTCGTTAAGAGGTGTTTTACTCCTCCTACGGCCTCTATTCATGAAAAAACAATTTTAAAGGTAGGTATGTGAAACATAGTGACAACTAGCACAATGGGTTCAGTGCATGCTTCTAGATCTATGTACAAACACAAGTACTAATATGTATATGTCGGATATGGTCATGAGTACGGACGGGCGAACGTATCGAAAGCGCGCCAGTGGTGACATCACGCGACCTACTTACCAGTCTACCCCACCATGGCGGCTTCTACCGAGTCCTGATATTAACAACACGCGGAGGGGCGGACATTCTATGTCTGATCGCAGCGGAGTTAAGAAGTCTTGAAACTGTACCCGAATCATTGTGCCCAGTGTTAATGTGTCAAAGTGTAATGTCAAGTAATTTGTTAGACTCAGTGTATTTGTTTGAAAAGAGTAACCATGGAGTTTCTTGCCGGTTCTTCTCCATGGAAACTACCACGCCGAACCGAGCAATGTGAAATAAAATAGTGTATCGCATCCAGTGTGTTTTCATTAGCACGAAACCCGTCTTCTGCCCACATAAGCTCGAGCCTAATGAAATAAAGTCCTGACAATCCCGACATCAGAAGTGGGATAAAATCGTGCTAATGAAATCATACGCGAGGACAGTGTCAATAACAATCGGTGTCAATTGTGTAAAAACCGAAAAAGTGCCGAAAAAGTTCGCGTAAAAAAAACGGACAAGAAAGAGGATAGACCGATTAGTGTGGTCATAGTCACACACCCAATTTGATTGTAATTATTTTAATATGAATTGCATGTATATTGCTTGATGTTTTGTTTGATGTTAATAGATACATAATTTACAGACATTCAGACACGATGTAAAAGTCGTTATTGAATAAATGAATTGAATTGAATACCCGCAATAATTTTGGTTTATCCGTGATCATGGTGCTTGCAACAGCGCCGAAATAAAGCAGACAGTTAACAAGTGTTATTTACCATGTGAAAAAACAGGATACACGCCGATTTTTAGTGTTAATGACAATCAGTGACGGTTACTTTTTAAAATGCAGAACAAAGTGAATAGCAAGAAAGTGTTGTGGACCCGTTTAAAGAATTGTTCAGTGCCAAATTCGTGTACGTCGTACGTCATTTACGTGAGTAGTGACAAACAAGAGGATTTTCGGACGACTGCCATTAAGAAGCTGTTGCCTGTGCCGGCTGCTACAGGCATTGGGCAGCGACCGCAGGCCAGCAGCAGCTCACTGGTGTGCTTCAAGTGTGGCACGCCGGGCCACATTGCCAGCTGCTGTACAGCAGGCTGGTCCAGTGCTGCTGTACTGGTTGAGAAGCGAGCTTTGCATCGTCGAGCCGGAATATGAAAGTACTTTGGTGAGTCGTTTTCATTTTGTTATGACTCTGGAGCAGAGTGCTAATTCTATTTCGTCTAGACTTGAAAGTGAGCATATTTATCCTGTCGTTACTATAACTGGTGTAGTTCAAGGTTCAGTAAATGGAATTCGAAGATATAATGAGAAAGATGCCCGATCACAAAGTTCCTCGTCATAGTTGATGACAGTGGTAGTGAAACGAAATCTGATTACGAAAGGCTTGTACACTCATACTCGAAGTTTTAGACTGCACCTCATGAGTAACATGATGGCGATGGGTCTGTTATGAGTTAGACCGCACCTCGTGAAAAACACGTGGCGATGGGTCTGTTGGACCGCACCTCATGAGTAACATGTGGCGATGGGTCTGTAGGAAATCGTTGGTGCGATTTCTGTCTGTGTTGGTGCACAGAGCGATTATGAAAGTTTTATGAGTTGAGTTTGAATTGCCTAAGAATTATGATAAAGAGTAACAGAATTGTTAGAATTCCTGTGTTGTAACTTTTTGATCGGACCTTTTACAATGTTGATCGGACCTTTTGCAATGAGAGAGAAGGCATCGCGCAATATAGTTGAAAGTTCCAATTATGACAGACTGCGAAAAATAACTGACGTTGACATGCACGTAGGTGACAATGACGAGACTAGCCATGACGAAAATGATAACGCTTACGAGACTAGTTGAGTATCAAATAGTCAACTTAACATTTAGAGTACCCAGCATAGTAAGAGTTTTCTTATAATCTTATTTTCTAAACTATGATGATTTTAATTGTTTTGATTTTAATGGATTCTCTGTTTACAAGTACAATGCTTTCGATGGACTGAAAGCATACCCGATGGACTGGGTATTGTTGTGGCCGCATCAGAAGCGCCGGAGCATGTAAGAGGTGCATGTTGACTGCTTTTTCTGTGCAGTATACTCTTTGCAAGGAGTAGTACTTACGCGGCTGAGATGGTTAGCTTCTGACGATGGGTTCACATTTTACGTTGTGACTTGCCGATGGACTGGCAATTGAGTCTAGAGTCACGTGTAGAGTCACGCGTAGTCGCGCGTAGTGGCGCGTAGTGACGCGTAGTGGCGCGTAGTGGCGCGTAGTGGCGTGTAGTGACGCGTAGTGACGTGTAGAGTGACGTGTAGTGACGTGTAGTGACGTGTAGAGTGACGTGTAGTGACGTGTAGAGTCTAATTTTCTGAAGAGGAGATTATTATTCGGACGTCAGATACACTTTGCTATCATTAAATTGTAATTGCCAGTATGAATTTGCTCACGAACTCACGAATTCACGAGCAATTGAAGAAAATACCCGAAGGTAGTGCTTCCACACATTTTGATAACGATGATCGTTATAAACTGAAAGCATATTGAGTTATAAGGGTGCCTACAAATATGCAAAGGGTAGGCTAAGAAAGATGCCAGTGGGTCACGTACCAGTCGATGTTGATAAGGATTTTAATGATGATGAGCAAGCTTAAGTGGTAGCAGCCTGTGTGGCACCTGGAGGCCGGTGTGGCACCTAGAGGCCTGTGTGGCACCTGTAGGGCGGGGAGCTTTAATGGTGTGCATACGTAGTGTAAACGTAGTGCATGCGTAGTGCGTGCGTAGTGGATGCGTAGTGTAGACGTAGTGCATACGTAGTGCGTACGTAGTGGATGCGTAGTGTATGAGATACATACGTAGTCCATGCGTAGCTTGCGTAGTGTGTGCGTTGCATACGTAGTCCGTGTGTAGCTTGCGTAGTGTGTGCGTTACATACGTAGTGTGTGCATTGCATACGTTGTGTACCACTGTTTTAGTACCCTTTCGGTTTTTAGTAGTGTGTTTGACCGAACCAGTAGTTATTACGTAGTCGTTGTCTGTGGGACGCGATGCGTGTTTAGCTCTGGCAGAGGTTGGGGTCTAGAAAGACCGTAGTGTGTAGTCACTGGGTGATGCACATGGCAGATCCATTTGATGGATGTGAGAGCAATGCGATTGCTGGTCGGCTGGAGTGCCGTGGCGTTAGAGGTTTTGCTTGAGGGTTTCTGTAAGCTTGGCAGTTTTTATAGCAGTAGAGTTTTAAAGGTTGATTCGAACGACTATGGTACATGGCCCATGGGTTGATCTTGTAGGGTCAGGAGTTGACCGGACCAAGAAAATTGAAAGCTAAAGGAACGATACTTGTTCGGCCTAGCTAAGTCCGGTCCAGTTTAGCTGAAGGGACACACCTGAGGGCAAAAAAAGAATTGCCGGACCAGGGGGTTGATCTTGTAGGGTCAGAAGTTGACTGGACCAAGAAAATTGAAAGCTAAAGGAACGATACTTGTTCGGCCTAGCTAAGTCCGGTCCAGTTTAACTGAAGAGACACACCTGAAGGGCAAAAAAAAAAATTGCCGGACCAGGGGGTTGATCTATTTTCAAGTATTCCTAATTTAACCGTGTTTGAATTAGTCGACTGCCTCGTTGGTCTAGTGGTCGCAAGTGTGTCTGAAGGTTCTGGGTTCGATTCCCGGGTCTGGCAAAGTGTTATTGGGTTCTTCCATCGGGAATTTCTCAGTAACAGCCATGGAGTTTGGATTTGCGCCCAGTTGAGGGCAATAGGCTGAGACCCGATGAATCTAGAGTTTGGTCAGGAGTGACCGAGTGGAACAAAATTCTGTCGTGGACTATTTGTTTGCAGGGTTACCATCACACGAGGACGTGTGAAGGCAGGATGGCCGTGTCGGATATGGTCATGAGTACGGACGGGCGAACGTATCGAAAGCGCGCCAGTGGTGACATCACGCGACCTACTTACCAGTCTACCCCACCATGGCGGCTTCTACCGAGTCCTGATATTAACAACACGCGGAGGGGCGGACATTCTATGTCTGATCGCAGCGGAGTTAAGAAGTCTTGAAACTGTACCCGAATCATTGTGCCCAGTGTTAATGTGTCAAAGTGTAATGTCAAGTAATTTGTTAGACTCAGTGTATTTGTTTGAAAAGAGTAACCATGGAGTTTCTTGCCGGTTCTTCTCCATGGAAACTACCACGCCGAACCGAGCAATGTGAAATAAAATAGTGTATCGCATCCAGTGTGTTTTCATTAGCACGAAACCCGTCTTCTGCCCACATAAGCTCGAGCCTAATGAAATAAAGTCCTGACAATCCCGACATATACACTTTCTTAAATTTAAAAGCAATTAAAGTTTATTTCAATGAGGGTATTCTAATGGCATAAGGTCTAAACATCTTTCATAATACACGACTATTTTTTCATTTAATTAGGAAAAATTTGTATTTTTGTGTGTGTGTGTGTGTATGTTTGTAATGAATAAACACAAAAACTCCAGCGCCAATTTCAAAAATTCTTTCACCATTAGAAAGCTACATTCACCCTGAGTAACATAGGCTATATCTTATCCCCGTACTCCCACGAGAACGGGAACTACGCGGGTGAAACCGCGTGACGTCCGCTAGTTTATCATAATTTCAGGTCCCTCTGTAATGTTGTCATCACCAACTCAATCTCTCTCTCTTGTCCGAAGGTGACCTGGGGTCAGCTAGCCGAGACCCTCCGCATCAAGTTCTGTTCGGCTACAGGCGGAGATCTCTCTGAAGACAACTTGAGGTTTCTCGCTGAGAAGATCTTTAGGTAAGACCTCTAGTTTTCAGGGTTTTGGCGGAGTATCCCAAGAAAAGTATAGGGAATATGCACGTAATTTTTTCTTAATTTAAATCAATAAAATACAGTACTATCAACCCAAAAAAAATATAGGGAATATGCACGTAATTTTTTCTTAATTTAAATCAATAAAATACAGTACTATCAACCCAAGAAAAGTATAGGGAATATGCACGTAACTTTTTTGTTCACATAAATCAATAAAATACAGTACTATCAACCCAAGAAAAGTATAGGGAATATGCACGTAATTTTTTCTTCACTTAAATCAATAAAATACAGTTCTATCAACCCAAGAGAAGTATAGGGAATATGCACGTCATTTTTTCTTCATTTAAATCAATAAAATACAGTACTATCAACCCAAGGAAAGTATTAAAAGTTAAGTTCAACTACTGCTTGTCGCTTAAAAATAATATTAAACTCCTGCAATTTTCTATGACAGTTGAAACGTCCGTAGCTGTCGCGGCCATGATGTGACGTCATTTACCACAATCTGCCTTGTTTACATCTAATTTTTTGCCCTGAATAGAGTAATTTTACTAATTGTATGTGCTCTAGTCAAGTGAAAATTGCAATAACAATATTATAATAAATTCTTAGCGAAACTTTAAGCACTTTTCAAATAAAAGAGTTTTTCTGACACATAGACTTTGACGTCACTACCGGCGTTATCGAGGACGACGCGTTTTGAGAGTGCGTTCCGTTTCACCAAAAACATGCTACATAGAACAGTAAAATAAGTGATGTATTGGCAACTTAAACAAGTGTACCACAATGTTTTTATGGGCCAATACAAGGCATTTTTCTATACTAATATTATAAAGAGGTAACATTTGTTTGTAAGTTTGTATGTAGGGGGTAATCTCCGGAAGTAATGAACCAATTTTAAAAATTGTTTCACTGGTAGAAAGCTACATTATTCCTGAGTGCTATAGGCTATATTTTATTCCCGTACTCCCACGGGAACGGGAACTACGCGGGTGAAACCGCGGGACGTCAGCTAGTAATAAATAAAAAGAGTTTGTATTTCATGCATATTCCCTATTGCCAAACTGCAGTGGGCAGGGCACATTGCTCGCAGAACGGATGGCCGATGGGGCCGAAAAGTTCTGGAGTGGCGACCGCGAACCGGAAGACGTTGCGTTGGAAGGTCTCCCACTAGGTGGAGCGGTAACCTGGTGAAGGTTTTGGGAATCCGTTGGATGCGAGTCGCACGGGACCGATCAATGTGGCGGCACTTGGGGGAGGCCTATGTCCAGCAGTGGACGTCTTTTGGCTGAAATGATGATGATGATGAACCCTGCAAGTATGGTGAGGAGTTTCAGTTGAAAAGGACAGCTAAACAACCAGGGGCCCTATTCTCTTACTTCCGTCCGTCCGTCCGTCTCTATCCGTCTCTCTCGCGCACGTCTGCAGAAGAGTGCGAGTGAGAGAGACGGACAGACGGACGGACGTTAGAGAGTAGAGCCTCAGTTTCAAGTTTTTTTTTTGTGTTAATAGGGAATATGCATAAATTTTCTTTTTTTTTATTTCGATACGGAATGTTAAAGTACTATAAAAATAATGACAAAAAGCGAAAACAAGAGATAAATCGGCCAAACAACACATAACCTATAACCATTTAAACTTTTGCTTCTATCTCTTTCTAGATAAACGGAATTTAGTATGGATTTTGTACGTCGATGCAGCGAATGACGTCATTCGCTGTATTGGATCTTTCTGTCTAATCAGCAGTTTCAAATGCTTATAATTTAGTATTTTTTATCATCATTTCAGCCGAAAGACGTCCACTGCTGGACATAGGCCTCCCCCAAGTGTCGCCACATTGACCGGTCCCGTGCGACTCGCATCCAGCGGATTCCCGCAACCTTCACCAGGTCATCAGTCCACCTAGTGGGAGGCCTTCCAACGCAACGTCTTCCGGTTCGCGGTCGCCACTCCAGAACTTTTCGGCCCCATCGGCCATCCGTTCTGCGAGCAATGTGCCCTGCCCACTGCCACTTAAGTTTGGCAATTCTTCGGGCTACGTCGGTAACCTTGGTTCTCTTGCGGATGTCTTCATTTCTGATTCGATCGCGCAAGGAAACTCCGAGCATAGCCCTCTCCATTGCCCTTTGGGTGACTTTAAGCCTTCTGATGAGGCCCATTGTGAGCGACCACGTTTCGGTCCCGTATGTAATCACTGGCAACACACACTGGTCATAGACTTTCGTCTTGAGACACTGCGGTAAGTTGGACGAGAAGATACCGCGCAACTTCCCGAACGCTGCCCAGCCTAGTCGGATTCGACGATTGACCTCTTTCTCGAAGTTAGACCTACCTAACTGGACCGTTTGTCCTAGGTACACATAATCGTCTACAACTTCGAGTGTGGAGTCTCCGATCTTGATAGGAGTGGGTGTGACATGGGCATTCAACATGACCTTGGTTTTGTCCATGTTCATTTTAAGACCCACTCTTCCGGAAGCTCCACTGAGGTCATCGAGCATTGTACTGAGGTCCTCCATGGTCTCAGCCATGACCACTATATCGTCGGCAAACCGAAGGTGAGTGATGTACTCGCCATTGACGTTGATGCCTAGCCCTCTCCAGTCCAGAACCTTGAAGACATCCTCCAGTGCAGCGGTGAACAGTTTCGGAGAAATGACGTCTCCCTGTCTCACACCTCGCTGCAGGAGGATAGGTTCCGAGGCTTGGTCCTGAAGTCGGACTGACATGGTGGCATTTTTGTACAAACACTTCAACACCTCGATGTACCGATAGTCGATTTGGCACCGTTGGAGAGACTGCAGTACAGCCCAGGTCTCGATCGAATCGAAGGCTTTCTCGTAGTCCACAAACGCTAAACAGAGGGGCAGGTTATACTCTTCGGTCTTCTGTATAACTTGCCGCAGCGTATGTATGTGGTCCACGGTGCTAAAGCCTTTTCGGAAACCGGCTTGTTCGGGTGGCTGGAAATCGTCAAACCTGCGCGCGAGACGATTCGTGATGACTCTAGAAAACAACTTGTAGATATGGCTTAGAAGTGAGATGGGCCTATAATTCTTCAACCGGGCATTGTCACCCTTCTTGAAGAAGAGTACCACCACACCCCTGCACCATGCCTGTGGCGTTTTTCCCTCAAGTATGACGGAATTAAACAGCTTCTGAAGGGCCTTAAGTACCGGTTTTCCACCCGCCTTCAGGAGTTCGGCCGTAATTCCGTCATCACCCGGTGCCTTGTTGTTTTTGAGCTGCTTCAGAGCCATCCTAATCTCGTACAGGCTGACGTCCGGGATGTCTTCGGTATAGTGTCGGGTCAGTCTAGCTCTTGGGTCGTTTGCTAGATCTACGACGGGTTTACTGGTTGACGTGTACAACTGTCCATAGAAGCTCTCGATCTCCCTCAGAAGCTCCGGTTTGGCGGATAAGATCCTACCATCGTCGGTCTTCAGTTTCGTGAGCTGGCTCTGCCCAATAGCCAGATCTCTTGCAAATACCTTGGAGCCTTTATTCCGCTCAATCGCGTCTTTAATACGCTCGGTATTAAAGCGGCGGAGGTCGCTCTTCAAGGATTTAGAGATCCGTCTATTGAGCTGCCGGTATTTGCACGCCTCGTCTGAAGACTGCAGGATCATCTCACGCCGCTCCTTCATGAGCTTGAGAGTGTGATCGGAGAGTCTCTTGTTCTGATGTGTACGACGTGCCTTGAAGAACTTAGACCCGGTCGTATGGACAGTTTCCACGAACCCATCGTTGTATTCGTCCACTGAGCTTCCTAGGCACTCGAAACGGTTCTGGAGTTCAAGCTGAAAGCTCTCGGGGTTTTGGATTTGGATCTGTGCTGGACAGAGCGTAGACTTCATCAGTCGAGACCTTTCAAGCTTAATATTGATGTTCAATGTGCCTCTTACCATGCGGTAATCGCTCCCGGTTTTCACCGAATTGATCACCGAGACATCATTGAACATTTGCTTCTTGGTTGACATGATGAAGTCAATCTCATTTCTAGTTGAACAACCGGGCTTTGCCAGGCTTCCACTTCCTGTGCTCACGCTTTTTGAAGATGGAGTTCATCATATAGAGGCCCTCCTTCTCCATAAAACTAGCCAGTTGGTGACCCCGGCGATTCCGATGTCCAACTCCAAATTGCCCCACCTGCAGCTCATCCCCGTCTCGTTTGCCCAGTTTCGCGTTGAAGTCCCCCATGACAACGGTGAAGTAAGTTCTGGAACCATGCATGGCTTTAGAAATATCCTCATACATGGTCTCCACTTCGTCGTCGGGGTGTGCCGAGGTCGGGGCGTAGACCTGTATGACTTTCAGCGAATATCTGGAGGATATTCTGAGTATAAAGTACGCCACCCTGGTCGACACACTCTCGATCTTCACCACGTTGTTCACAAGGGACTTGTGGACGATAAACCCAACACCACCTTGGGATTGCCGGTCACCCTCACGGAAATAGAGCAGGTTGCCGGATTTCAGGATTATCGTGTCCTCTCCCTCTCTTCGGACTTCAGACAATCCCACAATACTCCATCGCAGCCTGCTCAATTCCTCTTCGAGTTCCGCTATGTTCTCGTCGGTCCGGAGTGTGCGTGCGTTATACGTTGCCAGGTCCAGTCGTTGGTATTGAAAGCCGGATCCCATCCGGGGATTCTTCGCACCCCTTGCCACGCCGTAACCTCGACCGCTGCCGTAGTTGAGGGTAGACGGGCTGCCGGGCACTAGGGGCCATTTTCTTAATGCGGTATTCATAATGGGGGGGTTTTGCCATAATCGCCACGCTTGGCAAGCGGGTTGGCGATCGCAGTACAGTTCTTCCAAAAGACACAGAGAGCGCTGCTGCCCATTCTCTGGTAAGTCCCTTAGTCGCCTCTTACGACACCCACGGGAAGATATGGGATGGTGCTATTCTTTACGTCCGACACAATACGGAACGTAAAGTATTTTTTATAGATATTAAAAAAAAAATGTTTTTGCTATTTCTGATGTTAATACGCTTTGTTTCGAGTGATAAAAAAAAATCTTGCATATACCCTATTACACTGACTATACGGGGTGGAAGGCGCGCAAGAGACTCCCCTAAAAATCAATAGTAGATTTTACAACAAGTGCACAAAACGAACCATTTTTATCCGAGATTTTTAGCAGCCCGAGCCGAAGGCGAGGGCTGATAGTAATGTCGAGGATAAAAATGGTTTTGTGGACGAGTGGAACTCTGCTTTTCACTTCGATTGCGAGGAAATAAAACAGTAGTATAAATTGAAGAAATTAATAAACGCACGCAAAAACAAGAGCTGTTTCCCACCGCTTTCTTTTTTTGAAATCTTACGACATTGATATTAGACTTGGGCTGCAGACCTATACAGCCTACTATTACATTTTTTTTTTTAATAATAATTTTCTTAAATTAATTAAATAACCTACCGTAGGTACTTGAATTAAATTTTTTATGTCTTAAAAAACACATAAGGCAAATAAATTAAAGTAAATATTCTAAAATAACAAATTCTATCTATGAACTTCTTATTGCGTTTGGCTATATGGCTCATTTTCTTTGCCTTAATATAGATACATTTATGAGTAGATACATTAATGCCCTTGTGCACAAAATTCGATTTTGTGCAGCCTATATCCTGCACAAACAAGCACTTTCAGAGCATGAGAAGTGAAAAATATTTTATTCCACATAGGCTTAGATTACTTGTTACTTTTAAGACGTCGACAAGGGTGCACGTTTCGGTATGGTAGTTTCCATGGAGAAGAACCGGCAAGAAACTCCATGGTTACTCTTTTCAAATCATTTGGTATTACAGTATTCCCAAATTAATAATGCGCATGCAGATCTTCGCTAATTGTCGTATTCCCGGAAACACCCGAATCATTGAATCGTAAAAGCCCTAAACAATGCACTTGCATTTTTCACCTTGTTCGAAAGAAATAGAGAGTCAATATCATGTGTACACAATCGAAAACAATTCGGGCGGTCGGCGGTGGTCGCCGGTCAGTCATCAGTCAAAGGTCCGTCAGTCGTCTCTATATATTGGTGGTGATTGCACGTGTTCTCTTTGTGTGGAATTATATAGAGCTGCTATTACACATTTTTTGAATTTTCAATTTTTTGTAATTGTAATATTATTCTGGAATGATCAGTGCTGTAAATACTTTTGAACTGAGATTGTAATGATTAGATTTCTAAGGTTTTAATGTAAACCTGTGTTTGAAAACCATTTTTCTTCTTCTAATATAAACCTTGTGTTATTTAAACCTTCTTTTCTTCCATCATTACACCAGCTTCAGTAAGACACTTGAAAAGTACTATAAAATTTTCGAAGTAAATCAATCCAACAAAGATTCTAGCATATTCGCAATCGTGTGGTTTTCCTCGCTATTTACTTACATGGAACTATCGAATCAAATTTCGTTACTGATAAATCAATATTTATCTCTTAATTCTACTAAATTATGCACGAAGAAAATGCACTTAACCACTCTTTATACATATCGTCTTCCGACGCTCGGGGAATACGACCGTTGCCGAACAGTGACGAAGATTTCTATGCGCATTATCACTTTGGGAGACCTGTACAATATTATCGTGTTACAGTACTTAAGAGCTTAAACTACCTCAAATTAGCAACTGGAACTGAACTTGGTTGGTTCAAACTTCATTTGAAATACTGTTAGAATAAAGTTCTAATCAGCTTGCACTACAAAGTGGTTGTTACGTCAGTCACTGCGGGCCGAATTGTGCCAAATGTGTTTTTTTTGCGATTTACAAAAAATCTATTGATTGGACTAAAAAAATAAATAACATAAGACCTGCTTTATAGTTAGTTTAGTTAGGAAGTATTTTATGATTGCCTGCGGTTTATTGTTGAGGTAACTTTGGGATTTTTTTCTATCGAGAAAATTTTATGGAAGCGTGTTTTCGCCAAACATAGGACTTAACATTAATCCTCAACTTTACCATATATTTATTTTAAAAATTAATGCTGCAGTATTTTAGGTGTAACAGAGGATCATGCTAAGCCATTTGAGGTAGTGTAGGCCCTTAAGGCGCTGTCAACACCAAAATCGCGCACACTGTCTATTTGTATGGGAGAAAACAAGACGTCACTATTACTGGGCGGCCAGGTTTTAGAAGAAAATAATGAATAAATATTGATATAAGAAAAGTATGGATTATTTGCGAAATATGACTCGTTAGCGGATTAGGTATGAATATGTTAACTTCATGTTTTTAATTGCAGACCCATACGTCAAAAAAATAAAGACATAGGACGGTTAATGATGATTTTAAGACCAATCTTTGCAATTATTTTCTATCAAGCCGATTTCGTTGAAATATGTATCGAGTCCGTCCAAAGTCTTTGAAATATGATCAATATTAACATATATTTTTTTTGCCGTGCTAGAACAAACAGTTTTTCTTAAAAAACTGCTTAAATAACATCAATTTCAACAAAGTAGGTGTTGTCAGCCCCTTAAGTATGGGGGGACAGCGTAGGCCCGAATAGGTCGTTGCTTGCTACACAAAAAACGTAAAACAAGATGAAAATTTAACTAGCATCTAGGAATCTATTGTATTTTATAACGGGCTGGTGTCCGCAACTCCACGTCAAAGCGCGTATTTTGCGTACGGGTGGGAAATTCACTCGATCCACCCTAACTCCCCGAGAAAGGCCAGCAGCGCTTTGGTGTTGCTCACAATCTCGTAGGTAGGGAATCCAATCCCGCAAACGCGGGATCCCGCAAATTTGCGGGATTGAAAAAAAAATATATTTAAGAAAAATGGGCTCAGGCGACTATCTTATTATTTATAAGACACCTCAGCACAGCTTATTAATAAGTGATTTAACAACTTTCCCATAGAACTCGTGACTTTTATGTAGAATTTGTATGGAAAATAATTTTGATTCAGTTCTTAACTTACAGCTAAATAAGTTTTGAATTTCTATTTTGTGTCGCATGATCGGAAGTCGGAACGGAAAGTAATCAATGTCAGTTCAGTTCAAATACTCTATGACTAGGGATTTCCCTACGGTGCACGGGGATTTACCATCGCGCGCGGTGAAGTGTCAAAGAAAGTTATTGCGTCATAGCGTCTTACTTGTGATGTGAAAAGGTTACATAACGTACGCGAGACAATTTTTTTTTTATCAAATTGTTAAGAGCACGTTTCCAGTGAAAAATACAGTTTAATATTAAAAATGAGTGTCAATTTAGTTTATAAAGAGTATAAAAGCTCGAGTGAAGTGTGGAAACATTTTTAAGAGCAGAAAATGGATGTCTTTCATTTCACTACAAAAATAATAGTAAATAAAAGCAATGCCGCAAATCCCGCGGGATCCGCGGGATTGATGACCTTGATCCCGCATGCTTGCGGGATCGAGATTTTGATGCGGGATTGGATTCCCTACTCGTGGGGAATACCTGGGTTACCGAAATACTTTGCCCTGTATGTTGCAATTGTTGCAAACACTGGGCAACCATCTGGGAATCTAAAAAACGCCCTTCGCCATTTCCTTACATTTTAACGGTACACAACGACCCCTATCGGCTTTTGAACGTATGCTATATGTAATATGAAGTATATGCGCTGTTCCCAGGACCTGCCTTCCTCTCAACACCATGGAGCTCAACGCCATGCCCGTCTCCTGGACGCAGTTCTGCAAGGATGCTCTCCCGGAGAGGAACTTCACTTTCTGGGAGTGGTTCTATATGGTGGTGAAGGTCACCAGGGACTATCTGAGGACGCTGTGGTGTGATCAGTAAGTGTTGTATTGTATTGTATAGCGGGCTGGTGTCCGCAACTCCACGTCAAAGCGCGTATTTTGCGTACGGGTGGGAATTTTATTCGATCCACCCTAACTCCCCGAGAAAGGCCAGCAGCGCCTTGGTGTTGCTGAATCAGTAAGTGTTTATTTTATATTAGTTTAGTCTTAAAGATAACTTTAGTTCGTGGCTGAATAATAACAGCCGCTCGGGTCGATATTTAGGTTAAGCCGTACTTGCCTAGGTTGGTCTGTGGATAGGTGACCACCGTTACATACCGAGTTTCCTCTGTGCCTCGGAAAGCACGTTAAGCTGTTGATCCCGGCTGTCATTTGTAGATCTATGACAGTCGTTACAGGTAGTCAGTGGCCCTAAAAGTCTGACAACCAGTCTTACCAAGGGGTATCATATTACCCGGTACTAACTGGGTTGTGGAGGTCAGATAGGCAGTCGCTCCATGTAAAATACTGGTATTCAGCTGCATCCGGTTAGACTGGAAGCCGACCCCAACGTGGGTGTTGTCTCCTGCTGATATGGAGGAAAGTGGAAATTATGTTTTACCTACTCCTCCGTTATACTTTTCTGATTAATTCCGTTGCGGGATCCAAGACGGTTAAATAGGCTTTTTTTTTTTTAGTTAGCCCGTAGTGTCCCACTCCTGAGCAAAGGTCTCCCCCCATTCCTTCCACTTCTCGCGATGGTGTGCTTCTTCTCGCCAATTTACCAAAAAGCCATCCAAGACGTCCCGCCATCTTCTCCTCGGTCTGCCGCGACCCCGTCTAGCTGTCTCAGGGCCCACAGCTGTGCGAGCATCCGACAGACATGGCCTGCCCAGTCCCATTTTAGTCTCGCAGCTTTATAAGCTAAATAGGCTTGTGTCCTGAAAAAATCTAATTAGTCCGTCAGTTAGATTATCAAAAAATATTTGACACGTATTTTTTCTTTTGTTACGTAAACCAAAATTGACGAAGATACGACGCTTTTAAAATTCTCAATACGTCACGTCTTGGTATAATTTTTAGCTAGTTTTGACGTCACGAGCCCGGACTCCTGAGTTTTGATGCGTTTTATCTTTGTCAATATTCATTGATTTACATAAACAAAAAATATGTGTCCATTATTTTCCAATACTCTAACTGACGGACTAAATAGATTTGCAATAGGGTATATGCATGATTTTTTTATCACTCTAAATAAAGCGTATTAACATCAGAAATAGCAAAGATAATTTTCTTTTTTAATATCTATAAAAAATACTAAGTTATAAGCATTTGAAACTGCTGATTAGACAGAGAGATCCGATAAAGCGCATGACGTCATTCTCTGCATCGACGTACAAACTCCATACTAAATCCAGTTTATCTATAAAGAGATAGAAACAAAAGTTTAAATGGTTATAACTTTTGTGTTGTTTGACCGATTTATGTCTTGTTTTCGCTTTTTGTCATTATTAGTACTTTAACATTCCGTATCGAAATAAAAAATAAAAAAAATATAAGCATATTCCCGATTTTTTTGATACTGTCGTCATGCCTATTGTGACTTCGTCGAGCTTCATTGTGTCGGCGCTTTTCTGGTGGTCGCCACGGTTGATTCTGGCGCACAGGAGTTACAGTGGTTTGGGAATACTGTGGCGGGCTTGTCACAAAACCCATTTTTTTTTCGGATGGGAAAACATCAAATGGCTCCTCCCGCTCTGGGCGGAGCAGGAGGGAGTGTCAGACTTGTACAGACTAAAACCCATCCATGTTCCTTCATCGGGCTTTGTGTTCCGGGGCCACGGTATCTCTTTCGAACAGTCCCACTGCCCCGGCAGGGTCCCTATAACCCTTCAAGGACTAATCGTGATAATGTAATGTTATTATTATATATTTGACGACTGCAATGGCGCAGCGGTAGTGAGGCTGCCTTACGTTCTTAAAGTCCCGGGTTCGAATCCCGGTAGTACCCAATGCGCATTTGTCTCCAAAAGCCATGGATGTTTACACAGGGTGTAAAAGACCTCATCACGAAGCCGTCAACCAAGCATTCTGTACATCAAACTAAGTAACTTTACGCAAAAATTATTGCTGGGAAACTACTGTTTTTTGGGGTGAAAAATCATGTTTTGTGGTAGAACTCAATGTAACGCACTCAAAACATTGTGCTGATAGATGGAATGAATAGTACGGGGGTCGTGGAGGTGTTTAAAGTAAAAATTTTACATAAAAAATTTGTATTAAAAAAAACTTGTGTAAAAGTTGGAACTTTGACCCGGTGAACCACCAGAAAATAAATTTTTGGTTCTAATTTCACAATAAAATGGGGATTAATTTTGGTGACCATTTACTAATTTTGGCAATCAAAAGTGTTTTTTTTGCCGTTACATTTTGCTAAATGCCTTTATTTATATTATACTAGCTGACCCGCGCAACTTCGTCTGCGTCACATGAGCTACCTACCTACCTACTACCTACCTACTACCTACCTACTACCTACCTACTACCTACCTACTACCTACCTACTACCTACCTACTACCTACCTACTACCTACCTACTACCTACCTACTACCTACCTACTACCTACCTACTACCTACCTACTACCTACCTACTACCTACCTACTACCTACCTACTACCTACCTACTACCTACCTACTACCTACCTACTACCTCCCTACTACCTACCTACTACCTACCTACTACCTCCCTACTACCTACCTACTACCTACCTACTACCTACCTACTACCTACCTACTACCTACCTACTACCTACCTACTACCTACCTACTACCTACCTACTACCTCCCTACTACCTACCTACTACCTACCTACTACCTACCTACTACCTACCTACTACCTACCTACTACCTACCTACTACCTACCTACTACCTACCTACTACCTACCTAATACCTACCTACTACCTACCTACTACCTCCCTACTACCTACCTACTACCTACCTACTACTTACCTACTACCTACCTACCTAACTACCTACCTACCTACCTACTACCTACCATTCACCCTTTTTTTTTTTTTTTTTTTCATTGTTTTTATAATGTATTCTGCTGTTCTGGGCGGAGACAAATCCAACGCAACAAAAACCATGAATATTGATCCAGCAGATCTCGAGTTATAAGTGATGTAACAAACCCGTCTTTCTTTTATATATATAGATGTATTAATTTTGATTGCAGCCTGATCATGGGCTTCATCCAGAAGAAGCAAGCGGAGGAGATGCTGTCCAAGTGTCCCGCGGGCACCTTCCTGTTGCGCTTCTCCGACTCCGAGCTGGGAGGCATCACCATCGCCTGGGTCGGCGGTAAGTGACCTGCTTACTGTGCCTACTTCATATTCATACCTCACTTACACGATAGGTTTGGTTGAAAAAAAATATATTAGCGCCAAAAATCCGCCATTTTGTTTCTTTTTATGGTGCCATACAAAAAATTAAAAAACTGGGCAAGTGCGAGTCGGACTCGCGCACGAAGGGTTCCGTACCAATTATTATAAAAAAATCACGTTTGTTGTATGGGAGCCCCCCTTAAATATTAATTTAATTCTGTTTTTAGTATTTGTTGTTATAGCGGCAACAGAAATACATCATCTGTGAAAATTTCAACTGTTTAGCTGTCACGGTTCATGAGATACAGCCTGGTGACAGATAGACGGACAGACAGCGAAGTCTTAGTAATAGGGTTCCGTTTTTACCCTTTGGGTACGGAACCCTAAAAACGGTACCCTTCTAGGAGGAAGATTATAGTGATTTTGTGTGTGTATGGTGTAACAGATATGCTTAATCCTATCAAAATAAATAGATATAAGCAGACTTGTTCAATTGAAATTTAATGAGGGAAGAATTTACATATGAGATAAAAAATACAGCTAATTATATAAAAAATCTACCTAGCACGCACTTTAGGATAGTTTTATAGTTCACGCACTTAGTTGGTTAGGAATCAGTTCAGCACTGTGGGAATGGGAACAGGCGTTAGGGTAGCAGGTCAATACCAGGGTAACTTCGAAGATCAGCTTCAGGAAACTTCTGCTGGAAGGGCGTCGTGCAGATCTCAGAGTCCACCAGGTCAGCTCTGTAGGAAGGCAGGGTAGATCTCAGGGCCAGACGTCAGGATAGCTTTGCGAGACAAGTAGGGCACGGAACGGGTAGAAGTCCCCGGTGAATCTTTAGCTGGATCCCCTGGGTAGTTAGCCACGGATACACTAGGGGACAAATGGAGCAACATGTTGCGGAACATGTTCCTCAACAACTACGTGGAATGTGCCGACATACATGTCGCGGAACATTTTGTCGACCACACTTCTCAGTGTTTATAGAAATGTCTCAGTGACAAATGGCGCAACACTGACGCGGGACACGTGCGCTCGCTCTCGAGGCGGGAGCAAGGAACATGCCCCGCGTCACGTACAATGTTGACGAAGATAAGACGCTTTTAAAATTCTCAATACGTCACGTCTTGGTATAATTTTTAGCTATAATGACGTCACGAGCCCGGACTCCTGAGTTTTGATGCGTTTTATCTTTGTCAATATTCATTGATTTACAAAACAAAAAATATGTGTCCATTATTTTCCAATACTGACGGACTAAATAGATTTGCAATAGGGTATATGCATGATTTGATTGCAATGTTGTGGGTCATGTTGCGGGACACTATGCAACGTTGCAGCGTCACGTATATTTTGTGTTGCGCGTCATGTTGCGGGACAAAATGTTCCCTAGTGTATCCGGGGCTTGAGTATCTGACAGCAAAAACCAAGTTGTTTTTCTGATGCTTATCAAATCAGCTCCAAGAGTAGACTGCTTCCAGCCGTTCGTGAGCTCGTTTTTCAAAGTAGTCTTCCTTTTTCAAATATAGTTTTCTTCTAGTGGCCATCTCATCTGACAAGTGTAGTCGGCCAGGACATATCCATGAGTGCGTAAAGAATTTTATAAATATAATTTGAAATTAAGTTATTTAGTAAACAATCGTAATAATCTATAAAATACTAAACACATTTTGATAAAAATAATTTGAATTTTATAAACCAAAAAGTAAATATCATAGAGTAAGAAAGAGAAATAAAAACCGGCCAAGAGCGTGTCGGGCCATGCTCAGTGTAGGGTTCCGTAGTTTCCCGTCCGTCACAATAAGTGTTCCCACTTATGAGTTTAAAGGTGGGTATCCATTATGTAAAAATGCTTGCATATACTAATATACTACAAACTTAGTCCAGAAATTATTTTGTACAACTTTGTCTTTTTTGTACAAAAACTGTTGTTTCCATCAAGTTCAAAATGATTTTCCTAGAAAGTCCTTATAAAGTTCTACTATTCAAATTTTTTTCATATTTTCTAAACTTATGGTTCAAAAGTTAGAGGGGGGGGGACACATTGTTTTTTACTTTTGGAGCGATTATTTCCGAAATTATTGACATTATCAAAAAATGATTTTAGGAAACCCCTATTCATTAAATACCTTTCCAACAATATATCACACGTTAGGGTTGAAATTAAAAAAAAATCACTTCCTACTTTACATATAGGGGGGCTACCCTAATAAAACATTTTTTTCCATTGTCGGCGTGATTGATATACATATTGGTACCAAATTTCAGCTTTCTAGTGCTAACGGTCACAGAGATTAAGCGAGGACGGACCGACGGACAGACATGGCGAAACTATAAGGGTTCCTAGTTGACTACGGAACCCTAAAAAGTAACTGACAGTTTGACAATTTGACGCTTGACGTAAGTGTCACAACATGAAAATTATGAGTTATATTTTAATTCAGCTATTTTTAAATTAATAAATCGTATTTAGATCGATTTGCTGAGTGTAGACATATAAACAAACTAGTATTTGCTTGGGTGCGCGAGCTGCGCGCAGCTCGCGTGTCGTCGTGTTCTTGAGACATATTCCATACCCTTATAAATTTTGAGAATCCATAAGAATCCTTAAACGAATTGGAAAAACCGTTACAACTACCCCTAGATCAGTATGAAAACCCTTAAGAACCCCTAAAACATTATAAAATTAATATTAAAAAAAAAACCTAATAAAATAAAAGTAAAAAACCTTACTTAAAAACTGAGACCCATTCAAAAAACATAACCCTAAAGTTGCTTGTCGTGGCCCCTGAGTTACGCTTCACCCACTCGATCTTCGTTACCCTACGGAGGTCGCCGGCTCGCTTCGCTCGCCACCTCCCCCCTTCGCTCCACTCGGTCTCGCAGGTTCGCTCCGCTCAGGACCTTCCTATCACCGGACAGGTTTCGATGCCTATATTTGTTCAAACTCCCAATGGCTATCTCTAACCGTAATGAAGTTACAGCCCTTTCAATTTTAGGGGAGGTTGGGGAGGGGAGGGTATACAAATTTCAACGCCCCTCAATAGTTTTAGGTAAGAATCAAAAGATTTTTCAGTAGTAAAAAAAAGGGTGAAGCGGGGGTGAAGGGGGTGAGAGGGGTGAGTTTTGAAAAAAAAATTTGACCAACTATGGGCCCCCATGTATGAATCTGAAAAAAAAAATGGTCCAAGTCTCTCAACTTCCGAGATCCGCTTAAAGGGGGGAGAAGGGGGATAAGTGGGTCAACTTTTGAAAACTGTTTTTACTTTTCCGAGCCTCCTCTATACGAATCTGAAAAAAAAAAATGTTCCAAGTCTCTCAACTTCCGAGATCCGCCTAAAGGGGGTGAGAAGGGGGGCAAGGGGGGCAAATTTGAAAACTGGTTTTTACTTTTCCGAGCCTCTTCTATACGAATCTGAAAAAAAAAATGTTCCAAGTCTCTTAACTTCCGAGATCCGCCTTAAGGGGGTGAAAGGGGGGGGCAAGGGGGGCAATTTTGAAAACTTGGTTTTTACTTTCCGAGCTTCCTCTATACGAATCTGAAAAAAAAAATGTTCCAAGTCTCTTAACTTCTGAGATCCGCCTAAAGGGGGGAGAAGGGGGAAAAAGGGGTCAATTTTGAAAACTGGTTTTTACTTTTCCGAGCCTCCTCTATACGAATCCGTAAAAAACGAAAAATACGGGTCTCTTTGTTTCCGAGATACGATAGGGAGGGGGAGGAAGGGGGGTGAAAAGGGGAGGTTTGGCACTTTTCCCATACTCGCGGGAGCTACTTGTTTACGAATCTGTCAAAATATACCCACCTCCCCATCCACCATCTGGGAGAACAATTCTGTCAGTGAGTGAGTCAGTCAGTCAGTGGTAATCGAGCTTTATATAGTATAACTAGTATTTGCGTGGGTGCGCGAGCTGCGCGCAGCTCGCGTGTTGTCGTGTTCTTGAGAAGTATTCCTTACCATCATAAAATTTTGAGAATCCATAGGAATCCTTAAAATAATTGGAAAATCCGTTACAACTACCCCTAAATCAGTATGAAAACACTTAAGAACCCCTAAAACATTATAAAATTAATATAAAAAAAACCTGATAAAAACAAGTAAAAAACCTTACTTAAAAACTGAGACCCATTATAAAAAACATAACCCTAAAGTTGCTTGTCGTCACCCCTGAGTTACGCTTCACCCACTCAACCTTCGTTACGCTGCGGAGGTCGCCGGCTCGCTTCGCTCGCCACCTCCCCCCTTCGCTCCACTCGGTCTCGCAGGTTCGCTCCACTCAGAACCTACCACCACCGGACAGGTTTCGACGCCTACTATAATATTTGTTCAAACACCCAATGGCTATCCCTAACCGTTACGAAGTTACAGCCCTTTCAATTTTAGGGGAGGTTGGGGAGGTGAGGATACCCTCCGTATCTAAATTTAAACGCTCCTCAATAATAATTTATAGTAAAATCAAAAAGCCGCTACTTGTCCTAGTTTCCGAGATACGATGGGGGGAGGGGTGAAGAGGGGGAGAGTGGGGAGTTTTGAAAACTGATCTTGACTAAGGTGTTGCCCCTTTATATGAATCTGAAAAAAAAAATGTTCCAAGTCTTTCAATTTCCGAGATCCGCCTAAAGGGGGTGAAAACAGGGGCAGGGGGGGCAATTTTGAAAACTGGTTTTTACTTTCCCGAGCCTCCTCTATACGAATCTGAAAAAAAAACGTTCCAAATCTCTTGGTTTCCGAGATACGATAGGGAGGGGTGAGAAGGGGGGCGAAAAGGGGAGGTTTGGCACTTTTCCCATACTCGCGAGAGTCACTTGTTTACGAATCTGTCAAAATATACCCACCTCCCCATCCACCATCTGGGAGAACAATTATGTCAGTGAGTCAGTGAGTGAGTGGTAATCGAGCTTTATATAGTATAATAAAAAGGATGATAAAATGATGAATATGAAGTGTAAGTATAGCATAATACTATAATGGCCAGGGTTGTTATGATTTAAATCGCGATTAAAATCAAGTGATTTTTTACTGCGACCAAGTCAGCCAAAATGTGTCAAGATGCTTCCCCCGACATAAACTACGGCGCGCAATACAAAATATGAAAAATGTACCTATAACCGAAGAAGAATTGGATATAATCAAGCAACTGCTATGTACAGTTGCTTCTTCCGCTGAGGTCGAAATAATATTTTCGGCATTCAATTTGGTGCACAGCAAAATAAGAAATAAATTAGGCACCGAGAAGGCAGCCAAATTAGTCTTCCTTTTGATCAAACTAAATATTTTCTTTGTTCATTAAAATTACAGTGTTTTTTATTATGTGATTTGATTTTATGTAAACAAAGATATATACGTAGGTATATAAGTAAAAAATATCAAAAGGTAAAAAACTCAAAAAAATCCGATTTAAATCGAATTAATCAGATTTAAATCATATAAATTCGATTATTTTACTTTTATAAAAAAAAAAAAAAAAAATGGTTTTTATCAACCCTGTGTATGTCATTACTTCTCCGAATAGGGAATATGCACGTTACTTTTTCTACACTTAAATCAGTAAAATACAGTACTAACAACCCAAGAAAAGTATTAAAATTTAATCTACTGCTTGTCACTTAAAAATAAAAATTAACTCCTACAATTTTCTATGACAGTTCAAACGTCCGTAGCTGTCGCAGCCATGATGTGACGTCATTTACCACAATCTGCCTTGTTTATATGTTTTTTTTTTTGCCCTTCATAGAATAATTTTACTTTGTATGTGCTCTAATCAAGTAAACATGGCAATAACAATATTATAATAAAATCTTAGTGAAACTTTAAGCACTTTTCAAATAAAAGTGTTTTTTTGACACATAGACTTTGACGTCACTACCGGCGTTATCGCGGACGACGCGTTTTGAGAGTGCGTTCCGTTTCACCAAAAACATGCTACATAAAACAGTAAATTGTAAAATAAGTGATGTATTATCAACTTAAACAAGTGTACGACAATATTTTTATGGGCCAATACAAGGCATTTTTAATAAATAAAAAGAGTTTTGTATTTCATGCATATTCCCTATTTGATTCCTATTAGAGACACTATCGAATGGTGTAATAATAAAGTATGTGTTTTTTCTTCCAAAATCAATTCCAAGATTCTTGGCTAAGGATATTGATTTTCCGAAAATCGAATGATGTAGTTGTAGTTTTTATCAAAATCGGGCTCGAGACTCCTTTGAGTATTTTTCACTATTCCTCATAGTTTTGGATTTGGCAATCCACACCCACTTGAAAAATCCACCCCGTATACTGCTGTTTATTTTCTTTTAATTCATAATATAATACTATGTTGTTAATTGGTTGTACTGATAATTTAACAATTAAAAATGATTTTGTGCAAGAATCAAATGAAATGTTACTTGTAATTTTATGTTTAATACTCGAGAGGTTTGGCGCTAATAGTCGAAATACAGGTTCTGTTCTGTCTCTGCCAAGTTCGGCTATAGATGACTACACCACTTATACTGACCTAAATTAGGCTGTTAAAACATTTTGTAACCTATGTCTAAGATTTCATTAAATAAGTATTACGAGTATCATTATCATATATTTTTTTTGTATTTTGTCCTGTGCGCGCTAATAAATGGTTTTTCTTTGTTTGTTTCCAGAGGGTAACGAGGTGTTCAGCCTGCAGCCATTCACGTCGCGCGACCTCATGCTGCGCTCGCTGGCGGACCGCGTGCTGGACCTTACGCAGCTGCAGTTCCTCTACCCCAACATCGCCAAGGACGACGTCTTCTCCAAGTACTACACCAAGCCCGGTGAGTAGCCGACAGTGCAGCTGTGCTCACGTTCACGTCGCGCGACCTCATGCTGCGCTCGCTGGCGGACCGCGTGCTGGACCTTACGCAGCTGCAGTTCCTCTACCCCAACATCGCCAAGGACGACGTCTTCTCCAAGTACTACACCAAGCCCGGTGAGTAGCCGACAGTGCAGCTGTGCTCACGTTCACGTCGCGCGACCTCATGCTGCGCTCGCTGGCGGACCGCGTGCTGGACCTGACGCAGCTGCAGTTCCTCTACCCCAACATCGCCAAGGACGACGTCTTCTCATAGCCGTATGACGTAATAACATGGCGACTACTATAATGGTGTTATGAAACAGATTTAAAAAGCTGAAACCTTTGAATTGAATTTTAAAATTTAGTTTGCTATTTTATGAACTAAAACTAACGTTTTCCGACTGCTGAGATAGCTTAGGCAAAACCTAAACTATCGCAATAATATATTATTAGATTTTTTCTCATAAATAGTAAAATACCCTATTGCAACATGTTTGCTTATACTCACACCTTGTACACAGAGAACGAGATGCTGAAAAACGGCTACGTGAAGCCGGTACTGGTGACCACTCTACCGCCGTACATGTCGTCGTCACCGGCGTACGCGCACTCACCAGACTCGCATCGCAACACGCCCAGCGTCCAGAGCAGGTGAGTCTAGCTTTACGAGCTCGAAGTTTGGGAGTCAATAATTTTGAACTGTCTAACACTCGCATCTCTCTCTATACAACAGACCATCTCCATACTGTCAACCAAGCTATCGAAAAAACCACTTCACTTTGCCTTTGTGGATTATGCCAAGGCATTCGACAGAATACACCATCAGTCATTCATTAATAATGCCTTGGAATCTCAAAATGTACCACACATCTACATTGATCTCGTTGATACCATATATCAAAGTAGCTCTGCGAACATCAAGTTGCACATTTCTGGTCCCAATTTCAGTGTGCAAAAAAGGTGTCAAACAGGGTGATCCAATCTCGCTCAAGCTATTTACAAATCTCTAGTCAAGTTAAAGGAAAAAAAGAAAAAGTATTTATTGGTCTTGCACAGGACAAAACAAAAAAGGTTGAATTAACCATTAAACGATATTATAAAGGTGTAAATAGACACTTAACGAAGCTGAAAGGCACTTGTATTCCCCGTCATTGCGATCATTTTTTTGACCATACTTGGGAACCTTCTACTTACGGAAATATTGGTACAACTTTATTAGTTTTTTAAATACCTGTTTTTAAGGTTATAACTTTATTTTTAAATACCTCCACGACTCCCGTAGCGTGCTATTCAATGTGTCCATCATCACAATGTTTTGAGTGCGTTACATTGTATTTTTTCACCCCAAAAAAAGTTTCCAGCGATATTTTTTGCGTAGTTACTTAGTTTGATGCACTGAATGCTTGGTTGACGGCTTAGCGAAGTCTGTATAATCTGTGCGTGCAAGTTAAATAAAAGCTTGTAAAAAATCATTCCACTATGAAATGTAGTAGTTTTGACGATCAAAATTATTCATTCGAAAATGTAGTGTGGTTTATTTTGTAAATATAGTATACGTAATTATATAGTTTTACGTTATGTTTTTTGTTCCTTTTGTGTTTTTTTTTTTAAATTTGTTTATTTTCTTCCCATAGGTACATGATTGATTTTTGAAAGTATTTTTTTTTTAATTTTTTTGGATGCTGAACTGAAGTGAAATATAAATTAGTATTAATAATTTTAGTTTATTCGTTTTAATTATTTTTTAATAGTCACATCCTGATTTTTTGAAATATATTTAAGTTAGTACCTATTTTTTATTATTTTTAAGTTTTTTTTTTACTTATATTTAAGTTTTTACTGCAATGATTTTTTTTGTATTGTATAATAGTATAAGGTTGGCTATATTTTCTAAAATTAATTTAATATTTTTATTTTTTAGGAAATAATTTTATATTAAGCTGCACTTATATGTTTCATGGCCTGTAAGAGGCCTAGCTTTGGTTTAAAAGTTAATCAGTCATTTGAAGATGTAGATAGAGTATGCTACAGTTATTGGCTAACAATAGGAAATATGCACGTAATTTTTTCTTCACTTAAATCAATAAAATACAGTATTATCAACCCAAGAAAAGTATTAAAAGTTAAGTTCAACTATTGCTTGTCGTACAAAAATAATATTAAACTTCTGCAATTTTCTACGACAGTTCAAACGTCCGTGACTGTCGCGGCCATGATGTGACGTCATTTACTTCAATCTGCCTTGTTTACATATAATTTTATGGCCTTAAGTAATTTTACTAATTAAATGTGCATTATAATTAAACAAAAATGGCAAAAACGATATTATAATAAAATCTTAGTGAATCTTTAACTACTTTTCAAATAAAAGTTCTTTATTGACACATAGACTTTGACGTCACTACCGGCGTTATCGAGGACGACGCGTTTTGAGAGTGTGTTCCGTTTCACCAAAAACATTCTACAAAAAACAATAAATTGTAAAATAAGTGATGTTTTATAAACTTAAACAAGTGTACCACGATGTTTTATATGCGCCAATACAAGGCATTTTTATTAAATAAAAAGAGTTTTGTATTTCATGCATATTCCCTATTGAGGCCAGGCAAAACATCGCGCAGAAAAACATTGAGAAGTACATTTTTAGAAGTGGAGAACTTTGTTATTGCATTCGAGGCGGAATTCACACCCGAGCCGCACACTCTGTCCCGTTTACGTTCACTAGTTGGTCCTTACCATAACCATACTTTATCTGTTTTAACAAATGTTTCACAAAAAAAAAGACAATTTAGAAAAAATATTTGGTGCTATAAATCTAAAAAAAAAGAACTAGGCCTTCTAGAAGCCACTCTTGACAAAGGCCTTTCAAAAATGTGGCTACAAGGTACACAGAAAGTGGTACAACGATCTTTTGGCTCTTAAATGACATTGACAGATGGCGCATGTATTTCCAATTTGGCTAACGACAAATGATCCTTGTACAGTATAATGAGTCACACCAATGTTTTTTGATATCAGCATGTAAAAAAAATAGGTAACTGTAGAAAATCTGTTTTTTTGCCTATCTTCAAAAATGACTAAGATATTAAACGTTAAAGTAAAATCCGACTACAGATTTGACGTCACGCTGCGAGTGTTCGAAGGAACGCAAATTTAAAAAAGCGATGAAATTTTACAACGCTGTACAGGTCGCGGCACGAAAGTCTAGCGGTGACCGTTATTGCGCAGAAGTAAAAAATAAGAATGTCTTGGGGCGTGCGTTGCGCCGATTGGCTCTCCAGTCGTATAACATGCGCAGATATCCCCTCCACGTTTCGTTCAGCGCTAGACTTACGTGCCGCGACCTGTAACTTGAAATCCTGGCTCGATTTCGATGAAACAAAAACTACTTTAATTTGTAATATTTTGATGTGTTGGTGTGACTTATTGTTCGATATATGCGTGTTATTGTAATTTCACCCTTACGTCTATTACCTATAACACCTGTTCTTCTTTTTAGCTGCGGCACAACGATTCTTCAACTGTAAACGGATTGTTTTTCGACTAGACTTGTAACACATGACTTGAAATTTTTCATTCTTAATTTTAGATGAAAAAATGAAAATATTTGTTGAAAATAAAAAAAATGTTTTGGATCACAATTTTGATCAACCGTAATCTTTTTTTAGATATTTAATTGATTTTTTGCAAAACTCGTATTTTTTATGGAACAGCTGATTTTCTAATTTTTGGCGATCAAGTAATACTTTTTCGTAATGATTTATGGTACACAATGATCCCCTAAGACGGGTTATGTTTCAATTATACAGTTTAAAAAAACCTGTCAGATCCGTGAGTGTATTATTATATAGAGATTAGATTCTATTTAGTAATCTTTTTCGGAGAAAAAGTAAAAAAAAAATCCCCGATGTAAATTAAATTAAATTGACTAAAATAAGGAAACTTTTTTGGCAACACGCGGGCGCGGGTTGGTCGCTTTTCGGGTAGTGACGTCATAAAAAACAATTGACGATCGAACATATTTATGCCGAAAATTGTGTTGTCACGTTTTAAAAGTTTGTTTGAATTTAAAGAAACCGTGGTAATGAGGGATTTTCTTTTTACCTCTTCCCTAGTCGCTGGATAGATGGCGCTAGGAGTTAGTATGATAATGCACGGAACGGAACCTAAAAAACTTATTTTAACAAAGCGCGAGAAAACTAGGTTATATTCGGAAGGTTAGGTAAATGAAAGTGTCAGTCAACGAGAGTATGTGACGTGACACAATGTTTTTTTTCCCAAGCGTTTTGGCTTTGGCACCAACTATCATAGTAAGTTCAACGCCATCTATAGAGTTCTTGGAAACTAGGTTTGTTTTAATACTTTAAAAAGAAAACCTCTCATTTGGCAATGTCATTGGTATACACACATCAAAAAAAGTTTGTGATCATTATCTTACGCTGAAATAAATTTTTAAATTGAACTTTATCAAGAAAAAGTCTTTGTTGTGTGTTTTCTTTGAATAGAAATACTCTGTTTGAAATTAAAAAAATAAAACGAAGAATAAATATAAATAAATAAGAAATCATTATAATCTATGGTAACAAAAAAGATTTCGATTTTTCAAAGTGATCGCAGTTTCGATGTGTTTTTGGTGTGTGTACCTATAATATGCCCCTTTCGGATCGGACAGGGTTTTTTTTTAACATATTGTATAATTATGAGATTTCCAATGAAAATAATGTGTGTATGAAATGGTGAGTTTGACATGAATGTGATCCAAAATTAGTTAAAGTCTCAGTCACTCTTGGTACACAAGTTTAAAAAAACAGTGAATATCAACAGTAAATAGTTAACGCGCCGGTTCCACCTCCTAGTAGAGCTGTTACTGTTAGCCTACTGCATCCCACTGCTGGGCAAAGACCTCATGACACCATTACAGGGAAAATAAATAAATAAAATTCATTTATTTCAGGCAAGACGCAAATTGACCAAAATTCAAAATTTTTGTTCGGCACCTACCCTTTTTATTGTACAGAATATGACAGATAAAATAAAAAAGATACAAATTTCAGAATAACAAATTTATACATAACAATTATGAATGAAAAAGAAATAAAATTTATATAAATAGATTAGAGATAAAATTACATTATTATTATACCTACTAATTACAGTTGCATTTAAAATAAAATAAGATATATTCTATATAATAATATTATATTTATAATATTATAAATTAAAACTCCATCATTGAATTTTTGGAAAATTAATATCCCTCGCCAAAAATCGAAACCGTTGATTTCTAAAAATATAACACACTATTATTATACCATTCTATATCGTCTCTCATAAGCAGTGATAGGAATAGGTAGTGCTTATTAGCCTAAACTTCGAAGAACAGAGACAAGAATCGGAGACTTCCTTAGACTATATTTTTTTCCAGGACATCACGTAAGTAGGTACATCAAAAATTAATGTTATTTGGAATAAGTAATTGGTCTATGTTTACCTAAAGTTTGCGACTAGACATAACATAACACAGTCGTTACAACCATCAAAATTTCTGAAAGTTTTCTTTTTTTAAGAACATTTTGGAAACGAATTATTCATCATAAAACTATGAAACGCTATCTTTGTCAAGGAGCCGTACACGTTTTGAAGTAAATATCTACTTTCTAGCTCGCTCTCGGCCACGTTTGTTGAAATTTCTAAAGTTCACTTGAACTTTAGAAATTTCAAAAACAAAAGGTATTTGGATTTTATCGTACTAAAATATATTTCTAAAGTATATTTCAAAATTTGCAAAATTCTAAAATAATAGCCGGGTCACATTGTTTAGTACTTAACACACTTAAACTTTAAAAACATCATTTAATCTTTATTGCACCGAAAGTACAATGGGCGGACTTTTATGGCTGCGCATTTAGTTATCTACTCTTAGAATTTACAACAAAAAAAAAACTCGCCGTGGTCGCATAATAAAATATAGTCTAAGGAAGTCTCCGATTCTTTTCTCTGTTCTTCTTCGAAGTTTAGGCTAATAAGCACTACCTATTCCTATCACTGCTCATAAGGATCAAATTCTGGAAAGTTTCGATGCTACGTTTTAGTGAGAGAGTTTACTTGCCTACTCGTTACAGCTAGTGTGCTGGGATAGGTCGTTTTGAAATAGTATGTTCTAGTGATGTAAACAAGTGTACCAAGAGAGCTAGACAAAAGTGCGAATTGGCACAAATTACCAGTATTATAAATTCGATATAGTTTCTAATGTATTGGCATTTATTTTTAATTAGCCCTAGTGTTTCGTCTGTAACAGTATTCTTTTTAACCGACTTAAAAAAAGGAGGTACTTTTATTGATAAGTTTGACTGGCGAAATATGTAGAAAAATGTATTTATATTGATTAAGATTTTACATCCAATTCGACGCTTTTATTCCTGTTTATATTTATATGTATATGTAAACAAGCAGCACTAATGAAAGCTTTCAACTAAAGGAGACTGATTGGTTTTTTTCAACAAAATATTCTCAGTACAGAATGAAAACATTTTTAATTGGCGATTGGTATTCTTAATAAAATAACATATCACATGTTTTCGACCAAATTAAAAATAATCTTGACTCAGGGTTTTATAACGAATTTACAACAAAAAAAACTCATCGTTTTCAACAGCGTTGGTGTAGTAAAAAATAAACATCCTGTATAATATATATACTTATATATCTATTATAGATTTATTATAGCAAAAATATTATTTTCTTTTTCAATATTTAATAAAAAAATATTCGGCGTTAACTTTTATCGTTAAATATTCACGTTTATATTTAATTAATTCTAAGTAATTTTACTAAAAATAAATGAATTGGCATTTATCGCGTTATATTTGAAAAAAATATTAAATTATATTGAATGTTTAGTAGACCCGTGGAGTGCAATTAAAAATTGTCTGTTAAATTCTTTGGAGACATGACAAAGAAAAATCAAAGGAACTCTAACTTATACGAACGATTCAGTACATCCATACTAATATTATAAAGAGACAACCTGACCCCGGAAACGTTGTTCTGCCATTATAAATTATGATGTGAAATAAAGGGTGTAAATAAGAATAAAGGCACTTGTTCTCCCTGTCATTGCGATCATTTTTTTTTTCTACACCATACCTGGGAACCTTCCAGTTACTGAGATATTGGAGATCAAAGTTTCAATTTTTTCACAAGTTTTTTATTTAATTTCAAGGTCATAACTTTACTTTAAATACCTCCATAATCCGTTAACGATTCAATGCACCCATCAGCACAATGTTTTGAGTGCGTTACATTGAGTTTTACCGTAAAACGTGATTTTTCACCCCCAAAAAAAAGTCGTTTACAGGTCCCGGCACGTAACTCTAGCGCTGACCGTTATTGCGCAAAAGTAAAAAATAAGAATGTCTTGGGGCGTGCGTTGCGCCGATTGGCTCTCCAGTCGTACAACATGCGCAGCTATCCCCTCCACGTTTCGTTCAGCGCTAGAGTTACGTGCCGCGACCTGTACCAGCACTAATTTTTGCATAGAGTAACTTAGTTTGATGTACAGAATGCTTGGTTGACGGCTTCGTGAACACCGTGTTCGTGTCTACCTGTTTCTATAAAATCGCCAAGTTTTGACGAAAAACTAGGCTTGAATAGAATCATGTACTGAATCTTTGGTAAATGTTTGTGTCATGATATCTTTTCACCGTGTTTCTGTATAGCAAAAAAAAACTAAATATAAAAATAACTAGGCAAACACGGGTTTTTTTTTAAATTCAATATGGCTAACAGTCTCTGAAAAATACATCACTCCAAAAATCATATCTCAAAGATAAAACATTATTTAGTCTCAAATTAATTAAGTATTATATTTATAAAAAATAAATTGAAACATCATTGTCAATGTTATACCGTCCTTCTCTATGTATTCATTCAAAAAATCTATTACTATATTTAAAAATATATTCTGAAAAAGCGACTGATATTAAAAGTTAAAACTTTCATAAAAAATCTATCTTTATTCTATTTTTGCTCTTGAGGATTGATCGACGTTTTTCTGTTTTGACCAATAAACTTGTAGTTGGAATTGTTTTTCACCACGAATAGAAAATCGTCGATCAATCATTGACGTTGATTTTTATTATTAAATAAAAAAATATATAAATAATCTCTTTTACTAACATGGGGTCCATGAAAATGCATTTTTAACTTTTCTTATATAATTAAATAAATAATTTAGTTTAAATATAAGTTAAAGTTTAGCGAAATATTGTTTTAAAATCAAGTTTTTTTTTGTGAGAAGTGGTAAACTTATATTGTTTTTGATATATTTTTACCACATCTGCCCAAATGAATACCTAAGTTTATTCTAAGTCTCGATGATTTTACTTAATCATTCTCATTTTGATTGATTCAAAATACTGCTCATGATACAGTAAAAAAAAAAACAAAAAAAAAGTTTTGTGATTATTTTTAATTAGTATTTTTTCTTTGTATAAATTCGGTGCTAATTTTCTTAAATTAATTCAGTTATTTTATTCGTATTTTAAGTAAGTACATTTTTTTTATAAAACATGACATTTTATTTAAGATAAGTAAGCGCTTATTTTTTGTTTGAAGGCGAGGCACCGGTGTTAGAAAATTGAAATCTTTGGATTTTTTTTTCTTTAGTTAAGAACAGCTTGAAAAAATATTAGTCTTAAAATATACGGTCTATCTATCGCCATCGAATAACCATAAGAGCACACAAGTTTTTTTGCAAACTGAAACTAAATACATAATAATCAATGCTTAATTATATTTTCTGCTATTCATATTAAGAAAACCGCATTAAGCACATATGAAAAAAATACTTGCGTCGATGATACACCGATGCGTTTAGTAAAAAAAAAAAACAAAGATGGCGCGCTTTGTTAAACTGACAGCTGTCACTTAAACGTCAAGCAACCAAATAAACGAATAGGCTAGTTATATTGAATGTTGTATTTATAAGTATTAAATCGGTCAATTATTGATAAAAACGAAAATGTTCGACAACGTGCCGAAGGAATTTTTATCAAGTTTATTTTAGTAACTGTTGACCAAATTTAAAAAAATATAAATTTTATTTTTTTTTTGTTCAGAAAGTCCTTCGGGTAAACACGTTGTCTTGTTTATTTTCTGATCGGTTGTTTAAAATAAAATAGTTAATAAAATTAACGAATTTATGTGAAGTTTATCTTAAATGGATGTGACTATTATCTCTAGTTAGGTGTAATCTGATAGAAAAAATCAATAAAAAAAATGTCGGCCCCACACATGATAAAAAAAAAACTATCGCTCAAATAATTGCTAATTCTTCTATACGTAACGGCTTTCTATAATTTTTAATTCTTAGATAGTTATTTCAACTAAAGAATTAGAATTTCCTTCAAAATCCTTTGTATTGTCACTTCAAGGTGTTACATAATACGTGCTTTTAACGTGTCAAAAAGTATCTTTACAACCGGTAAACTATTTTTAGTAAACTGTAAAACTATGCTTTCTATAAAGGGTGTAAAACACCTCATAACGAAGCCGAAAGTCCCTTGTTCTCCTCGTCATTGCGATCATTTTTTAGGGTTCCGTACCCAAAGGGTAAAAACGGAACCCTATTACTAAGACTTCGCTGTCTGTCCGTCTGTCCGTCTGTCTGTCTGTCCGTCTGTCCGTCTGTACGTCTGTCCGTCTGTCTGTCACCAGGCTGTATCTCATGAACCGTGACAGCTAGACAGTTGAAATTTTCACAGATGATGTATTTCTGTTGCCGTTATAACAACAAATACTAAAAACAGAATTAAATCAATATTTAAGGGGGGCTCCCATACAACAAACGTGATTTTTTGCAGTTTTGTCTAATGTTTTTAAATAAAGGTACGGAACCCTTCGTGCGCGAGTCCTACTCGCACTTGGCCGGTTTTTTGTTCTACACCATACCTGGGAACCTTCTAGTTACGCAGATATTAGGGGTCAAAGTTCCAACTTTTAGACAAGTTTTTTTTTAAATACAAGTTTTTAATGTAACTTTTTTACTTTAGACACCTCCACGACCCCCGTACTATTCAATCCATCCATCAGCACAATGTTTTGAGTGCGTTACATTGAGTTCTATTACAAAACATGGATTTTTCATCCCAAAAAAAAGTAGTTCCCCAGCAATAATTTTTGCGTTAAGTTATTTAGTTTGCTGTACAGAATGCTTGGCTGACGGCTTCGTGATGAGGTCTTTTACACCCTGTATGTGTGGGGCTAGGCATTCCAGCTTTGGTAAATCAAAACTTGAAATAAAAAAAAAAGGTTTTTTAATAAATTTGCTTTTATACAAGGTACAGTCACCAACTATTTGTCAAAGAGGTGATTCACATACCTGACAGAGAATAAATTACAAAAAAAAACATTTATCCGTCTTTTTCAAAAATGTATCAGTATTTTTCAGAAAACTGTGAATTTATACGTTTCTTATCAGTTATGTATAGGGCAAGCCTTTATTTTTCAAAGAAAATAGAAGTTTTGATATATCAAAGTAGTCTTTATCTCGACATGACAATGTTACGACGTTGGACGCATGTATGTATGTTTTGAATCAATGTATTTGTAACAATATTATATGTGAGAAAAAATAACGAGAGATTTTTATTTATTTTATTGAGAAAAAATGTCTTATGTTAATTTTTTTTTTTTTTTTTTTTAAGGTCAAATTAAAACGTGTTTACCGACATTTTTTCTTAATAATGAGAACCCATCGCGAAAATGCAACACAGACGGTCGTTTTTTTTTTTTTGTTTTGTTAATTTACTTTTATTTAAAATAATGAAAAACATTTTATTTTGCCGTACCATAGACTACAACTGCGTCTATCTTGTCTGTGCTGCCTTTTTGGCGACGGTTGTAGGTTTTTTATATATTTTTTTTAACGACCGTCTTCCTCTGAATAACGTGTTGCATTTTCTCTTTCTTTCCCGATTTTCCTGATTGGTGGATTGCTGAACAACAAACAAAAACACACTTGAAAAAAAAAACACATTTACACACAAACAATAAACACAACTTGTCGGCTCAAAATCACCATTGAAAAATAATCACCACTTCACAATCACCGGCGGACAATCACCACAGCTACTTCAGCGCGGCTACGCCTGCACAAACCGACAGTTTCATGGATAGTGAACTGTTCGAGCAGATCCGAGCCTTTGAGCCGGAAAGCATGGACGAGTTTGACATCTATAGTAACATGAGCATGAAGTAAAGGTGAGTTGTGCGCTCATCACCACTTGAAAATGGTGATCATCGCCAATTGACAATGGTGATCATCACCACTTGACAATGGTGATCATTACCACTTGACAATAGTGATCATCACCAATTGACGCTGAAAAAAAAAAAAGGTGTTAAAAACCCGAAATCGAAAGTTGAACCAAACCTGCTCGCGTAGCATGACCACATGACAAATCTTTTGACATGACACATGACAAATTTTTTGTTCATCAGTGATTGAATCGACAAAATGACAGATGAACAAAAGATTTGTCGATTCTCTTTCGTGTCTACGGCGTTCATGCTAAGCGGGCTGGGGGACTTAGAAAGGTGACTTTGTTTGTTTCATTGACTTTAAGTTTTAAGTCAGTTTATAGGGTTCCGTACCTCAAAAGATAAAAAAAGGATCCCTTAAAAGATCACTTTCTTGTTTGTCTGTAAGTCCATCTGTCACCACCGATTTTCTTAGGAATGGGTGGACCTAGCAAGTTGGTATTTATACCAGATACTGAAGTCTATAGACCCTAATATGTGTATAAAAATCAAGGTCCTGAGTGATAAAAAGATATGGGCAAATTTAGATTTTCGCGAAAACTTGTAATTGTACCAAAATTTCCCTTAATTTTCAACTTTTGTATTTGTCGGATTTTTCCTTTACTTGTGCTGTAAGACCTTGCTTTTAACCAAAATTTACTGTTCTGAGTCAACCGGAAGTACCTTATAGGTTTTGGGTCGAAAACCTATATAAAAAAAACCTATGTAAAATCTGAAAACCGTAAATATGTAGTTTAATAACAAAAAAAAAACGATTTCACGATCACAAACTTATTATTTGCGGTTGGTGCAAATGCCGTTTCATGGGATCGAACAGCAAAGTTACAGTTTGTCCTTTAAAAAGTTTGTACGGAACCCTCGGTGCGCGAGTCCGACTCGCTCTTGGCCGGTTTTTTTATATTTTTATTACCGATAAAAAATTTCTATGTCGTTGTTCGAAATGATGCTGATGGACTGAACGCGTAGTAACTGTTTGTGCGATTCCACCCTATATGGATATCGCGACAAAGAAAACTAACCCGAAAATCTATGTCGAAATGTCTTTGATTATTTCTTCTTTCTTTTTTTACAGATGACGAAATTAAAAAAAAGAAACGAAAATTTTACCTTTTTTTAGTTTTAAGAATAGCTATAGACGAGTCAATTTTTAAATAGAATATTTTGATTGGTACTCCTTACGTTTTCAGTTCAATTATGTGCCATAGGTTATAAAAATGTTATGGGTTTAATTATCATATTATATTAAATAAGTTATACAACACTATTTTTAATAAGTTGGTGAATTTTCACACACAGTGTATTGATTTTCAAATTCAAAGCATTTATATCAATTAAACCATACAGCCGCATTTTTAATCCGGCCCGCAAGCTATTTATAACATTACTAGCGGACGTCACGCGGTTTCACCCTCGTAGCTCCCGTTCTCGTGGGAGTACGGGGATAAAATTAGCCTATGTTACTCGCTGATAATGTAGCTATCCATTGCTGAAAGTATTTTTCAAATCGGTCCAGTAGTTTTTAAGTTTATTCGTTACAAACAAAAATACAAATCTTTCTTCTTTATAATATTAGTATAGTTTAATAAACATATGTGAATTCATCTACCCGCGAATGCAGACCGTTAAGGCGACTACAGGAGCTAAATTAGCAACTCTATTTGTGGTGGTTCAAACTTCGTTTGATATACTGTTAGAATAAAGTTCTAATCAGCTTGCACTACAAAGTGGTTGTTACGTCAGTCACTGCGGCCGAATAGTGCGAATTGAGTAGCTTTATTTAATTGCAGCCTACTAAATCATTAAGTAGATCAAAATGCCAATTGTACACTTAGTGAAAAATAAAGTGACAAATATTTGTGTGAAAAAAAAAAAAATACTTTAACTTAATGCCGTTTATGAGTAGGTACTTAGTTACGAAATTTCAAAGAAAAATGCTTCACTTTTTTTTCATATAGCAATAATAAAGTTACAATTATTTCAATTGTAAGTACCAATTAAAGTTTAAAGTTTAGTAAGCAACATATTTTTTTCCACATTGCACTCGGCAAAGAGGAGTTACATGGAGAAAACCTCTCGTTAGCAGATACCACCCCCTTAAGGGCTATGTATCCCTTAAATGACTTGCCATGATCCTCCGTTATGCCTAAAATTCTGCAGCATTAATTTTTAAATAAATATATGAGGATTGTTGAGGATTAATGCTAGGTCATATGTGTGCCAAAACACGATTCCATAAACTTATCTCTATAGAAAAAAAATCCAAAGTTACCTCCAAATCGAACAATAAACCGCTGGTATTCAAAAAGTACTTCAAATTAGATCATGAAACTTTGCATACTAACTGAACTAACTATAAAGCAGGGCTTATGTGTATTATTTTTTTAGTCCAATCAATAGATTTTTTTTGTAAATCTTAAAAAACCACTCATTTCGCACTATTCGGCCGCAGTGACTGACGTAACAACCGCTTTGTAGTGCAAGCTAATTAGAACTTTATTCTAACAGTATTTCAAACGAAGTTTGAACCACCACAAATAGAGTTGCTAATTTTTAGAAGCGCCTTAATGCATAGACCGTCACTCGCAGCTAACTTCAGAGCCGCCATAAAGTTTGAACCGAACTATTAGAACGATGGCGCCTCATCAACATTCGTTGCTTATTTCAGAAAGAACAAATCGGTCACGAGACTTAATTCAAAACTTTCGCCAACTTCTTAAAACTACTGTTGTATATATTTGAGTAGGTCGTACCTTTTTATTAAATACATTGTAAAAGCTTTTAAAATGTAACATTTTAAATAAATACCAATAGTTTTAATTTGTATTTTTTAGTGTTTTCTTTTTTATTCAAACTTGTATGTTTAATCTAACTAGATATTGTTTTATTAAAATCCGTGTCTTCGATTTATTTTTATTATATAGAAAAAATATATATTAAAAAAATGGGAAGTAAATGGCGTTAGCGTAGACAGGCTTCAAGCATCCTCATTGGTTGAAAAATAACGCCATTTTTTTATCTAAATCGCTTGTCAAATTGGGGTCCCTTTTATGTCAGATTGGGGTCTAGCTATGGTGGCGCCATCTGTTATAAGATTTGACAGACCTTCCCATTAAAGATTTTAATGCATTTTAATTTCTTCTATGTATCGGTTTTAGTTGAAGGTGCATCCACACTGACATTACCTTCCGTAGAGCAACGCTAAAAGTTTTTATAATCAATATCGGTTAGCTAAAAGTGAGAAGCTCGTGGCTAAATAATAACAGCCGCTCGGGTCGATCTTTAGGTTAAGCCGCGCTTGCCTACGTTGGTCTGTGGATGGGTGACCACCCAATACATACCGAGTTTCCTCCGTGCCTCGGAAAGCACGATAAGCCGTTTTTCCTGGTTGTCATTTGCAGATCTTTGACAGTCGTTACAGGTAGTCATCAGTGCCCAAAAAGTCTGACAACCAGTCTCACCCAGGGGTATCATATAACCCAGTACTAACTGGGTTGTGGAGGTCAGATAGGCAGTCGCACCATGTAAAATACTGCCTCTCGACCTCCACAACCCAGTTAGCACTGGTTAAAACGATAAGGTAAATCTGGTACTGACTACCTCTAACGACTGTCAAAGATCTACAAATGACAGCCGGGACCAATTAAGGTGCTTTTGGCCTTACGTATTGGTAGCATTTTGCTATACAAATAGAAATGCCAGTGCGGATGCGTCATTAAGGTTTAGTCAACTAATACGGACTAGCTGTGGACACCGGACTTTATATAGACTTCAATACATTATCTGTTAAAGCCATTCAAATATTTACGAGCCATATATTATTATTTTAATATTGTAAAATATCTTTATAAGCGAAAGTCCGTTGTCCGGAGTTATGTGCTTAAGATAACGTTTATTTTATACTAATCCGTTATTTTTATTATTATTATAAGCCTTATATGCAATTTAAATGATAAATATTTGCTTTTTTTAAAGCTTTATAAATGTGTCATAGAAGCACAGTGCCATTTACACCGTTGCAAATACTGTTGCATTTAAATTATGTAGCGAAATTTCTCACACTGGGATTGTGGTTATCGCCGTACCTGTATCTAATAAGAATTAACTCTAGACCATTCGTCAAAACGACGAGTAGTCAGCGCCTTTATACCTAAACATTCGTCGAAACGACGAGTAGTCTGCGCCTTTATACCTAACCATTCGTCAAAACGACTAGTAGTCAGCGCCTTTATACCTAAACATTCGTCGAAACGACGAGTAGTCGGTGCTTTTATACTTAACCATTCGTCGAAACGCCGAGAAGTCGGTGATAATTTCTAAAATATGCACTCATCCGCCGAACATGATTGCTACCGCAGTGAGCGTAGAAAGCACATAGTTCCCTAACGACAACACGGACAACGCAATTTTCTTTCCGGTAATCGTCGATTCGACGAAGCGTTAGACATCCCGTTTGTGAAGTTTTGTCAAACAATTTAACCTATAAATGTATAATATAATAAAATGTATATTTACAATCGTTTTCTGTTGCTCATTGTATCACAAGGAATATAAATTATAAAAAAAGATTCTTGTTGTTTTGAAAAATGGTTAAATATGGGCTCGAAGCACCGACGACGTGAAAACGGTTACCACGTATATATAGTACGGTCAAACAAGCTATTTGACGATTTTGACCGTGTAGGTATTGCACAGGAAACAGCGGATATTTTTGTTTATAATCTATGTGGGGGGGAGGGCTCAGAATGTAGTACTGCAGGCCTAGCCAAGTTACAAATGTTTCGTATCGATTCTCTTTCTACAATCGTAAACGCCTCGGCGTAAGCGATTGTAGAAAGCGCTAAATTGGTAGCCAAGTCGACACAACTGAGTCAATCGCTCGTTCTTTGATGTCTGTAGAAAAAACCTACACTTTAGTCTATGGTGAGCGTTCCTACCAAAGAGTATAGCGATCAACATTGTATAAAGAATATAAATAGAATGTTAAAGAAACGATAACATGCTATTCTATAATTTTGAACGATGTAAACTTGTCTACAAATTTTCTATTCGCTTGTGTTGATCACGTGATTTGACGTTGAGATGATGTCATTCCCATACATTTGATTTGTTTTCTACTAGCGTTAACGATTGTAGATTGTGAACTTGTCTAAGCCTGCTGAATACTTGTTAACCGTTTTCGTGCCAGTTTACTTTTCACCTTCATCAATGGTATGCTATAAAAGTTACATTAAATAGCAATAGTTACATTTTTGCACTACCTACCATAATTTGTAGTAAAGGGTGTAGAAAGACTCTTAACGAAGCCGAAAGGCACTTGTTCTCCTCATCATTGCGATTTTTTGTTCTACACCATACCTGGAAACCTTCTAGTTACGGAGATATTGGGGGTCAAAGTTCCAACTTTATTTTAAACACCTCCACGACCCCCACACTATTCAATCCATCAGCACAATGTTTTGAGTGCGTTACATTGAATTTTACAGGATTTTTCACGCCAAAAAGAAAGTCGTTTCCCAGCAATAATTTTTGCGTAAATTTACCTAGTTTGATGTAGGTACAGAATGCTTGGTTAACGGCTTCGTGAATAGTCTTGTTTAAACCCTGTATATGAATATGACGATATAAAAAATGTAATATGTTATAGTTTCGCTCCGATATTTGCTGTATTATTTCTCCGATATGGTTAACTTGCGTCATCCCACTGCTCTGCAAAAGCCTCTCTCAATGACTCCCAGTTGTTTCGACCCAGGGCTAATGTGGGCCACTATTCGTTGGTTTTCTCCAGGCCCCTTATTCACAACGCCTTATTCAAGTCGTATGTCTGTCTTTTTTTGTCTTTACGAAATCGAGCGAGATACACATAAGACTTTCCGAATCGAAAATCGAATCGAAGCGTTGTGAATAAGGGGCCAGGTCGTCCCGCCATCTACGAAGTCTGCCGCGCTTTCACTTTTTGTAACGTTGTAAAAACGCGATTCCCTATAGATTTTGTGTGGCAATAAAAAGCTGTGATGTCACTAATTTGTCAATTTATTATGACTCAAACATTTTTTTTTGGGGCTGTTCAACAAAACATAATTTTACAATTAGGTAATTGGAAACGAAAATTAATCGACTCCTAATCGGCGATTCAACATAGTTCTATACGAAAATATCGCCGCGATTCTCTCGCTCGTGGAGACGGCCCAAAAGAGAGTGTGTAGAAAAACGTGACAAGGACGATAATATCGCCGCGATTCTCTCGCTCGTGGAGACGGCCCAAAAGAGAGTGTATAAATAAACGTGGCAAGGACGATAATATCGCCGCGATTCTCGCTCGTGGAGACGGCCCAAAAGAGAGTGTATAGAAAAACGTGACAAGGACCATAATATCGCCGCGATTCTCTCGCTCGTGGAGACGGCCCAAAAGAGAGTGTATAGAAAAACGTGGCAAGGACGATAAAATCGCCGCGATTCTCTCGCTCGTGGAGACGGCCCAAAAGAGAGTGTATAGAAAAACGTGACAAGGACGATAATATCGCCGCGATTCTCTCGCTCGTGGAGGCGGCCCAAAAGAGAGTGTATAGAAAAACGTGGCAAGGACGATAAAATCGCCGCGATTCTCTCGCTCGTGGAGACGGCCCAAAAGAGAGTGTATAAATAAACGTGGCAAGGACGATAATATCGCCGCGATTCTCTCGCTCGTGGAGACGGCCCAAAAGAGAGTGTATAGAAAAACGTGACAAGGACGATAATATCGCCGCGATTCTCTCGCTCGTGGAGGCGGCCCAAAAGAGAGTGTATAGAAAAACGTGGCAAGGACGATAAAATCGCCGCGATTCTCTCGCTCGTGGAGACGGCCCAAAAGAGAGTGTATAGAAAAACGTGACAAGGACGATAATATCGCCGCGGTTCTCTCGCTCGTGGAGGCGGCCCCTTAAACGAAATGTTTTTTTTTATGTCAGTCTTGGTTAATGTTGTCAATTACATGATTAACGGAGTGATAATACAATTTATCGGGGCGGTTATGATAATTATCGCTGTTATTGGTCCTTTTTGTGTGAATTTTCATTTATATTCAGCTTAAAAGTTTAATAATTGTTTGAATGTTGTCAATTGTGATATGTGAGGCCTTACTGTTCAAAATTTAGAATAAATGGATTTTACTGAATGTTACGTTAACCCACCCTTTGCACTATTGATGTTCAAACACTGTTTTATGCTTTTACGGTTCAAAAGTAAACTAAAAGCGCAAACCTACCGCGGTGCACGCTGCGCACGGGCACGCGGCGCATTTTGGCTGCGTGGATTCATTTGTTTGACAACGTGGTTGAAAGCCGACCTTGACATAGTTGGGAAAAAGCTAGGCAGATAATTATAGCGTCATAGTTCTAAAATAGGTCCCTAAGATAGCAATTTTCTAAATAATATAATAAAAAAAACGTTGACTTTTAGGTGTAGAAATACCAGCACCCCTAGCCAAGTTACAAACGTTTCGTATCGATTCTCTTTCTTCAATCGTAAACGCCTTAATAAGCGATTGTAGAAAGCGCTAAATTGGTAGCCAAGTTGCCACGACTGAGTCGATCGCTCGTTCTCTAATGTCTGTAGAAAAAAACCTACACTTTAGGTATGGTGAGCGTTGGTTGGTTGGTGAGTTTAGCGATCAACATTGTAGAAAAGATAACATTCTATTCTATCATTTTGAACGATGTAAACTTGTCTACGCATTTTCTATTCGTTTGTGTTGATCAGGTGCCTCTCAACAGCTAATGTCACACTAGTTTACAGTGCTGCACTACCACTTGACAGCTATCTGTCACACTTGTTTCACGCGCACCCGCCTCCAAAAAACTGCATTAAAAACCGTCTAAAACTGTCTCCTCCAGAGCTTATTCCTCTGTGTTCAATTCGTTACTAAATTCCTCAATAATAAAATCGAACATCGCAACACTATTCCATAGACAATTTGCCGAAAAAAAAAAAAGAAACTTTCATTTGACAGACGGTGAACACTCGAATTTACCTGCGCAGCAAATGTCGTGATAACTCTGTTATTTTTAATGGTAGCTGATACTATTATATATCAAAATTATCCTTGTGAACCGTGCTTTATTATTTTGTCAACGTTAATTCGTTTTGGAATCTCGAAGTTGCAATATTTCGCCCGTGAAAAAGTAGTTATTATATGTACCTACAGTGATTGTGTAGTGTGAAGAAATACGTGATTTAGTGACTAAAACGTGTGTGAAATGGGAAAAACAGTACTTAATTAGTGAGGTGATTAGATTGTTCAACTATCTACACCAAAAAACATGTGGATTTGTGTGTTTTTTCATCCAACACCGGCTGGCAAAAATTAGTTCCCAGATGTAAACAAACAGTGAGTATCTAGTTTCATAGGAATATTTAGATATGATGCTATTGAGATATTAATGAGATTGTGGTCTTGTTGGAAAGGAAATATAGTCTAGTCTATTTCTATAATGTTAAAATAGATAAAAAACTAAGAGAAAACTGATATTTCTAGCGAAATATAAGTTTTCGTAACTATTTTTTAGCTATACATTATGACTTGGAGTATATAATTAAAGTATTTCATTTTGATTTCCAGATAAGTAGATTCCTTATCTAATCAGCTTGACAACAGTATTTTTGAAATTGCTCTAGGACTTGTAGTTTTTGAGCTACAGGTGTTTTTATCGGATCGGAGAAAATGTTTTGAAAATTTGCAATAATTTGCGCATGTGCGCTTTTCGCGAGTTGCAATTCGCGCGTTTCGCTGCGGAGAGGTTAATTAACGTTGAGATGATGTCATTCCCATTCATTTGAATAGTTTTCTACTAGCGTTAACGATTGTAGATTGTCAACTTGGCTAGGGGTGCAGCTTAGATATTTGTCGACAAAATGTTCTAAAGTGTCACGTTTCCGTTGCCACTGGGCCGCTTGGCCCTTTTGATCCTGATACGCTAAACCAAAGTTCAAAGTTCGCGAAATATGATTGATAATGATGATGATTGAGCACCACACCCAGCCAGGAGCAAGCCTGACCCGAAGCCGGATACACCAGGAGGCACTATTTTGTAAGGAAAGACATGCTCTGGGATGGGAGAGTAAGCCCGACCAACCGCAGCCAGTCGGGCACAATCAACCGACTATGCAGCCTAGAGCCAATATAACCGGCAAAGTTCGCTAAATATTGAAGAAAAACATCTGACGATCGCAAACTAAGAGTTAGAGCTAAATAAAAATTACAGTGAATAGCTGAATAGTTAAGGAATTTAATTCAAGTTCAAGTTTCAAGTTATATAATTTTAATTTGATACTCAAAAAATATGTACAAAAAACAGTGATGAAAACGGTTATTTCGCTATTAAAATATTAATTTGATAAAAAACTCTTTAACTTTATATCAACTATCAAAGTTGTGCTGAAGATGCCATCAGTGAATGAGGGATTTTCTTTTCAGCTCTTCCCTAGTTGCTGGATAGATGGCGCTAGGAGTTAGTATGATAATGCAAGGAACGGAACCTAAAAAAACTTATTTTAACAAAGCGCGAGAAAACTAGGTTATATTCGGAAGGTTAAGCAAATGAAAGTGTCAGTCAACGAGAGTATGTGACGTGACACAATGTTTTTTTTTTCAAGCGTTTTAGCTTTGGCACCAACTATCATAGTAAGTTCAACGCCATCTATAGAGTTCTTGGAAACTAAGTCAAAAATGGAAATCAAAAAGAAAACCTCTCATTGACTGTAACTTTTATAGCTCATATCTCGGAAACGTGACCCTTTAGAACATGTTGTCTCATACAAAACTGGTTTGTATTGATACCAGCTATCGATTTACATAGTTTTTTTTGCGTGGCCAAAACTTTGAAAAAAAAATGGCGGTAGTGTTTTTTTGCGTGGCCATAACTTTGAAAAAAAAAATAGTGGTAGTGTTTTTTTGCGTGGCCATAACTTTGAAAAAAAAAATGGCGTAAGTGTTTTTTTGCGTGGCCATAACTTTGAAAAAAAAAATGGCGGAAGTTAGGCCGGCCATATAATTCAAACCCCTTTGACTTAGCTTAATTATTATTAGCATTTAATTGTAGCTATAAATATTTTTATTAGTGTGGACTTTGGTGCTTCAAAAAATATATGTATGTATTTCTATTAAGTATATATTTCACCACCCACTTTCTGTCTATAAGCTGCTCTTAAGAGTAAACGAGTTAGCGGCACGAACTAGTTGGTGGGCGGGTCTAAAATGCATGCTATTTCATCCGACATCACGAGCGAAAGGGATAGACGCTGTGAAGAGCAGTAAGAAGCTACTGCGCGTACACATACACACTCCTAACGCTGAGTGATGCATACATATGCGCGATTTCATTGAATAGTGAACGACAGCGGCGGTGCGGCGGTGCCGCGCCGCCCGGCGGATTCATGTTTGAAGGACAACATAAACTCAAACAAATAGGTGTAAAGTAGGTAGATATTGTTATTACAATGAACAAATCATTTCATTGATTTGACTTTTTTTTTCTATGCTTACCTACCTTTGTTTTTGTAAGTTGTGCAACTTTAGGTGTAGTATGTACTATTAATATTATATTTATGTATATACTATTTTGTTACTATTTATGATAAATAGGTATTTGCTTTGGGAGCAGTGGTGGCCCAGTGGTGGCGGCCCCGACTTATGAACAGTAAGTCGTGGGTTCGAACCCAGACAGGCGTATTACTTTGTGTAATTTATTTCATCACTACTGCTCTCAAAACGGTGAAGGAAAACATCGTGAGGAAACCGGCATGTCCTAGAACCAAACAATTCGGAGACATGTGACATCTACCAATTCGCACTGGGCCCGCGTGGTGGATTATAGCCCATTCCCTCTCATAGAGAAGAGGCCTGTGTCCCAGCAGTGGGAACATTTAATAGGCTGATGATGATGATGACTATTTTATGATAAATAGGTATTTACTTACCCTAGCTAGTTAACACACAGGCGACTCCTCATTAGTACAGCCAGAATCAGGATAATTGCTTTTTCGACAGCGTGCAGCGTGACTTTGATGTGACTGTGAGTCTGTGAGGCTTGTTGTTAGTTCATCAAATAAAAAATATGTTGTTTTGTAAAATGTTTATTGGCTGTTTATCTATACATATAATAAAACCGTAACGAAATAAAAACTGTACATTGAGAATTTTCGAGAAAAAATAAGTGGCTTTTGTTAGAAAAACGTAACTGATGACAAAAAGTGACTTTAGAATTTTGTCTGTTTGTCTGTGTGTATGCTACGGCTTCACGCCAAAACTACTGGATATCTTAGCTAAACTACTACTAGCTGGCTTTAGGCTACATATTATCACGCCGTATGTTATGGGAGGTAAGCAAAGTTGATTTTAAAAGATTTTTGTTCGTAATTGAATGCACAAAATGACATGTTCTAATTCTAAGCTATATTATGTGACGCAGACGAAGTTGCGCGGGTCAGCTAGTTTACAATAGTGGTCTGTAATATTGTCTTATACAGTTATCAACAATAGGCATTGTGCCGCTCCTGACCGACAGTAGGTAAATACGACGCACGTAGTAAACTAGCGTAATGGATGTTGTAAAAATATGGAGCCAGTGTTTATTTTGTGGGTCAAGTTTTTAAATATACCTAGGTACTCAGTAAAAAAATGTGGAGGTGGAGCTCGTGGCTAAATAATAACAGCCGCTCGGGTCGATCGTTAGGTGAAGCCGTGCTTGCCTAGGTTGGTCTATGGATGGGTGACCACCCATTACATACCGAGTTTCCTCCGTGCCTCGGAAAGTACGTTAAGCCGTTGGTCCCGGCTGTCATTTGTAGTTCTTTGACAGTCGTTAGGTAGTCAGAGGCCCAAAAAGTCTGACAACCCGTCTTACCAAGGGGTATCGTATTACCCGGTACTAACTGGGTTGTGGAGGTCAGATAGGCAGTCGCTCCATGTAAAATACTGGTATTCAGCTGCATCCGGTAAAACTGGAAGCCGACCCCAACATAGTTGGAAAAAGGCTAGGCAGATGATGACTCAGTAAAAAAATATTTCGTTGCTATGGCTTCGTTATAGCCGTTGGATGATTCTCTGAAAATATTTCATTTATGAATAGGTAGACCTTCTATCCAGACAAAAAGTAAACTTACAGTAGGTAGGTAACATTTTTATCTTTGAAAATGTATTTAAAAATATGACGTAGGTAGGTACCTACCTTATTTGCAGTAAGTATTAATCCTTATCCAAATAAGTATGTTCATTATCTTGACAATTGAATTTAGATTTAAAATTGTCTTTTACAGCTTAACATTTGAATGAATAGTTTAGAAGTTATCACAGAATTAAAAAAAAAAGAAAACCATAAAAAAGTGAAAATAACTTTAGCTTCAGAAGCCGGTGAAAAAAACACCAAATCAATCAAAGTGTTTTTTTATGTTTGTGTTTTTTTAAGTCAGTTTATTTTTTTGCAAAAAGCTGTTTATTTCTTTTTCCATTTTTAGTCGTTCCCGAACAAGTCGCCTTAAATTTATTATACATTATTAACGATACATCATCATCATCATCATCCTATAATGTTCCCACTGCTGGGACACGGCCTCCTCTCAATGAGAGGAATGGGCTATAATCCACCACGCGGGCCCAGTGCGGATTGGTAGATGTCACATGTCTTGGGAGCAGTGGTGATGAAATAAATTACACAAAGTAATGCGCCTGTCTGGGTTCGAATCCACGACTTACTGTTCGGAAGTCGAGGCCGCCACCACTGGGCCACCGCTGCTCTTATCATTAACAATACATGTCATGGTAATAGGCTTATCCCCAATAAATGAAACTTAACATTTATTTATTTAATTACAACGGTTGTATTTAAACCAATTACTGTAACTAAAACTAGAACTAAAAGAGTGAGAGATAACATAAAATTAAAATATACAAAATAAAGTAAAGGTTTACACATTCATAAATTCCTCTCACAATACTTCTGACATGCCAACAAAATCTCTGTCCATCCATCCGCAAACATAGGTACCTAACTTTCGAAATCTGGATGTATTGTACACATCTGCGTACCCCCTCAAAGCATACAGGCTTGATGTTACGTCATAAACAATAAACATCCAAGCTATTGCAACAATGACTACAGATTTTCGTCTATTTTTGAAGAGTTCCATTGTATATTTCCGAAGATCTGCATCAGATCTTGACCAAATTAAATGGGACAAAAAAAATTGGTTGCCTGTAAAGTCGGTATACGGGCGAAAGTTTTACGTGACAACGACTTTGAGTGGTAAAATAAACTTTTTATGTCTGTCTCACTCGCTCTTAGGCGGGCTCTCACTCGCTCTCATTGTGAGCGCATAACGTGAGCGGAGCGTAACGCAGTTTCTTGAAGTGTCACCCGGCAAACCAATTTATAAGACGTTGTCACGTCAAAAGAATGAAGAAAGAATTTTGAGAATCGGTCCACAAATGGGGAGAAATCGGCTAACATACATAATCAAAAAAAAAAAACAAATTCAAACGCCGCCCGTAAATCACTATCAAATCGAATCCAAAGTTCAATGCCAGGGCCAGTAAAATTTGACACAAATTCAAAATAATAAACACAAACTATCAATAAAGAAATATCGGAATTCAAAATTCAATCCAGAGTTCAATGTTAAAAAATAACGAGCTTTAAATAGGTAGTATTACTCGTACAATAGCATGCGCCCGGGCGGCAGCTAACCAAATGAGCATGTGTGCACCCACACACACTGCACACACAGACGCGCTGCGCGCGGCCCCTCTTCCCCACTGACCGGGGTGGTAACTTGTAGCGAAATGCAATATGATTTACAACAAAAACGGCTGCGCGAATTTTTTTATGCAGACCTTTGGGAGTACGGATATCATGAAAAATCTATTGGATGTATCTGTTCAAAATAAAATTATTTCAATATTTGAATAAATTATCTACTCTTGTATGGTTTCAGTTTTTCCATTTTCATACTACTTAAGTCATTTATTTACGCCCAAAGATGAGTTAAAATTAGTGTTGAAATATGAAAGTTTCGACGCTCATAACTTCCAAACCAATTTTTTTTTTCCAATTCTGCTTCCATACAGGGCTAGATAATGACAAGACCAGTTGATACAATTTTTAATTTTGAACCTACACCGTCAAACAGACGAGTAATCACCAGACTACGTTTGTATGGAAGAATGACTGACTTGTTTGACCTTAAGGTGAATGATCCAACCAGCCCGCGAAATTCAAATTTTATTAAGTTTTTTGCAATTTGCAGGCCAATTTCCAAGGTGTAGAAATGACTTTTTCTCTTTTTTTTCAGTGCTTACACCTTTATGAACTTGGAGGGTTTTATTGATGGTTTTGAGGATTATAATTCTGTAACTACATTCGTCTTACAGCTGCGAATAATATTTTAACCAACATAAAACCTAGCACTGGCCTGCAAATTACAAAAAACGTAAGAAAATTTGAATTTCGCGGGTTGGTTGGAGCAATCCTTTAATAGACGAATGCACATTACGGCTGAACCTGCAAGGTATAAAACATGTATTACATGTATTGTCTACTGTTTTCATAAATACAACTTGTAAAGATTACCTGTATACAAAACTTGACAAGATTGTTAACGTCACAGTATAAATATGGACAGTACGGAAACTACCTACAAACGCTCGAAACGTACACTCACACAAGCATGCGCATCGACGAGGCGCGGCGCGGCACGCACTACTGACATCACCGCAACGTCCGCTCAGGGGCCCCGTCGATGCTCATGTTTGTGTGAGTGTGCGGTTTCGAGCGTTTGTAGGTAGTTTCCGTATTGTCACTATTTATACTGTGACAAGTGACAACGTTAAGTGTGTGAAGACTATGGCCAACACATCAAGCTGCTCCGAAACTGTCAAATGTTCCCAATCGACCATGAACCTAGTGTTTTTTCGATAAAGTTGAAAATCTTTTTAAAAAAATTTGACAGATTGTAGTAGCTTGATGTGCTGGAGTCTGTACCTACATTTCTAACCTAACCTACCCATCTGGCCTCAAGTCTGCTATTAAAATAGTGTCAGAATGGTCTATCATTGATTTTATAATTGTTGATATTGGTGCCGATTCCCTTGTTCACAAACTAAACTAAATTTAAGTTGAATGCATCTTTTTCTTTCTATTTCATTATGAAAAGGACAGAAGATAAATATTAGTTTAATCCTGTCAAATTAGTCAGCACCTGACGTAATTTGATGTAATTTTAGTAGTAAACTTTTTAATCACGTCTAAAACTTGTATGGCGCTGATTAATTTGACAGAACATAACTAAAATTTATCTTCTATCCTTTTCTTAATGAAATAGAAAGAAAAAGATGCACTGAACTTAAATTTGGTTTAGTTTGTAAACAAGGGAATCGGCACCATTGACAAGTTTGGTAATCTACTAATATGATGGCGTCATTATGACTTCCCAATGGTCAACCACTGACACTCCATTGAAAGAAATGGCATATAATGGTAATCTCGTACATAACGTCAAATAAATGACTGGTGCTGTTTACGAACTTCTTAGTACTTTAACACAATTCTATTACGAGACCATTGACCGACCAATGATCGACCATTATGAATTTAACAGATTACGAACTTTTAGCAAAATGACAATGGAATGAGAATGGGAGCGTGTTGGAATGACGAAAATATAAAAATAGCAGACTTGGGCTCCTGGTCGGTATAAAAGGGCTACATTTAACCCCATTCAATAAGTAACTATTTCATGAAAAGTCACTCAATGAGGTTAAATGAACTAATAGGGTTGTATTGATGATTTAAATTTAATTCTGTATCTACGTACGTGTTACTTGCGCGACTCATTTTTCATCAACATACAACCTGATACTAACCTGCTAAAAACGTAAGAAAATTTAAATTTTGCAGGCTACTCTGGTGTATCCACCGTAAGGGTCTCCAGTCCTCGTGCACGACGCACTAAGTCTAGATAAAAAGTATACATGTAATAGCTAACACGTAAACATAGCTTGTATCTTCGCAAATAATATTCTTCAAACGCGAATTGACTATAAAAAAACGCGATTGTACTTTATTATCGATATTACCATCCTATTATCATTCCGATAAAATATTTCCAAAAACTTACCGATTCATCGACGATAGCGAAGATTTTATCGTAATAATAATGTAGGTATCTACCAGGGCCAGGGATGTTATGAAGCTTCGACTCCGATTCCGATACGTCGGAACTTACGAATGATTTTACACCTTCGGTTCCGATATTTTTAAATCGGAGGTCGAAGCATAGCAGATAGCGGTGGACGGCGGCGACGCCGGGTCATTTAAAGTCTATGCATGCTACTCAATACGATGAATTAATAAAACTATAAATGAAAAGTAAAATACAGTACAGCCTTCGACTTCAACGCCTCTTCAGGAGGTCAAAAAACAAATTACTGTCAAAGAAACTTTATGGAAAAATCAAAAATGGTGTATTTCTAATTCGAAATCAATTTTTTGCCTACCCTTACGACTGATGCTCAAGGGTAGTCCGCGAAATTCAAATTTTCTCACGTTTTTTGCAATATGCAGGCCCGTGCTAGGTTGTACCTATGTTAATTAAAATATTGTTCGCGACTGTAAGATGTATGTAGTTACAGAATTATAATGATCAAAATCTTCAGTACAACCCTCCAAGTTCATAAAGGTGTAGGAATGATTTTGACCTTGATAAAGTCATTTTTACACCTTTATGAACTTTGAGGGTTGTATTGATGTTTTTGATGAATATAAATCTGTAACTACATACATCTTACAACCGCGAATAATATTTTAATCAACATACAACCTAGCACGCCTGTAAATTGCAAAAAACGTAAGAAAATTTGAATTTCGCGGGCTACCCTGGAGCATTCACCTTTTTCTTTTGCCACCATTTCCGACTCCGCCTCCGACTCCGATTCCGGTTCCGATAAAACCACCTCCGTAACATCCCTGGTATCTACAGACGGCCACCACATCAAGCTAAGTACTACAATCTGAAGGCTTGGAAGATTTTTGTATGAAGCCTAGCAGGCCTATATTCCGCAATTTTTTTTTTTTTTTTCAAAGTTGCGGCTACGCATAACACTTAAGAACATTCTGTCTCATACAAAACTTGCTTGTGTTGTTACTAGCTATCGATTAATATAGGATGTATACAACAACAACAACAGCCCATAACGTCCACTGCTGGACATAAGCCTCTCCCATGATGGGAGGAATATGCCGTAATCTCCACGCTTGGCAGGCGGATTGGAGATCGCAGTGATGAAAGACTAACAGAAAACGCTGCTGCCCATTCTCTGGTCTACGGTGGCGCAAGGTGTTCTGCCTCAGACATTAGTCGCCTTATACGACACCCGAGAGTGTAATGGGTTGGTTCTATTCTACTCCATAGGATATATACTCCGCGATAGGATGTATGCGTGGTCGCAACTTTGAAAAAAATACGACGGAAGTTAGACCGGCCATTAAGTTACCTTTATTCGATTTTCAACTTAATCTCGCTAAAGTATTAAGTTCAAGATCGATTGGGAATAATTTACACTTTAGGGTAGTTTGATGTGCTCGTGTCTGTACCTATCGATAAATGAGTTCTATCGGTACTATAGTATGGTTGGAACTTAATTATAAGCTTTATTGTGGTTATATTTCACTTAAGAATCTATGTTTAGAAACAAATATAATGATTGTTGATTATTTTGTTTGTTTTATTCTACGAATGTCCTACCCCAAGTGTCGCCACACTGTATCATAAACAAAACTTCTAAACATTTCCGCTTTGCGCATCTCCGGTTTAGTGGAGACCGGGTCGACTGAACACCAGAGCACAAAAGCACGTGCTTTTCGCGTGTCCTCCACGCCAAGCCACAACTTATTTTGTCACATACTTGTGTCGTTTGGCGTCACAGGGCACGCACAAATGTTCTTTTTTCCTATAACCGCCTCAGAGCGTTAAACATGGTTTTAAATACTAAAGAGACAAGTAGGTTGCTGCGTTTGCAGTCTGACGTTATGTACGTAAACCGTACATAAGTATTAAGGTCAGTTTCCCCCGGAGGGGAAAAGGTCGCGCCCCGCCATCCGCACGACCCTGTAGGCTTCATCCCTGACTGGCCGGCCTCCCACTGACAAGAGGACTGATTCCCAATTTGGGGCTGTCCCGCCCCATCCTTTAAGGCTACTTGAATTCCACCCCTGTCCATTTGGACAGGGGTGGAATTCAAGTTGAAGTTAATATTGGGAATCAGTCCTCGTAAGTGGGAGGCCGACCAGTCAGACATGAAGCCTACAGGGTCATGCCATCCGTACGACCCTGTAGGCTTCATCTCTGACTGGTGGGCGCGACCTTTTCTGTAAACTGACTTTTATACTTATATTGGCATGAATTAGGAAAAACGACAATTTGATCAGCCTAGGGTAATTTAGGAACAGTCACATGTGGTGTCACGTATAAGTGACAATGGCGGTCAAAAGGTTATTAAGTCAGTTCTTCCTTCTTCCACATCGACTATAATGTTACCATAGACGGAGTATTTCTCTCTATTTTTACTGGCCCATCGACATCCCACGCTCTCTTGAGGCACACAATGCACTTCCAGTTCCGGCAATACTTATAAAAAGTAAATAAAAAAGGTACCTAATTATTGTGTTTTTTATTCTTTATTGTATAAATTACACAGACATACAATAGTACATCCTAAGAACAAAGGCGGGAGTACCTAGTCTCAAGTTCTAAGAAAACGGGTCCTGTGTAACTACATTATGGCGACTACAGGAGCTAAATTAGCAACTCTATTTGTGGTGGTTCAAACTTCGTTTGAAATACTGTTAGATTAAGGTGAAAGCGTCAGGGTAGCCCGCGAAATTCAAATTTTCTTACGTTTATTGCAATTTGCCGACCAGTGCTAGGTTGTATGTTGATTAAAATATTGTTGGCGATTGTAAGACGTATGTAGTTAAAAAAATATAATCATCAAAATCATCAATACAACCCTCCAAGTTCATAAAGGTCTAGCAATGACTTTGACCTTGAAAAAATCGTTCCTCGACTTATATGAACTTAGAGGGTTGTTTTGATGATTTTGATGATTATAATTCTGTAACTACATACGTCTTACAACCGCGAACAATATTTTAATCAACATACAACTTAGCACTGGCCTGAAAATTGCAAAAAACGTAAGAAAATTTGAATTTCGCGGACTGGTTGGAGCATTCACCTTAAGGGGCCGGGGAGCATGAATTTGTCCATACAAACGTAATACCAAAATCATTTTCAGTACCTATGAGCATATTTCCACCTTAATATGCTGTTATTCGGAACAAGATGGTAATTACCTAGGTTTCTATATTTTTTTTTTTCAAAATACTTACCAAAAGCGAAATGCAAACATATTGAATAAATCTCACATTTTTATAGTTTAAATACGATGTTTTCATCTCATCTGTTCTATATTAAAAACGGTAGTATTTGTAATATTGTTAAAATCGAAACATGTCTTATATTGTTAAGTTAAATAATATAAAAAAAATAATGGAAAAGCATTGAGTTTTCATTCATCATTTTTGGTATTACGGCACACATTCAAATTAATCACAAATGTTCATCGGAAGTCGTGCTATCGCATCAAGCATTTGAGCTGGGGCGGGGCGCAGGGCGCGGGACAGAACATTTGGATGTGTTGACTGTGTTGAGTATAGTGACAAATGTAAATGTGTGCGTGCGCACCTCGCCACCCGGCCGCCCGGGCCGGGCAATTCGTTCGGAATCGTTCGTCAGTGTTAGACGATTACTTGATTGCATTGTGCGTGCGTATTGGTGCGTATTTGTTTGCCAATTGTATCGTAATATTTCTGACACTTCTTGACCTATGCTACGGATTTGGATTTAGATTTGCCTTGTGATTTGGAATCGAGTAACCTACCTACCTACTTTATTACGACTTTTGTTTTGTTTACGGACTTCGATATTTGCTTACGATTTGGTTAAATTTAGGTTACAAAACAGGTACCTACATAAACATAATTATATAAAGGTTAGCAACATGCGGGTCTAAAATGGCCGCTTTAGCAGAATCCACGCAGAATCTTAGTATAAATCACGTTAAAACAATTAAATTCTTAAAATGGACTTTATGTCCATAATCATAAAGTCCATTTTAAGAATTTTAAATTTTTAACGTGATTCATATTACGATTCTGATAAAGTGGCCATTTTAGACCCCATGGACTCCAAACGTTGGGATGTATCTCACAATAAGTATCTACCTACCTTTTTGTTTTCATCATTTTTTTAAACTCAGACCAAGAAAATGCCTGCCTACCTACACATATTTTTTCTCGTTCCTAATCGAAATTACATTACACTGGGTTAGTACATACTGAATTTTACTTCGTGGCAATCTTTCAAATAATTATTATAACTTGGTAGTATTTCTTATATCTACGTTACTTCACCGCGGTTTTTAGAGAATTAAAAAATAATATTTTTTAAGAATTGCAACCTTCGTATGCCTCTCTCATCTGACACATGACGCGGTACGTCACTTTTTTTATTGGCGCGTTATCGACACCGCAAGAAAAAATCTTTCTCGTCAAATTATTCATTTATAACTAAGTTTACATTACATTTTACCAAAATAACAAAATGTCGAGTGACAGGAAGTGTACTAAGTGCATCTTTAGTGAAATTCGTAAACCCGAAACAGAAATCCAAGCATTTACAAATAACGCTCGCTACCGACCAGGACGTAAATTGGAAGGACATTATTTATCAGAAGACATCAGAGACGAAGCAGGAAAAGTGTATTCCTGACAACAACTTGGATGCCCGACTTTAAATGACCCCCGGATACGCGATATCCACAGTGCTCATCGAAGCACTAAGGGGGTTGTAAGCTCGTTAAAGCTTTTTTCCTCCAGTGGGTACGCGATACCCCAGTAACACTACTACTGGTTACTAGCTGGATGGTGATCTATCAGTGGAGATACGAGATATCCTTTAGCTGAGTCTTTGAACGATGCTAACACTGAAAATCTAATGGCATAGCATTCAACGGCAGGTAAGTGCCATTTTCAAGACCAGTAACACCTCATGTTACTAGCTGCATGGTAAATTATCAGTTTGACACGCGGTGTCCAGCTAAATTTATCGAACAATGCTAGCAAAGGGCAGGTACTTTCATTACCTTGATCAGGTAATTACAAAATTGAGCTATATATCCATGACCATGCAGGTCGTAAGACCACCCTGCTTAACTTAGCACATCCCGTGTGTGTTATAACCTTGCAAATGCATTATACTCTCGCAGTGAATGTGGAACCATTCCTTGCCTGGATTCCCATCAGGGAGTAAAGTTGCTGGCTGGCTGACATACATTTGTCAGGACCACACATTCTTAAGTACGAGATACTAACAGCATGTTAAGCCCATATAATGTGTTTTTAATAATAATAACTTATTTATTTCGAGCAACAAGACTCAGCGTTAGTAACAATATACTTACAAACTATGTTAGTAATACATTTACAAACAAAATAAAACAGAAAACAGATTGTGACATCATTGCTGCAAAGTGACTGGCGCAGATTTAGCTTGAACATCAAGTATAAATTAATGTTACACATACGTTTAACTAATGAAAACACCAGCCCAAAAAGTGTATTTATTCTATTTTGGTGGAAGTTATGTCAGACTATACAGGATATTTATAATATCTACATGCCTAAATACGAGATATTTACAGCATGTTATAATCTACACTATGTGTGTAAGCTTTGACGTCAAGTATGATATTATCAAAGAACCCTGTGGCTATGCCATAAACTTGTAATTTTGATCTTTCAGCGATGAAGTAATATTTACATTTAAATATAACAACTTTTCATTCAAATAATAGAACAAGATTCTTTGTTCACTTAATACTATGAGAGAACAGCTGATGGAAAATGTTCCAGACACTTATGACAGACTTCTGTTTCACTACTATACATATGGTGAACCAGTGAACCAAGGTATTGAGATGTTCTAAACCAAATTAGAATGTTACTGTTATCATAAGCAAAGCAACCGATGAATGGCTTGAATGACACTGCATAACACAACCTACCAATGTTCAATGTCAACCTCGAGATTAAATTAATATTATTTATATTTCCTTTAATGAAATGAAACACCAAACCTATAAGGACAATAGTTATATTCTTAGCTTATTATGTATATTTCCAAATAACTAATACATGTAGCCAAAGAGATTTTACCACCAACAACAAGAAGATCAATTAATCTGTTTGTGCCTAGCACAATAAAATTCAACACCCAAAAAAGTATCCCGTTAACAAAAATCTTTCAAGACTGAACACAATAATAGATACTGGAGTGCTAAGTCAGTACCCCCAAAAGAGAACACATCAAGGATGGTACCGGAATGATTTAACCATATTATATACCAGTTATAAAGTAATGATCTGGGTACTTGGTTTAAGTACAATGGTTCAAGAAACCATTTGTTATCAAATCTATACACCATAATGTCATAATACTCAAAACTATTAGTATTGAGAGGGAAAGGGTTATAGACTTACAAAGTTTGGAGGTCATAACAGCCTGTCAATGTACAAATGACATTAACAACTAAACCTGTTTTAGTTCTAACCCGTATGGTCCCGGCCGTGCCTCGTGAGGCACAGTGCATTGTTATTTTAATTGTGTCTGTAATTGCGGGTATTGAAGTGTTAAATCAAATTGCAAAGTGGAACTAAATCCCACCCCAGCTTCGAACAAAGATAATATTCTTATCATCATTATGTATAAGCCCAATCTAAAATAACATCTCCAATAGTAACCTATTGCTTTATCTAGCAATCCATAGATACAATATTAAATTATGGGTATATTAATCATGCAATTTTTTTAAGTACCCCTTAAGTCCAAGAGTATTTTTGGAAGGGTTCTCATGACCAGATAGTTTTTCCTGCATTGCATTGCATTTTAAAATCACTTAAACCTTACCCATAATAATTAAGCACCTTTCTTAATCATATTGTTGCTGACTCATACCTTAAAACTAAAATGAAATATAATTATTACTTTGACTACCTTATGAAGACAGTAGTAAAACATAACTTCATTGCTCCCTGGTTCCGGGCGTTGACCCCTATAATCAGCTGTAGCCTACTAGAAAATGAACCATGCTGAAAACAAATTAATCCCTATCAAATAACAACATGTCATCTACCTACATTGAATCATAACATAAAATTAAAATCACAATTAAAATACCCGAAAAGATAGATGGGCAGACATTATTGTGAGATTTATACAAACTCATAAAAATAAATTTTAACTAAGAAATCTCATTTATTCTCAGTTTTCATTACCAATTGGAGTATTGGCTTTAATAGCTTCATAGCTTTCTATTGAAAATAACCATAAAGTGAAACAAAAGGGGGGGGGGGGTGCATGCGAGTGCAGAGATCAATGGATTGTGACTAGAAGATAAAATGCCATACATTTCGTGTAGAGCTAATAAAATCCAACTAAAATTCATAACAATTGACAGTACATTACGGCAATGTAGCCAATTACCTACACAATGTTGACTGAATATGGTCAACACATATCCACTAATTGCACAACATTTAGTCAATTCTTTAGAATTACTAGATGATTAAACAGGAGTGTTCGAGACCCTTGAAAGACATTGTCATGAAAACACTGCTGATTCTTGTAGAAGTTCCTAATATTTGAAATAGTTTGGGAAATTATACTAATATAGCAAATATTCATCGTGGAGACCAGACCTCTAAGTATTATATTTTTTCTACTATGAAACCGCAAAAACTTATTGCTCCTTTACAAGGTGCCTGGGAAAACATAATAATAACAATGTTTTTATTTATATTGTTTCTATCATTATAGGAATAATAGGTTAAAAAATGAATTATAAACGAAATCATAATGTACAAAATTTACCAGACTAAAAGTATTAAGCAGAAATCAGTTTCTAAGACTTAAATACAAACAGTTTTGAGAAAATAGCTCAACTGTCCTTTTCGAGCCAATTGACTAAATCTCAAATTCTGTTTTACCAGTAAGGAGTGAATCCCTTAACATTCATAATATTTAGTCATAAGACTACCAGACCCTTAGCAAAATTTTTAGCTTTATTTATACTATGTACTACTAGGTACTAATTAATAATAAAAACAGTTTAATCCACACTGTAATAAAGAGGTTTCTCTTTCTTTTCTTATTAATTGTATGTAACTATATTAATTGGTGATGATAGAGTGAACACTTTAATATCCATAATATTTGATCAAGGATCTACCTAGACCCTTAAAAAATGACTGAGCTTTATTGATAAGAAGTACTTACTACTAGGTACTGATTAATAAAATCAGTTTAATTCTCACGACAATAAAGTGAAGAGATTTCTGTATTCTGATTAATTGGCTGTAATATTAATTGGAAACAGTGTTTTGAATGGACTCGGGCTCTTCTACTATTGAACAATAGTTAGACATTGTATGTGATCATAAAATCATTACATTAAATTTTTTATAGTTATACAATCACCTTTTGAGACAATATATCTATGGAACTCTATACTTGCCTTGTTTGCACTCTTCTGTTGCAAGTATTGTAACAAAAGGCCCTAAGTGAATAAACATTGCCTTGGTTGCACTATTCTGTTGCAAGTATTTTAACAAAAGGCCCTAAGTGAATAAAAATAATGCCAGTGGTGACAGTAACACTACTACTGGTTACTAGCTGGATGGTGATCTATCAGTGGAGATACGAGATATCCTTTAGCTGAGTCTTTGAACGATGCTAACACTGAAAATCTAATGGCATAGCATTCAACGGCAGGTAAGTGCCATTTTCAAGACCAGTAACACCTCATGTTACTAGCTGCATGGTAAATTATCAGTTTGACACGCGGTGTCCAGCTAAATTTATCGAACAATGCTAGCAAAGGGCAGGTACTTTCATTACCTTGATCAGGTAATTACAAAATTGAGCTATATATCCATGACCATGCAGGTCGTAAGACCACCCTGCTTAACTTAGCACATCCCGTGTGTGTTATAACCTTGCAAATGCATTATACTCTCGCAGTGAATGTGGAACCATTCCTTGCCTGGATTCCCATCAGGGAGTAAAGTTGCTGGCTGGCTGACATACATTTGTCAGGACCACACATTCTTAAGTACGAGATACTAACAGCATGTTAAGCCCATATAATGTGTTTTTAATAATAATAACTTATTTATTTCGAGCAACAAGACTCAGCGTTAGTAACAATATACTTACAAACTATGTTAGTAATACATTTACAAACAAAATAAAACAGAAAACAGATTGTGACATCATTGCTGCAAAGTGACTGGCGCAGATTTAGCTTGAACATCAAGTATAAATTAATGTTACACATACGTTTAACTAATGAAAACACCAGCCCAAAAAGTGTATTTATTCTATTTTGGTGGAAGTTATGTCAGACTATACAGGATATTTATAATATCTACATGCCTAAATACGAGATATTTACAGCATGTTATAATCTACACTATGTGTGTAAGCTTTGACGTCAAGTATGATATTATCAAAGAACCCTGTGGCTATGCCATAAACTTGTAATTTTGATCTTTCAGCGATGAAGTAATATTTACATTTAAATATAACAACTTTTCATTCAAATAATAGAACAAGATTCTTTGTTCACTTAATACTATGAGAGAACAGCTGATGGAAAATGTTCCAGACACTTATGACAGACTTCTGTTTCACTACTATACATATGGTGAACCAGTGAACCAAGGTATTGAGATGTTCTAAACCAAATTAGAATGTTACTGTTATCATAAGCAAAGCAACCGATGAATGGCTTGAATGACACTGCATAACACAACCTACCAATGTTCAATGTCAACCTCGAGATTAAATTAATATTATTTATATTTCCTTTAATGAAATGAAACACCAAACCTATAAGGACAATAGTTATATTCTTAGCTTATTATGTATATTTCCAAATAACTAATACATGTAGCCAAAGAGATTTTACCACCAACAACAAGAAGATCAATTAATCTGTTTGTGCCTAGCACAATAAAATTCAACACCCAAAAAAGTATCCCGTTAACAAAAATCTTTCAAGACTGAACACAATAATAGATACTGGAGTGCTAAGTCAGTACCCCCAAAAGAGAACACATCAAGGATGGTACCGGAATGATTTAACCATATTATATACCAGTTATAAAGTAATGATCTGGGTACTTGGTTTAAGTACAATGGTTCAAGAAACCATTTGTTATCAAATCTATACACCATAATGTCATAATACTCAAAACTATTAGTATTGAGAGGGAAAGGGTTATAGACTTACAAAGTTTGGAGGTCATAACAGCCTGTCAATGTACAAATGACATTAACAACTAAACCTGTTTTAGTTCTAACCCGTATGGTCCCGGCCGTGCCTCGTGAGGCACAGTGCATTGTTATTTTAATTGTGTCTGTAATTGCGGGTATTGAAGTGTTAAATCAAATTGCAAAGTGGAACTAAATCCCACCCCAGCTTCGAACAAAGATAATATTCTTATCATCATTATGTATAAGCCCAATCTAAAATAACATCTCCAATAGTAACCTATTGCTTTATCTAGCAATCCATAGATACAATATTAAATTATGGGTATATTAATCATGCAATTTTTTTAAGTACCCCTTAAGTCCAAGAGTATTTTTGGAAGGGTTCTCATGACCAGATAGTTTTTCCTGCATTGCATTGCATTTTAAAATCACTTAAACCTTACCCATAATAATTAAGCACCTTTCTTAATCATATTGTTGCTGACTCATACCTTAAAACTAAAATGAAATATAATTATTACTTTGACTACCTTATGAAGACAGTAGTAAAACATAACTTCATTGCTCCCTGGTTCCGGGCGTTGACCCCTATAATCAGCTGTAGCCTACTAGAAAATGAACCATGCTGAAAACAAATTAATCCCTATCAAATAACAACATGTCATCTACCTACATTGAATCATAACATAAAATTAAAATCACAATTAAAATACCCGAAAAGATAGATGGGCAGACATTATTGTGAGATTTATACAAACTCATAAAAATAAATTTTAACTAAGAAATCTCATTTATTCTCAGTTTTCATTACCAATTGGAGTATTGGCTTTAATAGCTTCATAGCTTTCTATTGAAAATAACCATAAAGTGAAACAAAAGGGGGGGGGGGTGCATGCGAGTGCAGAGATCAATGGATTGTGACTAGAAGATAAAATGCCATACATTTCGTGTAGAGCTAATAAAATCCAACTAAAATTCATAACAATTGACAGTACATTACGGCAATGTAGCCAATTACCTACACAATGTTGACTGAATATGGTCAACACATATCCACTAATTGCACAACATTTAGTCAATTCTTTAGAATTACTAGATGATTAAACAGGAGTGTTCGAGACCCTTGAAAGACATTGTCATGAAAACACTGCTGATTCTTGTAGAAGTTCCTAATATTTGAAATAGTTTGGGAAATTATACTAATATAGCAAATATTCATCGTGGAGACCAGACCTCTAAGTATTATATTTTTTCTACTATGAAACCGCAAAAACTTATTGCTCCTTTACAAGGTGCCTGGGAAAACATAATAATAACAATGTTTTTATTTATATTGTTTCTATCATTATAGGAATAATAGGTTAAAAAATGAATTATAAACGAAATCATAATGTACAAAATTTACCAGACTAAAAGTATTAAGCAGAAATCAGTTTCTAAGACTTAAATACAAACAGTTTTGAGAAAATAGCTCAACTGTCCTTTTCGAGCCAATTGACTAAATCTCAAATTCTGTTTTACCAGTAAGGAGTGAATCCCTTAACATTCATAATATTTAGTCATAAGACTACCAGACCCTTAGCAAAATTTTTAGCTTTATTTATACTATGTACTACTAGGTACTAATTAATAATAAAAACAGTTTAATCCACACTGTAATAAAGAGGTTTCTCTTTCTTTTCTTATTAATTGTATGTAACTATATTAATTGGTGATGATAGAGTGAACACTTTAATATCCATAATATTTGATCAAGGATCTACCTAGACCCTTAAAAAATGACTGAGCTTTATTGATAAGAAGTACTTACTACTAGGTACTGATTAATAAAATCAGTTTAATTCTCACGACAATAAAGTGAAGAGATTTCTGTATTCTGATTAATTGGCTGTAATATTAATTGGAAACAGTGTTTTGAATGGACTCGGGCTCTTCTACTATTGAACAATAGTTAGACATTGTATGTGATCATAAAATCATTACATTAAATTTTTTATAGTTATACAATCACCTTTTGAGACAATATATCTATGGAACTCTATACTTGCCTTGTTTGCACTCTTCTGTTGCAAGTATTGTAACAAAAGGCCCTAAGTGAATAAACATTGCCTTGGTTGCACTATTCTGTTGCAAGTATTTTAACAAAAGGCCCTAAGTGAATAAAAATAATGCCAGTGGCATTCCTTGATAGTACTTCCAGACAATTCAACACTAAATAATGGAGTTGATGAGCCTTTTTTATTTGCAGACACATCTATAAAATACTAACACTACAACTGGATTTCAAATTATAAAATTACTTACTGAGAGATCTGAGGCTATCATTGCCTCAATCATAGAATCTATCAAAAGTATAATTAATTTCGTCATAGTTTGATAATATGAGCAAAATTTAGAAAACAAAGACATTGATTGTTCTCCTAGCTCTAACTTTAACCCATTGGAGCAATAAAACAGTTATTAAAATATATCAAACCCTAATATTCGTAAGTTTGTCAGATTTCAAGTGAAAGGGGCATCTAAACTCCAGAATTAAACTCTCACTATACAACCAAAACAACAGCTCAAATTAGAGCTGGCATCAACGAAGTCAGACATAATGTGGATTACATGGTTATCAAAGTTATTTTACAAAATGTAATATATTTATTGTAAAGTATCCTTGAAGCTTTAATATGGAAGCTTTAATATTCTTACAGAAGAAGGTCCAATGTAATTATCACAGATCAACACTCAGAATTACTTGCATTTTAATCAGTTAATAAATTAATTATTGCAGCCAACTCTGAACATCTACCAAGTTATAATAATTATTTGAAAGATTGCCACGAAGTAAAATTGGGAATCAAACGAGCTTACCTGTTAAGCGAAGTCTTGATTCAAATTTTATGAGTGGCAATCTGAAAAATAATTACCCACCCGCCGCTATAATATAGTTAACACTAACAGCCCCAAAGCTGCAATAATTAGTCTACCTAATTCAATTTTAACCTTTCAGGAAAATATAGTGAATATAGGTATTTGGAACTACTCTGTACATAAAACAGAGATTGTTCCAATGATAAGATCTCTAAAATAAGTGACGTACCGCGTCATGTGTCAGATGAGAGAGGCATACGAAGGTTGCAATTCTTAAAAAATATTATTTTTTAATTCTCTAAAAACCGCGGTGAAGTAACGTAGATATAAGAAATACTACCAAGTTATAATAATTATTTTTCAGATTGCCACTCATAAAATTTGAATCAAGACTTCGCTTAACAGGTAAGCTCGTTTGATTCCCAATTAGATGTGTTTAGGATTCAAATGTCCGATTAATAGGTTTCATTCTTATTCAATCATAACATACCTACCGACTAAATAAATATTATGTTTTATTTTACAAGCTTTGATATAGTTTCACGTGTCCCGATGTTTGTCTGTAATCTGTAAGTAATCAAATCTTGCAAGTAAAATTTGATCCACTTCCCGATTACCGATTGAGCTGAAATTTTGCACGCATTATGTAGGTATATCGCGTGACAACTGGTGGCCATAAGAATTCTGTAATGTAACGACGTAACCCCATCGAGTTTGAACTTGTTTGATTCGTCGTGACGAGTACTTTGTCTTTAGGTTATATACAGGGTCTGATGATGGAGCTAGAAGGTGTCCATGGGAACTCCGTTATAAAACGACATAACCCCATCGAGTTTGGGCTCGTATGATTTGTCTTGACGAGTACTTTGGTGCTAGGTGGTATCCAGGGACTGATAATGGAGCTGGAAGGTGGCCATTGGAAGTCCGTAATAAAACGAAATAATCCCGTCGAGTTTGGGTTCGTTTGATTGATCTTGAAGAGTAAATTGGTCCTAAATGGTAATCAGGGTTTGATGATGAAGCTGAAAGGGGGGCCAAAGGATCTCCGTAATAAAACGACGCAACCGCTTCGAGTTTGGGCTCGTTTGATTCGTCTTGATGAGTACCTACTACCTACCTTCTACCTACCTCCTACTAGCTACCTACTTTTAGGGTCTAGGATACTTTTGCCGGTTTCCTCACGATGTTTTCCTTTTCCGTTTTGAGAGCAGAGTTGATGAATAATAATTACACAAAGTAATGCGCCTGCCTGGGTTCGAACCTACGACTTAGGCGCAGGCAGTATTATAAGTACTAAATCTATGGGCGCGGGACAAATACAACACACGGTATATCGTCACATCCTCGTCAGCGCAATGATATACCGTGTAGCCTAAATTGCACTTTATTTCCATGCATTTTGTATGATATTTGAATGGAATAGGAAGTCGCCCGCGCCATGTCCGCGCCCGACGCCTCTTGTATTTGTCCCGCGCCTTACTGTTCGTAAGTCGGGGCCGCCACCACTGAGCCACCAGTACGTACTTTTATTTCAGATTTTCAGGCGAACCGTATAGGTACTTATTCCTTACCTACATTAGTGGTATAGAAAGAGTAGTAACGCAGATTTTTTTTCAACAAAGCCTAGATTTTGAGTTAATCTAACATTTGAGATAAAAACATTGTAGACAGATTTCCTAAAAACGCATTACTATTCTGCAGATACACTAACGATTGCACAAAGTAACTAACAAAAATAAAGCAAATAATGGTGCCGATTCTCTTGTCACAAATATCTCTAAACTAGACTAAAAATCACTAAAATTTAGTTTGTTCCTGTCAAACGACGTTTCCCATTCTGAAATTGATTAAAGTGACATGACTTAAACAGATTATAGTTTGACAGCACTTAGTTATTCAATTTGGTGTAAATGCAATGATATTCTAACAAACAGATATGTTATACACCTACAAAACCACCGAAAAAAGTGTGCCGCGGGGGAGAGCCAGCTCACATACACGCAGTGACGCAGAATAAAGGAAAAACAGGCCAATTGACACGTTTTCGAGTCTTCACGATTGCGCGCTCATAACATATCTGTTTAATTAAATATCATTGGTGTAAATGGCTATTTTGCTATTCTGAAATTGACGTTTTTCACCTAAAATTAAGATTGTCAAACTAAATCAGACTATTTTTAATCGCGATTAAAAAGGTGTGGAATAAAATTAGTTGTCATGAACTAAAATTTTCAAAGTACATTTCTCTCGTATTTCTTGAGAGTTTGGATAATTTATTTTGAGGTCAATAAGGAAGCACAACGTGATTGCAGTTGTTGTCGATTCGGTAGAAAGGTAAATGTAGTGTTATTTTATTATATAGGATACAAACAAAGTTTATGAAAATTTACCAAGGGATTTTTGTACTGAACATGTATTGCACTTGTTATTAGTTGGAAAAGAAGTACTTAGTAAATTCATTTCTCATACTCAAAGCCACTTCCAGGTTCTGTGTAATATGAAATAACTATTTCTTAGAAACTTTCAAGAGAGAATAAAAATATTTTAGGTTAGAGACTAATTATCTTGTTCTAATTTATAGATTAGAAGCGTATGATCGAAACCAGAACTTTGGTGCCGGCCGACTGCATGGGCCAAGACGACATCGTATACCAGTGTCCACCCTGTGATACATTCAGTGATATAATTATGCAGATTCTCCACTTCCCATCACCAGACAGGCAATCCAAGAATATGTTCTTAGGTGAATCAATACATTTGTTGGTCAAATTTTTAGAAAGCACTCCATACTAACAGTGATTAGAAAGAAAATACTATTTCATCTGATCACATGTAATGATAAAAAAAAGAAAAGAGAGTGTGAATGGGTGTTTTATGAATTATATTATAAATGTTAAAAAATGTGTAGTGTGCTCCAAATAAAAATAATAAATAAAAATGGAAATTCGGGCGCCAGGAGTACACACAAAACTATGCCTAGGATAGACTTACCTGCGAGAGTTGGATTTTAATCTTCAAGCGGGAAGGTATCAATAAAAATCGACCATGAAAGTTACAGATCTATTTTATTACCCGAAGGCTTGCTGGTTGGGAGAAAAACACAAAAAAAAATTCCTTTCTAATATTAAAACATAAGGTTCTGAATAAAGGTGTAAAACTAAGAATAAACGGGTGTTATTTTGTGACCTGTCATTATTGCACTTTGGAAAATATAAAATAGGTACCACAAACCATACTAAAATTTTGTCAAATAATTTAAATCCGATGAGCTAAATACGTGCTCATCTTGGTGACCTCCGCTGTGATGCCAACGGCGTCCATCATAAATCTTGGTAGAGGCGAGCGTTCAAATATTTACGTTGTAAAAAATAAGAACAATCGTCGGAAGAAAAACTAATCGTATAAAGAAAACTAATCGTAGAAAAAAACGCCTCGTACGGCTGCGAACAAACATTAATAATTCGTTAGCTGGAGTACAGCGTTGATGAAAAAATGGCGGACCACGCCAACGCTAATAAGAACAAATACTATTAAACTCACCGTTTCTTCCAAAATATCCAAATGCAGTCATCAGTAGATGATGCAATCCAAGCAAATATATTATGTCCAAGTTAAAAAATCCTGAAACAATTAAATATCGGAAACTAAAGCGTCTGCTATGAAAATAACCAAAACATGTGAAACGAACAAAATTACGAAAAATTCGCTTACCATCAAAAATATATGCTATCCAACTAGGATGCGGGCAAGGGCAATCGGCTACCACATAATGGTGATTAGATGCCGCCCATTGGAAGCTATATTTAACGATTTCTTAGGAGCGCTGTAATTACGCCATCACCCAAAAAATTGACGAGCCGAAAAGTGAGCAATGTCAAAGTGAACTTGACAGTATAAAATCAGTGTGACCACTACATGAATCCAAGTCAACCAACCAATGAATTTTTTTAAAAGGCAACACCCAAGCTAATTTGTCAAGTAAACGACGAGAATATTATGCATCGATGTGACGAGCTAAAAAGCCTCGTTACATTACATCCCTCCCCGAAAATAAAAGAAAGGAACTTTCTTTTATTAAAAAAAGAAATATTCAACCAAATAAACCAGTCTTAATAATTTTATAATTCCACAGGAAAAATCACTAAAGATTCAAAGTGTAAATGAATTCTGAAAACGTCAAACGACAAGGTCTCAAGAATTTAATAAAAGTAAAAAATGCAAATGACTAAAAGTCAAAAACGAAATCTGTGAAGAACAGACAAAATTATAAGTTATAAAAACTTTATCAAATAAATGAAAGAAAGAAAAACTTTCCAATTCTTCTAAACTCCAAAACAGTACAGCTAGGCACTATAGCCGCTGACTAAATTCAACAAACCTACAGAAATTTTAAAAATAAAATGTAAGTTATAAAAAACTTAATAAAAGAAGAAAATCCCTAAGTTTCCCAAAACCCATAGTAGTTCAGTTAAGCACCATAGCCACTGACTAAAAATTTCAAAATCCGTCTCACCTATCTACTCATACCACAAATTTAAGTTCAGTTAAGCACCATCGCCACTGACTAAAAATTTCAGACAACTTGGAACAGTACAACTTAGAGTGCAGTTAGGCACCATAGCCACTGACTACAAAGTCAACTGCTTCCAACTCTCCTATCTCCACGAGTGCAGTTAGGCTTCATCGCCACTGACTATCTCCACAACAAATAATCCGAAAATTTCTATCCCCAAACGAAAGTATTTAGATAAAGTTGAAGGACTATATCCAAAAAAAAACTTTGTTACAGCAACAACCTGCAACAAGAAAAGCATATTGTGGTCGGCCTATCACCACCGAACTTCCGAACATAATAGCTGAAAGTGGAAAGGAATGCAATCGGCAAGTGCCTCTTCAAAAACCAATCCAAACAAAAAAGCATTGAGATCTCCAATGAGAAATCTCAATAACAAAAGGCGAAAGCCAAAAAAAATTTCACATTGCGGTCGACACATCACCACCGAACTCCCGAACGCAATAACTGAAAGTGGAAAGGAATGCAATCGGCAAGTGCCTCTTCAAAAACCAATCCAAGTGGAAAGGAATGCAATCGGCAAGTGCCTCTTCAAAAACCAATCCAAACAAAAACATTGAGATCTCCAATGAGAAATCTCAATAACAAAAGGCGAAAGCCAAAAAATTTCATATTGTGATCGGCGCAACGCCACCAACTTTCCGAGCACAATAGAAAAAATAAAAGGCAAAGCCAAGGCTTCACAATGCGATCGGCACATCACCACCGAACTTCCGAGCGCAAAGAAAAAGAATGACGAAAGTCAAAAGAAATATCCGCATTGTGATTGGAACAACATGTCCAACACAATGGAAAAAGGAAAAAAATATGGCCGGGGCCGAAATCTCACATTGTGATCGGCACAACACCACCGACTTTCCGAGCACAATGGAAAAAATAGTTGAAATCAAGGTCAAAAGTTACACCAAGATCCAAAAATAATAAGGCATTTTGTAACAAAGGTTACAGAATGACCCTAAAAAGTAAAGTCCAGGATGAACGCGTTACTAACAAAGTCACATCCGAGCAATGTCGAATGAATCTCGAGATAAGAAATGGTAAACACTGTCAATAAACAGTAGAAACAGACTTACAAATCAATAACTATTTAAGACTAATAGAATGATTCCAATCTAAGAAAAAGGTAGGATTATAAAAACTTGAAATTAAATTTAAGATTTTAAATCTCTAAGTGTAAAAAAACAAGTGTGAAATTATATAAGATCTCAAATAAATGTAAACACAGGTAAAAAACAAGGTTACCCTATATGTAAAAGTAAAATTAAGATCCCATACAATTCAAACAAGAAAACAAAACAAACAAATAAGATCCTTCGATGTGAAAAATATTTTTATAAGTGTGAAAAAAGAATTCTTTTAAATTAACCGAAATGACCTAAGTTTTATTTTAGAAAGAATTAAATTGGAATCTAATAAATTGTAATGAAGTTGCCTAACATAATAATACTTTCGAAACGTTATAACCTTTCATTCATCATTCTAACAGAAACGTATCTTCACACAAAAATACTCAACACCAAAACCAAGTCTATACATTCTCCAGAATTAAAATTTAATAATATCTTTTACATGATAACGCCCTACTGAACCCTTATTTAAATCTTTCAAAACATAAACGTTATCAGAAACTTTTTCAGTTATTCTACACTTTAAGAACTTAGGTGCAAGCTTAGCCGAAAAATAAGCAGGTGCTTGAGATTGAACAAAACTTCTTCTCCACACTATATCGCCCACATCAAAAGAAATGACTTTCCGACCCTTATTATAATAAGCGGCATTTCGCTTATACCCCTTCAACAAATAAACTTGAACTTTAACAAAAATATCACTAAGTGAATTAAGAGAAACTGCATAAGCATTTCTATTTGAAATTTCTAGTTGAGATAAGTTATCAACTGAATTACTAAAATGATGTAATGAAGCATCAAGAACAAGCTCTCTACCAAACATAAGAAAGTTAGGTGTAAACTCTGTAGCGAGGTTTACACTACTATTTAAAGCTAATTGAACATTGGGCAAAAAAGTTGACCAAGTTCTATGATCATCTTTAACAAAACACGATATGCAAGTTTCGACCGTCTTATTATACCTCTCAACAGGATTATTTTGAGGTGTATACAAAGTGTTATAAAATATTTTAGTTATATTAAAACCTTTCAAAAATTCCACAAAATGTTTTGAGGTAAATTGAGTTCCATTGTCACAAACTATTATTTTTGGACAACCAAACTTAAGAAATATTTCTTTTTCAAAATGTTTACAAATTACTCTAGTGGTAGCATTAATCATTGGGAAAAACCAGCAATATTTAGTAAAAACATCAACAACTGAAAGTATGTATCTATGTCCTGAATAAGTTTTAGGTAAGATTCCTATAATATCAACTGAAAGCATAAGCATGGGACGATCTACCTTTTTGGGATTAATCATAGTACCGAAAGGAGGAGAAGTAGTATGTTTATAAGCTTTACAAGTATCACATGACAAAATGTATTGGTGAACATCATTAAACATTCCTTTCCAAAAATAATGTTGTTTTAATTTCTTTAAAGTTTTATGAATTCCTAAATGACCAGAGTTTACATCATCATGATTTGACCTAATAGTATCTAAAATATGCTCTTTTGGTATAACAATTTTCCAATCTAACAAACTGTGAGGGTTAAATTTATTTCTACAAAATTTATACAAAGTATTATTTTCTACTCTAAAATTTTTATATTTTCTAGGATATTTCTGACATTGGGTGAATACTTTTCTATACCATGGGTCAGTAATATCATCGTCAGGAGAGACTAAATTATCCTGAGCGTTTATAGCAGTGACTTCTATCCGTGACAGAGCATCTGGAACTAAATGTAATGAACCTTTTTTATGAATAATATCAAATGTAAATTGAGAAATTCTGGCTGCCCAACGAGCTAACCGTCCACTAATTGTGGGCACTGAACTCCCTTGTCCATGCTCAACTCGTACAAAAACAAATAGTAGCGAAAGGCAAAACTAAACTTCAAAAAGTTTCAAAATAAATCAAAGTTTGAAAATAAAATTCTAAGTTTGAGGTTAAGTATGAAAGTCAATGTGATATTTTTATAAAAAACTACTAAGTTATTTAACGTTGAAAAAGTGCAATAATCACTTACAAACAGCTTAAATCTAGATAAACAAAGTGTACTATAATGTACTTATGTTAAGATTAAATTATTTACTTAAAAAGTTAAGCTAAGTTATGAAATAACTTCACTGTTGAGAACAACAAAGAGCGGTCTATGCTATACAATTGTTGGTTATGCTAAGGAAAAAACATGTTATAAACAACAGGTTATAAACAAAATGATCAATTGTAAAAACTAAACAAACTATGTTTACAAAAGATTCAACAAGTTAAACAACAACTCATGAGTCAAATTATCAAAGTTACATTAAACAAAGTTATGAAATTAATAATGCACAGAACAAATTACTGTAAACAATAGACTCACTAGTTAAAGTGTTAATTAATTAATAGTGCAATAATGACAGTATATAATTACCAGCAAAACCTACTTCAAGTCCCTGTTCGCTGAGCGACAATTGTAATGATAAAAAAAAAAAAAAAAAAAAGAAGTGTGAATGGGTGTTTTATGAATTATATTATAAATGTTAAAAAATGTGTAGTGTGCTCCAAATAAAAATAATAAATAAAAATGGAAATTCGGGCGCCAGGAGTACACACAAAACTATGCCTAGGATAGACTTACCTGCGAGAGTTGGATTTTAATCTTCAAGCGGGAAGGTATCAATAAAAATCGACCATGAAAGTTACAGATCTATTTTATTACCCGAAGGCTTGCTGGTTGGGAGAAAAACACAAAAAAAAATTCCTTTCTAATATTAAAACATAAGGTTCTGAATAAAGGTGTAAAACTAAGAATAAACGGGTGTTATTTTGTGACCTGTCATTATTGCACTTTGGAAAATATAAAATAGGTACCACAAACCATACTAAAATTTTGTCAAATAATTTAAATCCGATGAGCTAAATACGTGCTCATCTTGGTGACCTCCGCTGTGATGCCAACGGCGTCCATCATAAATCTTGGTAGAGGCGAGCGTTCAAATATTTACGTTGTAAAAAATAAGAACAATCGTCGGAAGAAAAACTAATCGTATAAAGAAAACTAATCGTAGAAAAAAACGCCTCGTACGGCTGCGAACAAACATTAATAATTCGTTAGCTGGAGTACAGCGTTGATGAAAAAATGGCGGACCACGCCAACGCTAATAAGAACAAATACTATTAAACTCACCGTTTCTTCCAAAATATCCAAATGCAGTCATCAGTAGATGATGCAATCCAAGCAAATATATTATGTCCAAGTTAAAAAATCCTGAAACAATTAAATATCGGAAACTAAAGCGTCTGCTATGAAAATAACCAAAACATGTGAAACGAACAAAATTACGAAAAATTCGCTTACCATCAAAAATATATGCTATCCAACTAGGATGCGGGCAAGGGCAATCGGCTACCACATAATGGTGATTAGATGCCGCCCATTGGAAGCTATATTTAACGATTTCTTAGGAGCGCTGTAATTACGCCATCACCCAAAAAATTGACGAGCCGAAAAGTGAGCAATGTCAAAGTGAACTTGACAGTATAAAATCAGTGTGACCACTACATGAATCCAAGTCAACCAACCAATGAATTTTTTTAAAAGGCAACACCCAAGCTAATTTGTCAAGTAAACGACGAGAATATTATGCATCGATGTGACGAGCTAAAAAGCCTCGTTACACACAGTATAATAAAGAAAGCCTCTGAATATAATTTTTTGTTATTTGTTTTCAGCTGTAACACTCAGAGTAAAGGACAGCATTTATAAGAATATCGCCATCTTTTGACCGCCCGCTTTACCTCTGATGGCATTTACACTTATTTACGAGACCAGTGTAAAGCAATCAATCAAGGACAGCTATATTACTCCCGCTAACAATACTGTAATTTTGTCATTTACGCTTCTAAGGAACGAACATATAGGAAAAATTACAAAAGGACATGAAGGCGAGATGATTCATATTTTAATGAAATGTTAACTCATTTAATTAACTTTTATGTACATCATTTAGAACCTGCAATTCTAAATAAATTTATGTATAAGCACTATTGAAAATAGTAAAAAAGCAGAATTAAAAGTACTCTTTTATTTAATATTTTTCTTATTACACTCTCCACAATTAGATTCTTCATTACACTTAGAGTTGAGTAAACTAACTGAATTTTTTTATAGGATTCGAAACCTGTGTAAAACTTTATGGATTTATCATCCTCTTTGTATCTAGTAATAGACCTGTAGACATACTCGTGGTCAATTTGAATACTTTTAGATATAAACTTAGGTGCACTGTATACATTCGTCTTCACTGTTGTTTAATGTGTTTACTTCTTCTTCGACACCTTTTCTAATGCTGTTGTATAGGGAACGTGCACAACGACGGTGGTGCCAACTGGCGTCACCAATCCGAATCATGTACCAAATTAATACTTGACATTGACATGTAAAACAAGTAAACAGAATTAATTTTATTATTGAAAATGATTATTCTAGCTAATCATAATCCATTGTTGCATTTCTGGATGTACCAATACATCCACAAAAATGAAAATTAATCAAATAGCGTAAAATAATAAAATTCTATTACTTTCCAAAGAATAGTACTCTCATACCATGTTTAAGTGAAAAACGCAAAAAATGGATAAATGCAGTAAGAAACATATTTGAAAACAATTTGTTTTTGTTACACTCTGCATTGAAAAAGTTCAATGGCCTTCAAAATCAACCGTCCAAGCAAACATGCCAAGTACAATTTAAACTTCAGCGAACAAACACATTAGACTGCACTGAAGTTCACATCGAATATTCCTCAACAGTTACACAAAGAGTCCACATGTACTCAGATTATAAACATGGTTATACAATAAAGTTTTTAGTTGGCAGCACTCCTTGTGGTTTCATAAGTTTTGTATCTAAATGCTACGGAGGGCGTTCTAGTGATTGCTAATAACAAAATATGGGTGTTAGGGATTAGACTGCACTGAAGTTCACACCGAATATTCCTCAACAGTTAAACAAAGAGTTCACATGTGTTCGGATTATAAACATTGGTATACAAATAAGTTTTTACTTAGCCGCACTCCTTGTGGTTTCACAAGTTTTGTATCTAAATGCTACGGAGGGCGTTCCAGACTGCACTGAAGTTCACACCGAATATTCCCCAACAGTCTCCACATGAACTCAGATTATAAACATGGATATACAATAAAGTTTTTAGTTGGCTGCACTCCTTGAGGTTTCCTAAGTTTTGTATCTAAATGCTACGGAGGGCGTTATAGTGATTGCATAACAAATGATTGTGGATTGATTTGTTATAGCCTGGAGATACTGTTCTTGCTGATAAAGGATTCCCTTCTATTAAAACATGTGTTGAAAATAAGAAAGTTGTTATAGCCACCATTTTTTCATGAACCACAATTTTCATCAGAGAAAGTAAACGAAACATACAAAATTCATATTGGTCAACATTCATGTTACGCTGACGATCACTATTGATAGACCGAAACCCATGTTTTATACCTTATAACATAATCAAAAATAATATTCTTCAAGAGATAATTATTTTGCGTGACAGCATAAGTTTCCTTTACTGTCCGCATAGTGTCTCTTTTGTCGTTTAGTGCTGCCACCTATAGTTCCTGCACGTTCCTTATACATGGAAGTAAAACAACTGGTTGAAGGTTGCGGTTCTATTTCAAAACTTTCCTGAAATAGTTTTTTCTGCCTTTTTTTCTAATAACTGAAAGTCGTTCGAGGGCGGCTGGATTTTCTGGTTTAGCTTCAGTGAAACAGAATACCGATGGTACCGCTGTCTTTCTGAAATGATTAAGAAACTACTTAGATTAACTTTTTGTTACTTACCTACCAAGAATGACACAAATTAGTAAGTAATGCATAAAAGTATGCTATGTTACTGTATTAACTCACCTGTATACTATGAAATACACTCCACACAAACGTGCGGTAAAAACTTTACTTGAATTTTTTTATTGCGTAAGGCAGACTCCCATTGTTTTTTGAGTTTGCTTTCCTTAGGAAACTAATGAACTCCCCTATTTATACAATTTAACTCGCTACATTAAGGCATTATTACAATAATTGCGGCAATTAAAACGATAAACAAAAACGATTGAAGAAATCCATACGATTTGACAGCTCATAATTCAAAGTAACAAGGTATGGTCGTATTAAGTCCCCATGGCAAAGGAGTTTAATTTTTTATTATTTTTAAAAACCTATCGGTTGATTGATTATCATTTATAAATTTGGGTTGATTTTTTGTTTGTTTGAGATTTCAAGCAAACAAAAATTCAATCATATGGACATGATGTCCAAAAATGGCTATTTTTAATCAAACATTTTAACCAGGATAATATAATTATGTGGATAGACAAAAACGAACTGTACTCATTATAAAATACATTTATAAAGACCTCCAATTTTGAGAAAGGTCGTTTTTTATTTATGTGTGAATTTACACATATTACTAGTTAATTCGTAATTTTAATTCGTCAACTTTTTAATTGCGTATAAAACTTGTATGGCGCTGATTAATTTGACAGAACATAACTAAAATTTATCTTCTGTCCTTTTCTTAGTGAAATAGAAAGAAAAAGATGCACTGAACTTAAATTTGGTTTAGTTTGTAAACAAGGGAATGAATAACATTTTTGGAAATGAAGCTGCACAAAAATTGCAGAACACAAATGCCGCTTTTTCCAACACAATAGTGCTCTAATAAAATACTCTCTCCACGGTTTTTTCTGTTTCGTGGATTGGATTGACCATTCAGTTCAAAGAGTAGTTAAATTTCTATTCTTCGTGTTAATAGCCTTCGCTTCGGAGTAAATTAAAAAAAAGTTACTATACTGTCAAACAAATTGTCAAATTTGTCAATGTCAAGTTATTGTTTTGATACAGCAAGAGCATTGATTTTACAATTTAGTCTAGGTTAATATTTTGATTGAGCCGGTATTCACGCAGTAAAGTTTTGTAATAATTATGCGATCGATATACAAGAGTCCCTAGTTATTTGTAAGCAACAGTGTTTCAGTGATACATCATCATTTACAAAATGGAAAAACTGCCAATGTGTAGGATATGTCTAGCGGAAAACATTCGCATGGATATGGTGGTCAACAAGAACTTGCATGCACTATATGAGAGGCTGACTGATATTCCAGTAAGTTGATACTTTGAAAGTGAATAAGTTTCAAGTTTTAACTAAATCTCATACACCAGAATTTTATTAATATTGTGAACTTCTGATCAAAGTGTGGTCTTAGGAGAAAATAGAAATCACTGACGTTGGTACAAGAAATCAGTGTCAGTAAACCTGGACTTATTATTTAGAATAAATTAATTAATAATATTATGAAGCAGTTTTAAACAAAATTAATTACAACAAATCCTACTTCGTAATAACCTATTAATAATATAAATGCGAAAGTTTGTATGTGTCTGTATGTATGTTTGTTTGTTACTCCTTCATGCAAAAACTACTGAACGGATTTGAATGAAATTTTGGACACAGATAGTTCATAACCTGCATTAACACATAGGGTACTTTTTATCCCGGTAGTATGATTGGTACAATTATCGAATTTCACGCGAGTGTATAGCACAACAAGTATATCATAACAAGCGTGTAAGCTAATAAAGTATATCATAACAAGCGTGTAAGCTAATAAAGTATATCATAAAAAGCGTGTAAGCTAATAAAGTATATAACACGCTTGTAAGCTAATAAAGTGTATCATAACAAGCGTGTAAGCTAATAAAGTATATCATAACAAAAAGTGCAAGACAAGTTTTGTTCCAGTTTGTAACTGAAGACAGTAGACCAATTTCGGCTTGTTTCATCTGCTGTGCTAAACTTAAGCAATGCCACCGATTGATGACACAATGTTTCAAAGCTGAAGAGCTCTTCGCTAAGATGACAAGTGAGGATTACGGGGTAAGGTGTTCTTCTACTGACACATAGTGATCTGCTTCTGAATAGAGTACCACATATAATACCACAATAGGGTATATGCATGATTTTTTTTCATCACTCTAAACAAAGCGTATTAACATCAGAAATAGCAAAGTGAAATTATTTTTTAAATATCTATAAAAAATACTCAGCAATGCATATAATGCATTTGAAACTGCTGATTAGACAGAGAGATCCGATAAAGCGAAAGACGGCATTCGCTGCATCGAAGTACAAAAACATTAGTGTTGTTTGGCCGATTTATGTCTTGTTTTCGCTTTTTGTCATTATTTTTATAGTACTTCAACATTCCGTATCGAAATAAGAAAATTTTTGCATATTCCCTATTGCCACAGTTCATTTTATAATTACCTACTTTATTTTTAAATTGTTGATTTAATCTTTTACTCTGGACACTCTTAATGTGCACGTCTTTCTACATCGTTCTCACATATATGTATAATCTCAACATGAAACGGGTGGAAAAAGGTCAGTAAAGTCAGTAAAAGTCCGTTTTTTTGCTAAGGTCAGTAAAAGTCAGTTTTTTCGAAAAATGGTCAGTAAAGTTAGTATTTTGAGGATCAGGGGCTACATTCCCATCAGTAGATAGCCTACATGTAGTGATGAATTATTGAGAACAATTTGATATCTCATTTTTGAGGGGCTTTTTATTTTACTAAATAAAAAAGCATGTTTTTTTCTTTAAGGGCCTATACTACCTCAAATGGCTTAGCATGATCCTCCGTTATGCCTAAAATACTGCAGCATTAATTTTGAAATAAATATATGGTAAAGTTGAGGATTAATGTTAGGTCTTATATTTGGCGAAAACACGATTTCATGAAATTTTTTCGATGGAAAAAAATCCCAAAATTACCTCCAAATCGAACAATAAACCGCTGGTATTCAAAAACTACTTCAAATTAGATCATGAAACTTTGCATACTGACTGAACTAACTATAAAGCAGGTCTTATGTTTTTATTTTTTCCAAAAGACGAAAATTTGATTTTATAAAGAATAAAAACCACTCATTTAGCACTATTCGGCCGCAGTGACTGACGTAACAACCGCTTTGTAGTGCAAGCTGATTAGAACGTTATTCTAACAGTATTACAAACGAAGTTTGAACCACTACAACAAATAGAGTTGCTAATCTGAGGTAGTATAGGCTCTTAACAGCAATTATTCATTTTGAAATCAACATACAGTCCGCTCACAGTGTTATGATAGCTATGATAGCTGAAGATCCAAAAATATGTCGAAAAAAAGAAAAATAAATTAATAACTTCTTTTAAAAAAAAAAAACGAATAGATTGTTTGTTTGTTTAAAAATCAAAAATTCAATAATATGTAGTAATAATTTAAGTTTATTTTTAATAATAAAGGGAGGTGCAGGTTGGCTATGGGGATGGTGGAGGCCAAACACAAAAACATTTTTCTTACTTATTTACAAACATTCTCCATACATTATTAACCTAATGAACTAACAGCGACTAACATTCGTATTTCAATGTCATGTTGATAGACCAAGGGTCAGTTTTCTAGAGACTTGGTCAGTAAATGGTCAGTATTTTATAGGGTTTTAGTCAGTAAAATCAGTATTTTTGACCATGGAATCAGTTTCCACCCCTGGAATGATGAAACGAAGATTTTGTAACAATATTTTAAATTAAAAGAGTGTCCATGGAGTTTCTTGCCCGTTCTTCTCCATAGATATCTATGCTAGGGAATGGGCAACTACACTACTTTCTCAAGTTATTATGTCTTGTGACTAGGACTGTAGCTTTGTTTTTTTTTTATTGTATTTTTGACATTCAAAAGTGCAGTAATGGTCCAATTGAAATACATGCTTTGAGTTTGAGTATTTGAAGTTTAGAACCTGTCTACTTTAGCAGTAAAAATACTTAAAGTCCTTTTAAATGCAAAATTGTATGCTCAAGTATAGTTTGACAAGTTCATCATCTGCCTAGCCTTTTCCCAAGTATGTTGGGGCTTCCAGTCTTACTGGGTACAGCTGAATACCAGTAGTTTAGATAGAGTGAAAAATACTGGTCATCATCATTCGATTGCCCTTATCGCAATTCATTTGGGGTTGGCACAGCATGTCTATCTTCAATCCTTCTCTAGTACTCGTCATGTCATCAGACAACTCTTTTATTGTCATATCATTCTTTACACGAGAAGAGAGGAGCTTGTGGCTAATAGTAGAAGATCCCTTTAAGAACGACCTTCACCGAGCTGGTTATTGGATGAAAAGTGTTTTATTTCAAATTAAATATGTCAAAAAATATATTGCAAACGGGTTGTCTAAAAAATTTCAGTCCAGAATATTTTTTTATTTTTATTTTTTTTTCAACATTTGTCTGGTTTGGCTAATAGACGAATTCCATACCAATCGCAAGTATGAAACCTGTAAAATATGCAACCGTTAGGTTAACCTAACATTTGCACATTCTATAGGCTGGATAACTTTTGCATATTCTATAGCCTATAGAATATGCAAACGTTAGGTTAACCGGTCAACCCAACGTTTGTATAATTATATTCTATAGGCTTCATACTTTCAATTGGTATGGAATTTGTCTAATATGCAAACCAGAGAAAATTTAAAAAATATATTTAAAAAATAAATTGATAAATAATCATATTCTGGACTGAAATTTTTTAGACAACCCATTTGCAATATATTTTTTGACATATTTAATTTAAAATAAAACACTTTTCATCCAATAACCAGCTCGGTGAAGGTCGTTCTTCAAGGGATCTTAGACTATAAGTAATAACAGCCGCTCGGGTCGATCTTTAGGTTAAGTTGGTCTGTGGATGGTTGACCACCCATTACATACCGAGTTTCCTCCGTGCCTCGGAAAGCACGTTAAGAGTACTATTACATTTTTTACGCAAATTCATGATTTTTGACGCAGTCATTCTCAGCAGCAGTAAGATATTTTAATTATTTGCCTAAGAATAACGATAGTGCCATTCTCTTTCTTGTAAGTTGGAGTTACACATTTTCATTTTTCTTTTCGTGTAATTTACTATAAATATTTTACGAACTCAGTTTGCAAGAAAAACCGTCAGCGATGAAACTTTGACGCTCAAATTCACATTGTTAGATTCAATTCTTATAAAAGCTAAAATTACTGAAAGATAAGTTGAATGTTTTACTTGTTTATTGGAGTTCTAGAATTTCTTTAAATTCCTTGAGTTTTCACGGATAAAATCGTAAAGAAAGCGTAATTTAAGCCATAAATGTCTTGATTCAGCGTCCGTTATATTCCAAATAAACTAAATTTTATCAAATAAATTAATATGATATAAAACTTCGATCTACAATGAATACGTTTCATTAGTTTTCGTTTGTCAATATAATAAGACAAAATTACAATAAATAAAATTGAAGTACTATAATTCTGCGTCAATTCAGGTCGCTCCTCAGTCTTATGTTAGTCTCGTCTCTAATTTTCGTCAATAACAATCGACAATCATCCGGAGATCGCTATTATTATTGACTCGTGTATGCCGATCGAAAAAATTTGATCCATGGAGTAAAAATCAAAAAAATGCGAAAAAAATGTAATAGGACTCTTAAGTTAAGCTGTTGGTCCTGCTGTCATTTGTCCATCTTTGACAGTCATTACAGGTAGTCAGTGGCCCAAAAACTCTAACAACTAGTCTTACCAAAGTGGTATCGTATTTTCCAGTATGAACTGGGTTGTGGAGGTCAGATAGGCAGTCGCTCCATATAAAATACTGGTACTCAGCTGCATCCGGTTAGACTGGAGGCCTACCCCAAAATAGTTGGGAAAAGGCTAGGCAGATGATGATGATGATGATCATTCTTTACACAGCACATCCATGGTTTCTTTGGTCTTCCTCTTCTCTTATACCCATCCACATTCATACTCAAAACTTTCCTCACGACATTTTCTTCCCGCATCACGTAAAATACACACCACAATGAAATACTGGTATTCAGCTGAATCTGATAATACCAGTTTTTATAGTTTGACAAGTTCTCAACTTCAAGTTCTTAATTAAGGTGGATGCTCCAGGGTACTGTTTCAAGGTCAAAGTCATTCCTGCACCTTTATGAACTTCTCCAAGTTGTATTGTATTGATGATTTTAATGAATTTAATACCTCATACAGCCGCGAGTAAAATTCTAATCAACATACAACCTAGCATTGGCCTGCAAATTGCAAAAAACGCAAGAAAATTTGAAATTTCGCGGGCTGGTTGTAGCATTCACCTTAAGAAACTGGGTCTTATTCTAGTATTCCGCCGACTTGTAGAATCCATAGTTATGAGAGTATTCTATTAGTAGATCTGCAGCACACTGTCCAGGATGTAGCAAAGGGCTTGGATGATTTTTGCATGAAGCCTGACTGGCCTAACTTCCGCCATTTTAATTTTTTTTCAAGGTGCGGCCACACATAAAACCTATATTAATTGATAGCTGGTATCAATACAAACCAGTTTTGTATGAGACAAAATGTTTTAAAGTGTCACGTTTCGGAGTTATGAGCTATTAAAGTTTAAAGTCCATTCACTGATGGCATCTGCAGCACAACTTTTAGTTGATCAGACACGCATAAAACCTGTATCAGCTTTCGATTACTATTTATATATGTGATATGCATGGCCCCAGCTTAAAAAAAAAAGGCGGGCGTTAGGCCGGCCAGCAGGCCTATTACGTATCTTTCTGTTATCCAGTGACTATCAAGCTTCGGTTGTACACCGAACTTTGGTGACAACCGTGAATGTCAAAATATTGGTATTACGTATCACACAGAGTGGACATCACTTTACGGTGACTAACAGCCCGGGTACGGTGTAACGTCTCACAAAAGCCACTTCAAACTCAGTTGTCATCAATTTGATGTCCACTATGCTTAGATAATCGCAATATTAGAAGAATCAATACGAAAACGTCTGTCAAAATGAGTTACGGTGACTATCAGCCACGATGGGCGCCGATGACGTCATATTTGATCGCGACTGGTCATACATAATACGAAACTAACCTTTTGACAGTTATTTGACGGACACTGAGCCCAGTTACTATCATTTCGAGCAACAGAGATACGCAATAGTCCTGCAGGTTTCATACAAAAATCTTCCAAGCCCTTTTCTTATGTGCCATCATAGTGGGGGCGTTTTTGAGTAGTACAGAATAGTGAAAAAAAATTGTTCTTTTTTTAATCAGCATATTTTTACCTGACACCAAAATAAATTTCTTCCAGCCTAACCATCTAGTAAACCAAGACTACTTCAAGTTTTTCGGAGGCCTTGTGAGAACTCCAATAGAGAGCATTAATGTTGTTGCTACTGGTCTAACAAACAGCATTGATGTGAAAGAGGAAATACCAGCTGTTGGTGCCAGAGTAGATGATATTATTAAGCCAAAGGAGGAACTTCAAAGTGACGGTATGTTTGTAAGAACATATACTACTATACAGGGCATCTCACGGCTATGCCACACGGAAGGATACAAAAAAAAAAAAAATATATATATATATATATAATTTTAATTTATTAAATATGGTGCAGTCTTTTTTTTTTAATGTGTAACTGTGTTTAAACAGCACCTTGCTGAGATAGGAGCCTTTTGGCCTTGCACAGACCATTTTGATTGTTTTTTTTTTTATATTTTTCTCTTGTTTACTTTTTATATAATTTTGTCATGTTTATTCTATCTTTTTGTTTCTGTTATGTCCTGTGTAAGTTCAATAAATACTTTTCTTTCTTTATTTATTTATTTAAACTTCATGTACAAGAGTGGTACATAGGCGGACTTAATGCCACAAGGCATTCTCTACCAGTCAACCTTTGGGTTAAATAAGAAGACATAGTGATAGGGTACAAAATAATGTCTAAAAAACTAACTTATTGTTAACGAGAATTAATATACTTATATTCATACTAATACACATATACACATAAAATAAACTAATAGATAATCTATCAAATACAAAAAATAAAAATTAAATAGCGATAAAACTAATAATAATTATTATGACTCGACTTCGATTTGAGAACTTAGCTTCTTTCTATTTATTCAGTTTCATGGACTAAATCTTTTCATAGTACTTACAAATAAAGTCGCTCCCACTGTTTATACGTAGATCCTGTAGCACTTCAATACCCGCAATTACAGACACAATTAAAATAACAATGCACTGTGCCTCTGGAGGCACGGCCGGGAGCATACGGGTTAAATATGCAATGAATTTTAATGCTGTTTTTCAGAAATAGATAGAGGCAGGTCAGGTTTATATGTATAAACTACCTATGATTATTCTATTCTATTCTATTCTATATTAGTATCTGCATTGCACCCGTGCCAGGCCGGGGCGGGCTTCTTACTTTTAAATAAAATTTTATCTTCCTTTTATTGAAGATGCTATGTTGTTTAGGAAAAAAATATCCTTAAGATTTACCCGTTCAACCGTTATCACATGTATGTTTTGTTTTCACATTTGGCGGGTTAGATTCCCGGTTCAGACAGGTGATGTTTTTTAAATCTTTGAACGAATTTTAGAATCTTTTAAAATCAAAATTATGTCTTTTTTCAGTAACACATCCTGTATACAATATTTAAGGTAATAGGCAATTTGAAGGTCGCACGACGGGACCGGTCAATGTGGCCACACTTGGGGGAGGCCTATGTCCAGCAGTGGACGTCTTTTAGCTGAAATGATGTTGTTGAGCATTTCTCTTAACTATTCTTGTGTATGTACAGATCTAAAAATTTTGGAAATTACCTTTTCAGATGAAGAAGATATACTGCTCAAACCACACCATTTTGAAAAATATTCAGACGATGACGTACCGTTAATAACGGTCAAAACTGAAATGAAAAAAGAAAAAGAAGAATCTGAGCAGAAACAAACACGGGTGGAGACTGAGACCAATAGTAAGTACTAGTAAACTAGTTACACTAACATTAAAATACTAACTAAACTATGGATTGTAGTCTGAAAATAAAGTTAAATTTACTTTTATTCGACCTCTAGGTATGCACCTATAATTGTCGTAATCGCACAATATTCGGTAGGGGCAAATGTTTTGTGTGATGAACATGGACTTTTGTTTCAGAGTCATGAATGTCTATATTTATAATAATCTCAGACCAAACAAAAGGTAAAGAGCGAACTCTGCGAAAGCAAAGTCAGAGCTATTGCACTCCGTGTGTAGGCATGAGATAATTACCTACCGCTTCGCGCATATTGAATATGCAAGCTCTCTAGGGCCGTCGCGCTCCAGCCGTGCGTTACTGCGTACGTATGCCGCGTTAATTTTTCGCGCTCTTTTGACCTTGCGTCGCGTACCTACCTTCGTGTTTGTTAACTGACTGATTTATTGATCATTAATCATTACTAGTGAAAATGACAAGCCGTATTAACTGTTGCTGTTAATAAATGTCGAAAAAAATGTCTTTTTTATATAAATTTTACTGCTCCATGTCCATGCTTCCCATCAGAGTTTATTTTAAGGGCTATATATCCCTCAAATGGCTTAGCACGATCCTCCGTTACGCCTAAAATACTGCAGCATTAATTTTGAAATAAAAATATATGGTAAAGTTGAGGATTAATGCTAAGTATGTGTGCTTCTATGTGTGACGAAAACACGATTCCATAAACTTTACTCGATAGAAAAAAAATCCGAAGTTACCTCTGCAGCATTAATTTTGAAATAAAAATATATGGTAAAGTTGAGGATTAATGCTAAGTATGTGTGCTTCTATGTGTGACGAAAACACGATTCCATAAACTTTACTCGATAGAAAAAAAATCCAAAGTTACCTTCAAATCGAACAATAACCCGCGGGTATTCAAAAAGTACTTTAAATTAGATCATGAAACATTGCATACTAACTGAACTAACTAAAGCAGGTCTTACTTATGTGTTTTATTTTTTTTAAACAATCAATAGATTTTTTGACTCATTTCGCACTATTCGGCCGCAGTGACTGACGTAACAACCGCTTTGTAGTGCAAACTGATTAGAACTTTAGGTATTCTAAAAGTATTTCAAACGAAGTTTGAACCACCACAAATTGAGTTGCTAATTTTAGGGTTAGAAGGGCCTTAAAATTACCTATTTGTTAGATTTCGCATTTATGCTGCTATTAAATTTAAAAAGTAATCGTGATTTTAGAGAAGGCAAGATATTATGAAAAAAAAAAAAAAAAAAAAAAAAAAAGTTTTTATTGTTTCTCATACAATTGTTCTACAGCACAAAATTGAGGCAGCCCCTTTAAGTTATAAGGATACTTGTGTTGGGGTTACCTCGCAACTTCCCATTGGGTTACAGTTTGCAGTGTTGAGACATAATTAAAATTAATAAAGCCTATTTTTAGGTACAATTATGTTACAAAATTAGCAAGTTCAGGTATGTGTAGTGTTTGTGGGTGAGTGGTGTGTGTGTTTGTGTGGTTTTGAGTGTGTGTGCGTGTGTGAAAGGTGGATATGCCGAGTGTGGGTATGAATACCTAGGTGTCTTAATGATTGATCGTTTTATGTATGTTAAAATTGTTTACAGGTATTACTTTAGCAGATTCTGGTTAATAAAAGTTCAATTTCATCGTATGTTTGTGATTTTAACCATTCCGATAAAGTATTTTTGCATTCATACCGCAACATGGGGTAAATATTCAATTTGAGGTTCAATTTGTTATAAATATAAGTAGATTGAGTGTTAAATTGACGCCTGGCAAAAACCGTACGGACCCGAGGGGAGTGAGCCACAATGTCTTTACGTCTTTTATCTAGCTTAGATGGGTCAAATGAAAGGGTCTTGTGAAGATGTATGGTTATGTTCAATACGTATAATTTCCTTACAGACAGTAGCTTACTAACCTTATAAAGGTTGTCCGTAGAGTAACGAAAGGGCTTAAAGTACATAACTTTGATGAGAGACCTTTGAGCCCTTTCTAGGTCTAGAAATTTGGTCTTGGTGGCCCCTCCCCAGATCGGTATACAGTATGTGATGACCGATTGTGCCAGAGCTGTATAGATTTTATTGAGTAGCAAGGGTGGCATCACATGTCGTAGCGTTTTAAAAATCCATATAAATTTTCTGACCCTGGCCATGGTATTTTCAATGTGGGTATGCCATGATAGTCTTTGGTCAACTGTTATTCCAAGGTATTTAGTGAAACTAACTCTCTGTATGCTTTGACAATTACAAGGATAATGAGAGGTTGCACACTCATGGATCACGATTCCAAAATCAGCACCTGGCTGTGTCCTCTGATTTGGAGTGAAGCAGATAAAGTTAGTTTTGGATACGTTGAGGGTTAAGAGATTGGTATTTAACCATTTTGCTATTACCTCTAATCCACGTTCAGCAGCAGCACGCACGGAAGCCCAAGAGTCCCCGGCGAAAACTACTGCTGTGTCATCTGCATATGAAAAAACTCGTCCGCCACTGTTCCTGATATTACACAACTCATTTATATAAATCAGGAAAAGCGTCGGGGCGAGCACACTTCCCTGGGGTACTCCAAAACATACCATTTTTTCACCACTAGTTAGATTTCCAACCCTAACCTGCTGTTTTCGGTTTGATAGGTAACTACCAAAAAGAGAAAGAGCCGTACCTCTAATGCCGATTGTTTCAAGCCTGTGCAGAAGGATGGGGACAGAGACGGTGTCAAATGCCTTTTTTAGGTCTAAGAATACTGTAAGGCATTTCAGTCCTTTGTCTACATTATTGACTATATCGCCAGTTAGTGCCTTTGCAGCGTCTTGTGTAGATAGACCCCTTCTGAACCCATATTGCGAGGAAGATAAAATATTATGTTTATTAAGGTAACTAATTAATCTGTTATTTAGTAATTTTTCTAAAATTTTTGCAATGCATGATATAACTGATATAGGTCGATAGTTGTTGACATCATTCCGGTCCCCCCCCTTGTGCACAGGCGTAACCAAAGATCGCTTTAAAGCCTCAGGAAATATCCCGGCTTTAAAGCACAGGTTAGCTAGTTGGCTTATTAGGGGTACCATGAAGTCCCTAGATATTTTTAAAAATTTAGTGGGTATACCGTCCCAGCCTGGTGAGCTTTCAGAATCGAGACTCATGAGTATGTCATCCACTTCCTGCGGGTCAGTGTCAAGTAGTACGAATGACGTAGTATGCTGTTCACTCCTTAGGTAAGAAGAGCTGGGATTAGAGAGGTTAGATTTTTTAATTATATCTTCCGCCAATGTTTTACCAATTGTAACAAAGAACTGATTAACACGGTTGAGAGAATCGAGAGGGTGTGGTGTGATTTTACGTAGATTAGAATTGTCTGATTTAGGGGTTTTAAATTGTGTAATTTCGTTGATTTTTAGCCAGAGCTGTTTAGGATTTTTTATTGACATAGTTATTTGTTCTCTTTGTGATTTTCTTTTTAGTTTTTTTATTAAGTTTGTACAAAAATTACGAAAACGTCTGAAAGTTATTTGTAGTATTATATTATAGGAATCTTTCTTAGTTTGCACTTGCATTTTATTACGGAGGTTGATACATCGAAGTACACCAGCAGTCATCCAAGGCTTGATAACCCGTCTTCCACTCGGGACTGACTTAGTTGTAGTGTTAGATAGTAGTGAAGTTTTTATTATCTCTATAAATTTATAAGCTATGATCTCAGGGTCATTACATGTATTAAAAAATGACGTGTCAGTACCTATCAAGTAAGTGTAGGCACTATCAAAATTAATTACAGTTTTGGTTTTGGCGGACTTTTTAATTTTTAGCGATCGGGTTATGTTTATTAATACCATTGCGTGGTCTGTGATTGAGGTATTAATAACACCCACAAATGCTGAGCTCAAAGCTTTGTCAATTTTTATAAGTGCATGGTCCAAACAACTTTGTTCTCTAGTAGGTAAACAGTGCCCTGGTAACAGGCCATGTGACGCTAACATATTTAAATAGTTTAATCTGTTACTGCGTTGAGATGAGACATTATAATAGAGTAAAATAATTGTTATTATAAAAGTTTTAATTAACATTTATATAATTACATTAAAATACAAAAATGTTGGTGGTATTTTATTTTGAGTACTTGAGGCAACCCTGCCGGCTGACCATTAAGCAGTGAGACGCCGAATAAAATACGCTAACGCGTAACGTCAAGGCACAATTTAGATCGAGCTGGCCCAGTTTAGGTATTTATAATGTCGGCTTTCTTCAAGATCAAAGGAGTGCAACTTCTGTACTTATCTATTCTGTGGCAAAGTGAGGCCGGTCAAATTACGTCTCGCTCTGTTCAAACACGCTCACACGCACACATTTACATCAAACTACACTTAAACTATGCCTCAATAAGCGAATATGTTTACGAAACCGGCCTCACTTTGCTGTTCGCAGAGTTCCGCCTTAACTTTTTTGTTTTGTTTTGAGTGTACACGGCGAGACGTAATTTGACGGGCCTCACTTTGCTGTTAGCAGAGTTCCGCCTTAACTTTTGTTTTGGTCTGAGTGTACACGGCGAGACGTAATTTGACGGGCCTCACTTTGCTGTTCGCAGAGTTCCGCCTTAACTTTTGTTTTGTTTTGAGTGTACACGGCGAGACGTAATTTGACGGGCCTCACTTTGCTGTTAGCAGAGTTCCGTCTTCACTTTTTTTTTGTTTTGAGTGTACACGGCGAGACGTAATTTGACGGGCCTCACTTTGCTGTTCGCAGAGTTCCGTCTTTACTTTTTTATTTGGTCTGGGAGTATAAGTATGTATTTACAAAAAAAGTATTTAAGTATGTAGTATAAAACTATCTGGTGACATCTGGTGTCCACGACACAAGCCTCGTTGCTTAGTGTGGCACTAGAATGTACCTATTTATTTATATCCTCAAAGTTTCTTATAAGTAGGTACTTATACAGTAGATAGAGCTGAAATTCTATTGTCTTGAGAGTTGCACAGAATGATGAAAATCCTACAAAACTTTCTATGGACTTGGCTGCGTTTTCATAAAACTACAATAGGCTTGTCAACTGAAAAAATCTAATTAGTCCGTCAGTTAGATTATCAAAAAATATTTGAAACATATTTTTTCTTTTGTTACGTAAACCAAAATTGACAAAGTTACGACGCTTTTAAAATTCTCAAAACGTCACGCCGTGCTATATTTTTAGTGCGTTGTGACGTCACGCACGCGCGAGTTTTGATGCGTTTTATCTTTGTCAATATTAATTGATTTACAAAAACAAAAAATACGTGTCCATTATTTTCCAATACTCTAACTGACGGACGAAATAGATTTGCAATTTATTGATGTTGGAAACTAACCTATTTATAAACATTATCCTAACCTAACTAATACTATAAATGCGAAAGTAAGTTGATTTGTTACCTTTTCACGCCTATACCACTGTATCGATTATCCTGAAATTATGCATAATATAAGTTGTTGAGGTGTTCAGAAAGACTTAGGGCCGGCGCTCACTGACGGCGTGGCATAGCATGGCACGGCAGGTTGTGTAGTGGCATCCCGCGGCGTGCAGTGGCATAAAATCGCGCGCCAGTGCGTTTTCTCCCTCCCTTGCCCCTGCGCACTGACCGGAACGCGCCCCACCGAAATGCTGCACAAGCTTAAACCTTATTTCAACTAGCTAGCAATCATAATTCCTCGACCCCAAAGTGACCCATACGTCTCGCGGGATGCAATGGCGCGCCGCGGCATCCCGTGGAATGAAAAAGCAAGACACGTCATGCCGCCGCATCCTGCGGCGTGTCGCGTCATGCCGCAGCATCCTGCGGCACGTCGCGGTATCGTGGTATCAAAATAAAGTAACATAAATTCTAAACTCATTGAAATAAGATTCCAAATAACTTAATTAGTATTAAAATCCTTTGCCATGACACACCGTGCCGTGCCGGCAGTGGGCGCCGGCTCTTAGGGTACCTGTCATCTCTAAAAGAATTACTGTTCCCGAGGAAAACAACAATAACGTTCTCATGATAATAGATGGCGCCACGGTTCTTTCGAATCATGATTGAATTTTAACGCCCTTTTCACCCTAAAATTAGCAACTCTAGTAGTGGTAGTTCAAACTTCGTTGGAAATCCTGTTAGAATAAAGTTCTAATCAGCTTGCACTACAAAGCGGTTGTTACAACAGTCACTGCGGCCGAATAGTGTGAAATGAGTGGTTTTTTGCGATCTGAGATTTAAAAAAAAATATATAACTATCCTATAGCATTTTGACCGCCATACCGTGACAACCATAACTATCCTATAGCATTTTGACCGCCATACCGTGACAACCATAACTATCCTATAGCATTTTGACCGCCATACCGTGACAACTAAGCGCGTGCTTTGTTTGTACGCTAAGGGCCTGCGCAGACGACAAACTGTGCGATCGAGTCTGTGCCGCACAAAATCTGCATGGCATACAAAAAGTCTGTCGCGGATTTTACGCAGACTCAACGCACACGACGCACATCTTCATAGTACGTTACGCCCCCACTAACGAGCGCAGATTGCATACTAAAAGTGCGCCGTCTGCGTTAGCACGCGTATAATAAAATCACTTTTCATCCCATCTATTCGAAAAGGACGACTTGGTTCGCCTTTAAGTGCACCCAAAGGTGGTGTTTTCTATAAGAAACTTTTAGCGGGCAGTAATGGGTTTTTAATCCTCTTTATAGATGTTCCAAATTCAAAAAGTGCGCCGCAAAGATAATTGCGGCGCACTTTTTGAATTTGGAACATCTTAGTGTTCAGCGCCGAAAGAAATCGAACGCAAATATTGTTTGAATAAAGACTGGCTGGTACGACGGCCCAGTCGCGCCGCGCCGGCCGCCGCGCTGACTGAATAAAAAAAAGAAATCAAATTAAAAACGCGCGAACTACAGACCGCGTTTTCGTAAATTTTCATGAATTGTTAGAAATTTATGGTTTTGTTTTGAAAAATGAGTTTTTCAAGTGACAGTGAATAAAAAATCAATAAAGTGAAAAATAACTTTAGATCTTCAGAAGTCGGTGACCTTTGTTTGATTCATTTAGTTTTTTTTTGTCACCGACTTCTGAAGCTAAAGTTATTTTTAACGTTTTTGTGTTTTGTGAAGTCGGTTTTATTTTTTTCAAAAAAGTTTTTTTATTTTTCCATTCTTGGTTGTAATATCCTATCCAAATATTAGATATGCATTTATTTTACATGTTGAAATTAGACCACACGACTGAAGTAAAAATGTTCATAAAATGAAAACTACTGGGCCAAACTATGTTACATTTTTATAGGACCAAATGGCAACTATTCCGCATCAAACTAAAGAATAATCACGTCAATCGGCTCATAAATATCAGCGTAATCGGTGTAAATACATAAAAAAAACAGTCGAATTACCTCCTCCTTTTTGAAGTCGGTTAAAATTATGAGGCGCCTTTTATTTTCTCATAGTGGGTGATGAAAAGTAGAGTGTATCACTCCGGCGCAAAATATATTTTTGGCTCGGGCGACGTACTTTGAATCCCTCGCTACGTTCAGGATTCTATTAAAGAATCCCTCGCTACGCTCGGGATTCTACTCTAGAATCCCTCACTTCGCTCTGGATTCAAAAAAGCGCCCTCGCCATAAAAATATTATTTTGCTCCCTTATGATACAATCTACTATTAATCAGTGTTTTTTTTGCTTGGATATGTTTGGTCAGACGTACTGAGCGCTGTGTTAAAATTTGTCCATCTATTTTAATGGGACCTTATATGCAAAATTTGTCCATCTATTTTGATGGGACCTTATATGCAAAATTTGTCCATCTATTTTGATGGGACCTTATATGCAAAATTTGTCCATCTATTTTGATGGGACCTTATATGCAAAATTTGTCCATCTATTTTGATGGGACCTTATATGCAAAATTTGTCCATTTTGATGGGACCTTATATGCAAAATTTGTCCATCTATTTTGATGGGACCTTATATGCAAAATTTGTCCATCTATTTTGATGGGACCTTATATGCAAAATTTGTCCATCTATTTTGATGGGACCTTATATGCAAAATTTGTCCATTTTGATGGGACCTTATATGCAAAATTTGTCCATCTATTTTGATGGGACCTTATATGCAAAATTTGTCCATCTATTTTGATGGGACCTTATATGCATAATTTGTCCATCATTTTGATGGGACCTTATATGCAAAATTTGTCCATCTTTTTTGATGGGACCTTATATGCAAAATTTATCCATCTATTTTGATGGGACCTTATATGCAAAATTTGTCCATCTATTTTGATGGGACCTTATATGCAAAATTTGTCCATCTATTTTGATGGGACCTTATATGCAAAATTTGTCCATCTATTTTGATGGGACCTTATATGCAAAATTTGTCCATCTATTTTGATGGGACCTTATATGCAAAATTTGTCCATCTATTTTGATGGGACCTCATATGCAAAATTTCAGGATGATCAGTTCAGTGGTTTAGGCGTGAAAAGGTAACAAACAAACAAACTCTTTCGCATAATCGTTGCCCTCGCTAAGAATTTCTCCTGTACCGTGGGTGCTTTTTTACAAAAAAAGGGTGTAAAACACCTCTTAACGAAGCCGAAAGGCACTTGTTCTCCTCGTCATTGCGATATTTTTTTGTTCTACACCATACCTGGGAACCTTCTAGTTACGGAGACATTGGGGGTCAAAGTTCCAACTTTTTGATAAGTTTTTTTTTTAATACAAGTTTTTTATGTAAGATTTTTACTTTAAACATCTCCACGACCCCCGTACGATTCAATCCATCCACCAGCACAATGTTTTGAGTGCGTTACATTGAGTTCCACCACAAAACACGATATTTCACCCCAAAAAAAAGTCGATTCCCAGCAATAATATTCGCGTAAAGGTACTTAGTTTGATGTACTGAATGCTTCGTTGACGGCTTCGTGATGAGGTCTTTTACACCCTGTATAAACTCACATGTACAAACAGCCAGACTCGGAACAACTAATTGTAGACCGTACAAATATTTAAACTGGTGACTGTGGGTGACACGCAGTACAGCATTCAATCACTCAGCCACTGCGCCAACTTTCCCGAAAAAATGGAAAAATAGGTTGCAGACCTACCGTAACCCTGTGGTACGGTGGGTTTTTTAAAGTTAAACGATACCACCAGGTCATAGTGTTGTAACACTAGTTAAAACCACTTCTAAGAACAACAATTTTATTTAATCACTAGCTGACGTCCCACCATGTGACGACCCACCTTGTGCCAGTTATTACACTTTCTATTTCTACACTCATTCCTTTTATGACCTATTTTACCACACTCAAAACACTTTATAGCACGCTGCGCACCAACTACCAATGCAGAATTTTGCTGTCCGCTGCTACTGGCACTGGAAATGGCATGATTGCCACTGCGCTCTTCTTCAACTAGCAACCTGCCTGTCAGCTCCTGCAATGTCTGCTTTTCTTCAGGAATACTCTCCCAAGCTGAGGCAAAATGCTTGTATTTGTCGGGTAATGACATAATTATCTTTGTTATTATCATGTTTTCTGATATCTTTTCTCCTGCTGTTGCCAACTGGTTAACACACTCCTCAACCTTCGCTATGAACACAACTATGGGGTCCTCATACTCTATATTAAAAAATCTCTGTTGCAACAAATGCACCCCGACTCTCGTTGCCGGTTCATATAGGGTACATAACTTCTGCCACATATCACGACTACTGGAACACGAAATCAAATACGTCATCACTGTCTCCTTAACTCTAGTAACGATTACCTCTTGGGCTTTATCTTCTCTATCATCCCATATTTCTTGTGTTTTACCAGCTTCCACAGGCCTCACTTCAGTGCCTGTTACGATTCCCAATAACTTCTTGGAACGGAGAACTATTGTTGTTTGAAAACGCCACGCTTGCCAATTGCGACCATTAAGAACGATCGTCTTACTAATATTCTCTGAATTCAACATTTCTGTTATACACGCAATCTAGCATTAATAGAATTGCCGCGCAACACTGCCGCCATTAAACTTCTCGCTTGTCCGAACCACGAGCGACGCAGGGCTCCAACCTTTGCTGCACCGCGACTTAATCGAATCAAACTCGCAAATACTTTTAATCTCTCATGTCTGGGCCCATAACCTGTTAGAATATATGGGACACCAGAGAAAGAACGTGTTAATTGCAGAAACCTTTATTAAAATACTCAAACACAATGATGCTATACAACCGCCATTGTAAAAGAGAGACCATAGTCAATCTAGACAAACCACAGACTACGGTTCATATTAGTGATGTCACATTGTAATCTCCAATACTTTCTACCAGTGAAACAATTTTTTAAATTGGTTCATTACTTCCGGAGATTACCTCCTACATACTAACTTACAAACAAATGTTACCTCTTTATAATATTAGTATAGATTTTTAATCCTTTATGGGCGGCATGGGCAACGGGCCGTAGGCCGACGAAGGAGGCCGGCGGAGGCCCGGCACTTCGGGGACAGAAGTCAAAGAGTGTTATTTTATATGCGAGCAAAGCGATCGCGCGTCACGTAGCAGGTTCTAATAAAATGATTAAATAAAATTGTTGTTGTCAGAAGTGGTTTTAACTAGTGTTACAACACTTACCTGGTGGTATCGTTTAACTTTAAAAAACCCACCGTACCGCCAGGGGTACGGTGGGTCTGAAGTGGAAAAATATATGGCACAATGTTTTGAGTGTGTCACATTGAGTTCTACCACAAAACATGATTTTTCGCCCCAAAAAAAAGTCGTTTCCAAGCAATATTTTTTTGCGTAGTTACTTAAGAGTCCTATTACATTTTTTACGCAAATTCATGATTTTTGACGCAGTAATTTTCAGCATCAGTTAGATATTTTAATTATTTGCTTATGAATAACAATAGTCATAGTGCCATTCTCTTTCTTGTAAGCTGGAGTTACACATTTTCATTTTTCTTTTCGTGTAATTTACTATAAATATTTTACGAACTCAGTTTGCAAGAAAAACCGTCGGCGATGGAACTTTGACGCTCAAATTCACATTGTTACATGCAATTCTTATAAAAGCTAAAATTACTGAAAAATAAGCTGAATGTTTTACTTGTTTATTGGAGTTTTAGAATTCCTTTAAATTCCTTGAATTTTCACGGAAAAAATCGTAAAGAAAGCGTAATTTAAGCCATAAATGTCTTGATTCAACGTCCATTATATTCCAAATAAACTAAATTTTATCAAATAAATTAATATGATATAAAACTTCAATCTACAATAAATAAGTTTCATTAGTTTTCGTTTGTCAATATAATAAGACAAAATTACAACAAATAAAATTGAAGTACTATAATTCTGCGTCAATTCAAGTCGCTCCTCAGACTCATGTCAGTCTCGTCTCTAATTTGCATCAATAACAATCGGCAATCTTCCGGAGATCGCTATTATTATCGACTCGTGTACGCCGATCGAAAAAATTTGATCCAGGGAGTAAAAATCAAAAAATTGCGAAAAAAATGTAATAGGACTCTTAATTTGATGCACACAATGCTTGATTGACGGCTTCGTGAGGGGTGCGTTTACACCCTGTATTATACGGGATAGAAGAGACACCCATGAGGAAACAGTTATCATACATCATTCATAGAAATTTTTAATCGGTTATTAAAAACAGAAACAAAACATTTTGACCGTGTAGGTAACAGCTGATTTAAAAAAAAATAAACGATGAACAATTTCTGTGGCTCAGAATGATGTACTGAATACGTGGTAGGTACCCATGCAATCCAGCACCCAAAAGATATTCTTGCAAATCCGATCCAGCACCTAAAAGATATTCTTGCAAATCCGATCCAGCACCCAAAAGATATTCTTGCAAATCCGATCCAGCACCTAAAAGATATTCTTGCAAATCCGATCCAGCACCCAAAAGATATTCTTGCAAATCCGATCCAGCACCTAAAAGATATTCTTGCAAATCCGATCCAGCACCCAAAAGATATTCTTGCAAATCCGCAAGATTGAGACCATCAGTCCCGCGGATCCGCTAGATTTGCAGGATTGTACAACATTTTAGAATTATTAGCCCACAACATTATTTTCGAAGTCAGTAAATGAAACAATATAATTAATTTACTTAGAAGAAACAAATAGTATAATTAAATTTTGATCAGAAATAATGACAAAAATCTTAATTATGTTATGGGAATTAAAGTCTGAAAAAAAATATTAATGAGATTCGGACACAGGTGGCATAAAGTGTTTAAAGTTTCATATTTTACATTTGATCGGATTTTGCTTAGCAGAGTATAAAATCACACGACAGATATTTTGGGGAATACCCGAACAGAATCCCATTCACTCGTCACTCGACTCACAGAAACGTACTTCGATTTGGGGATCGTGCATTCGATCCCCTATTATCGTACATTCGTGCCGTACATAATGTTATGCGAATTCAGGCAGGAAAAAATAAAATCTTGCGGATCCCGCACGTGTTATCCCGCATTTGTAATCCCGCTAATTTCATGCGGGATTGCGGATCCGCGGGATTGCATTTCTGTAGCCGTTTTCATTTCGGTATCCCTTCCAGCCCTTTATATCACAGGGGTCGACCTCTGAGTAGCACGTATGACTTGCAAAATGAGACACACCAACACATCAAAATAATAGCATAAAAGTACTGCATTTAACATAACATAGCCTTGAAGCAGTGGGACACTGCTGGGCAAAGTCCTCCACCATATCCTTCCAGGTACTCTTCTCCTGCGCCACTACGGACCAATTATTAAATTAATTAAAATTATTCCCAGCGCGCCACATGACGTCACACGTCAGCGCGGTCGCTTAGTTTGATTTTACCACGGAGGCCGTAATTTAACGTTTAATATCTCAGTCATTTTGGAGATAGGAAAAAAAATCACGGATTATTTTTTATCGAGTTACCTATTTTTATAGACATGCTGAATTGCTGATAGCAAAAAACGTTGGTGTGACTCATTACGTACTGACAATACGCATGACGACGGTATCAAAAAATTGCAAATCTATTTAGTCCGTCAGTTAGAGTATTAGAAAATAATGGACACATATTTTTTGTTTTTGTAAATCAATGTATATTGACAAAGATAAAACGCATCAAAATTCGGGAGTGGGGGTTCGTGACGTCAGAACTAGCTAAAAATTATACCAAGGCGTGACGTATTCGGGGCTGCGGGAGTGTTCGAAAGAGATACCGTGGCCCTGGAACAGAAAGGGCGATGAAGGAACATGGATGGGTTTTAGTCAGTAAAAGTCTGACACTCCCTCCTGCTCCGCCCAGATTGGGAGGAATCTTTTGATGATTCCCCATCCGAAAAAAAAAGCGTGACGTATTGAGAATTTTAAAAGCGTCATATCTTCGCCAAGTTTGGTTTGGTTTACGTAACAAAAGAAAAAAAAACGGGTCAAATATTTTTTTATAATCTTACTGACGAACTAATTAGATTTTTTTGTCGTCTACCCTATTCCCACTATACTAATGCCACCATCACAGAAACCCTGTTTATTTGATTTCTATTCACGCTTTCTGTCCCCAATCTACCTGGAGAATTGTACTTACCGGATTTATTCTCGCAGGGCCGACTGTTGCGGAGAAACCAAAACTACACTTACGAAGAACAAAATTAGAGGACTCAATACCAGCCGACCAAAAGACAAACCAAGTATCCGAGTCGACAGTTATCCGAAACACTCGAAATCGTACGTCCAAATCTATTACTAAATTTAAAAAACCGTACGAATGTGATATATGCCACTGTAATTATAGTAAAAAGAGTGAATTAACAAAGCATGTACGTATGCACGCTAGTGAAAAACCTTACACGTGTCAGATTTGTCTGTGTGTTTTTGGTGTTAAAAGATACTTAACAAAACATATTCGTACACACATTGGTGAAAAACCTTACAAATGTGATGTGTGTCAGCGTAGTTTTAGTCAAACGGCCCATTTAAAAGGGCATATTCGTACACACACTGGTGAGAAACCTTACAAGTGTGATGTATGTCAGGTTGGTTTTAGTAGTAAAAGTAATTTAAAGAAACATATTCGAACACACACTGGTGAAAAACCTTTTAAATGTGATATATGTCAGGCGTGTTTTGGTAGTAAAAGTGATTTAACGAAACATATGCGTATTCACACTGGCGAAAAACCTTACATGTGTGTTGTATGTCAGCGTAGTTTTAGTCAAAAGGGTCATTTAACAATTCATATTCGTACACACACTGGTGAAAAACCTTATAAGTGTAATTTGTGTCAGCGTTGCTTTAGAGATAGTAGTGATTTAAGAAAACACATTCGAATACACACTGGTGAAAAACCTTACCATTGTGACAAATGTCAGCGTGGTTTTAATGAAAAGAACAATCTACAAAAACATTATTGTACACTCCGGCAATAAACTCTTTTAAATATTTGTCAGTGTAGATTTGGTCAAAAGTATTCAAAAGCATGTTTGTTAAAGTGTTAAAGATAAACAACACCTTGAATAGAATTGTTAAATGGTTAGATATAAACGCCTACAAAATCAGGAAAAAGTATTAAATTTTTAAACACAAAAGAGTAAATATGTGTAAATAAAGTGAATGACACCTCATTTAATAATGTAATTTGTGGTAGTAAGCAGCTACATATAGATCTATGGAAGAATGATAATTTAGGTTCTGTCAGATGAAAGAAAGCGTCATTTTATTTTTTTGTAAAGATAATTAAAATATGTGAATGTAATAGCAATGTAATGTATGCGTGTGTGTATTGTAATGTAATGTAATGGTGTTTCTCTTCACTGGTAAGCTTTGTTATTAAATGTAATTTTAATCTTAAAGCAAGCTTAGTAATTAGATAAAACATTGTTAAAATAAAATATTCTCTTTTTACTACAGATCGACCGCAATTTTGTTTTTCATGCCTGTAAATAAAACTACAATATATATGTACACTTTAAAATATCACAGGACCAAATAGTTGAACAAATTCATTTCTTGGTATTACAATTGGTGAACATTTCCCCTGAAAGGATCAAATTGATAAAATATGTATTAAAATAAATAGATTTGTTTTCGCCTTGAAAAAAGTTAAAGATCCACCAAACCCAGACAAACTGCGTTAATGGTAGGTATATGACGCCTTTTCTCCATCATCAGGTATGGAATCATTGTCTGGGGAAACTCTTCTGGAGTTACTAGGGCGTTGTTAGCTCAAAAGAAATGCGTACGCTCAATCTTCAATATGAACTGGACTGATTCTTGCAGACCAGTGTATAAATCACACAGCGTTCTCACAGTTTCTTGTATTTATATTTATGAATTTGCAAAATTTGTCAAAACTAAATCTTTACTTTTTGAACTGAAAAACAATATTGATAAACGTACAGTTACACAGTATCTACTTACCATGCCTGTACCTAGGATTGAATTATTTAGACGTAATTGTGTATATATGGCTCCACTCATCTTTAACTCTCTACCCAACTTAATTACTGATCTTCCGTACAGAAAATTCTGCAAAAATCTGAAAAATGGCTTATTTCACATAGCTTTTATTCCATTACGAGTTTCTCAAAAAATCCAATTGTCAATTTTACCATTGCCGGAATGTATTGTAGAGAATAGGCTTGTGTCCTGAAAAAAACCGGCCAAGTGCGAGTCGGACTCGCGCACGAAGGGTTCCGTACCAATTATTATAAAAAAATCACGTTTGTTGTATGGGAGCCCCCCTTAAATATTAATTTTATTCTGTTTTTAGTATTTGTTGTTATAGCGGCAACAGAAATACATCATCTGTGAAAATTTCAACTGTCTAGCTGTCACGGTTCATGAGATACAGCCTGGTGACAGACAGACGGACAGACAGCGAAGTCTTAGTAATAGGGTTCCGTTTTTACCCTTTGGGTACGGAACCCTAAAAATGTAATTAGCCCGTCAGTTAGATTATCAAAAAATATTTGATACGTATTTTTTCTTTTGTTACGTAAGCCAAAATTGACGAAGATACGACGCTTTTAAAATTCTCAATACGTCACGCCGCACAGTGTGTGAATCTCGTAATCTAGGGGGATGTAATTCCAAATTGAATTAATTAAAAGATACGAGTTAAAAAATAATATTGATTGGTATTTAAGTAAATAAAAATACTTAAATAGTGATAGAAAATAAAGTTGTATTAAAAAAATGCGATATGAATAAATTTAAAATTCTTCCTGGTGAATGGCCAGATGTAGATGGTATTTCATTTAAAACATTATCTGGTAATTTATTGCATTCATTCAACCAAGTTATTTTCTGGTTTAAAAAGCATTGACGATGTCTACGGTTTGCTGTCCAGTTTTCGTTAAATTTGTTACATAACCTCCTTATACAGAACTTAATTTCATTTATAGCACCTTCCTTTTCTTTGTTTGGTTTTTAGGGTTCCGTACCCAAAGGGTAAAAACGGAACCCTATTACTAAGACTTCGCTGTCTGTCCGTCTGTCTGTCACCAGGCTGTATCTCATGAACCGTGACAGCTAGACAGTTGAAATTTTCACAGATGATGTATTTCTGTTGCCGCTATAACAACAAATACTAAAACAGAATAAAATTTATATTTAAGGGGGGCTCCCATACAACAAACGTGATTTTTTTATAATAATTGGTACGGAACCCTTCGTGCGCGAGTCCGACTCGCACTTGGCCGGTTTTATTAATGTTTAACAGCAAAATTTTGTTTTGTGTTGAGTAGTAACTTTGAAACACACTTAATAGTTACCTAATTTAATGTTTGTTTCACATTTAGTTAGTGTGTTTTGAAATTAGCATCTAATTATTTTATGTTTGCATGCCAATTTTATGGCGAAATGTGGCATTGCATTACATATTATTGTACCATCTTTTGTACCACATTGACTGCAAAATAAATAATTTTGATTTTGACTTTGACTTTTAAAACATGTAACCCAATCCACAAATCAGTATGCCCACTTTTGGGCCTCCGCGTTACAGTCAACTGCTTTATTGCAAAATTATCAGCATTTTATAGTAAAAGAAAAACAAGAAAAAAAAAATCAATTCACAATGAGGGATTTTCTTTTTAACTCTTCCCTAGTCGCTGGATAGATGGCGCTAGGAGTAAGTATGATAATGCAAGGAACGGAACCTAAAAAAACTGATTTTAACAAAGCGCGAGAAATGTAGGTTATATTCGGAAGGTTAAGCAAATAAAAGTGTCAGTCAACGAGAGTATGTAACGTGACTAGGGCTTGGAATATCCGTTCATTTTTACTATCCGGAAAATATGGATATCAATATTTTACTATCCGCATAATGCGGATAATACGAATATTTTTAGTTTTTATTCCAAATAAAACTAATAAACTTTTGTACCACGTTTTAATCAGTCTCTCAAGCAAAATGACAAAGAAATAATAAACTATACCAATATTTCAAGAGATTATCACATAAGAAAACGAGTTCACTCTCTAAAATTATACAATAAAAACCCGATACCGCACAAATAATTTGTATCTATTCTTCTCATACTTAAAACAATTCCAATTAAAAATGAGATCTTTCATTTATCACAAAATCCTAATCAAATCAACCTATTTAAAACATAATAATTAAATAAAAATATCACTTTAGAACAAGAACTGGTTTTAAGTGAGAAACGACCGTGCTTGCGATACAATACTGTTACGTCGTACCCATACCTACAATATAAGTAGCTTATAATAGTGGGTACCTACAATTAAATAGGTAGGTAGTAGTAGGTAAGTATATATCGAATGATGTAGGTACAAATTCGCAAACTACCTATAAAAGACATCAGGAAGTTGTCATTGTAATTTCGACCGTACGCCGAAGGCATAAAGTACCTATTTCTTTCCTTTGTACAAAAATTGTGGAAGTTTCTCGAAGGACAATGACCTAGTATGAATTGTCTAGTAGATTCTAGGAAGTCAAGGATCTTTCTCAAACGTTCGGTCTTCATATAAATAGTCGACGTGTTTGCGGGAGCAGGCAGTTTGATTTTGGCTACGCAACGAAGCGAATCGAAGTGAACTAGTAAGTGCGATATCTAAGCGAATAGTGATCAGTGATTGAGTTTGAAGTGTTTTTTGATTATTAAAGTTATTCAGTTGTTTCATCGGTAGTAATTAATTTATCCCATACCCAGCTCGTAACAGGAGGAGCTCGTGGCTAAATAATAACAGCCGCTCGGGTCAATCGTTAGGTTAAGCCGTGCTTGCCTAGGTTGGTCTGTGGATGGGTGACCACCCATTACATACCGAGTTTCCTCCGTGCCTCGGAAAGCACGTTAAGCCGTTGGTCCCGGCTGTCATTTGTAGATCTTTGACAGTCGTTAGGTAGTCAGAGGCCCAAAAAGTCTGACAACCAGTCTTACCAAGGGGTATCGTATTACCCGGTACTAACTGGGTTGTGGAGGTCAGATAGGCAGTCGCTCCATGTAAAATACTGGTATTCAGCTGCATCCGGTAAAACTGGAAGCCGACCCCAACACAGTTGGAAAAGGCTAGGCAGATCCGGCTATGCCGGATGACCCAGCTCGTAACAATACAAGTTTAACTTTAATAAGTGGTCAATGTTGTTATGATCTCTGTCACTAAATTGACTTATTGTGTTGTGATTTGTGAAGTAAATAAACAATTGCAAGAGTGATTACCTCTATATTAAAATAATAAATAACGTAACAGTTATGTACTTTGCAGATGACTGCTTTTTAGGGTTCCGTACCCAAAGGGTAAAAACGGAACCCTATTACTAAGACTTCGCTGTCTGTCCGTCTGTCTGTCACCAGGCTGTATCTCATGAACCGTGACAGCTAGACAGTTGAAATTTTCACAGATGATGTATTACTGTTGCCGCTATAACAACAAATACTAAATATAGTCAATGGTACGGAAACCTTCGTGTGCGAGTCCGACTCGCACTTGGCCGGTTTTTATTTAATATTTAAAATAGAAATACAACTATCCGTATTATCCGAAAAATACGGATAATGATTCAAGTAAAATCCGGATTTGAAAATCGGCGGATATCCCGATAATACGGATATCCGGATTGCAAGCCCTAGACGTGACACAATGTTTTTTTTTCAAGCGTTTTGGCTTTGGCACCAACTATCATAGTAAGTTCAACGCCATCTATCTATAGAGTTCTAGGAAACTAAGTTTTTTTTTTAAAACCTCAAAAGGAAAACCTCTCATTGCATAAAAAAATATTTTATTGCCTTTATTTACGACTCTCATTAGTTTAGTATGGATAAAAACATTGTGTTAGGTTTTAAAATACATGTCATCATATGTCAAACATCCCTTCCCCTCGGACCGCGAAAGCGTTTAGACGTGCTTTCCGTACAAGTATTTTTAATTTTTAATTAAAAACAAATAGTTTTTTCGAAATTAATTGATAAATATATTTCGCAAAAGTACTAGGCGCGCATAAAGTTTGAAGAGAACGCCAAACGCACGCAGAGTAGTGGAGGAAACAGGGCAGCAATAGTCCAGACGGAGAAGGAAGGCGGAGCACGTTGCGCGTGCGCCGTGCGTGATTCATTCCAGACGGCTGCCCAATTTAAGAGCGATAGCGATTAGCGGGTAACTTATTTAATATTACTTTGCTTTTTGTTGATTCTTAGTTGGATAATACTAACTAACAAGTTAAAATAACATGAATAAGACAACACCCAAAACTTCTCCAAATCAATACTCATCGCGTTCGGAGTCTGATATCCGGAAGCTGCATACAGACAAAGATTCAGAAGGGAACATCACCTAGAGAGCCAAACGCAGATGCCTTTCGGACGAAGTCACTAGTGGTGACATGGATATGTTTAAAAACGAAATCAAGAAGATGATCAATGAGATGATTTGTACTCAGAACACCCGTTTGGACAAATTGGAAGGTCATATTAAGGAGATAAAAAATCACTACACGGAAATTAAGGTCACAAACACTGATCTCGAAAAGGCAATGACAGCAGTCTCCGATCAATTACAGTCCCTTGAAAATAAAATTACGGGGCTAGAAAATCAACGTGGCTCCATGGCAATCCAGTTAGCTACGCTAGAAAACAAGTTGGAAGGTCTCGATCACAATCTCATCAAAACATCTATAGAATTACGCAATGTACCCAAAAGGCAGAATGATACCAAAGTCATGCTGTACGAAACTATATCGCACCTATCAAGACATCTAGGCCTTGATACCGAATCTGCTAGCATCCGCGATATTATAAGACTACCATCGAAAAAGGAAAATGTAACGTCGAGTTTATCGGTTGAGTTCTGTAATACCCTTACGAAAACAAATTTTCTTGCTGCTGTTAAAGACTACAATAAACGCAATCCCACAAACAAGATAAAATCAACCCACCTTAACTTAAAATCTGCACCAGTAACACCTATCTACATCACCGAGCTTCTAACAGCCAATTCTAAAAGGTTATTTTAACTTACTTGAAACCACGCTAAACAACACCAGTACAACTATTGCTGGACGTCGAACGGAAGAGTTATGCTTAAAAAGGATTCTGACAGCCAGACTATCGTGGTAAGAAGCGAAGAACAACTACAGCAGCTGGCGACAATCATCAAAGCGTGACTACGTACATTTAAGTATACCCCTCTATATCTTGCGTATTATTTGATTACTTTTATGATTTTTTCGAATTGCCATGTTAAAATACTAAAAACAAATACAAACAAAACTCACATACATACCTATTACTATCAATACAATACATACTCTCAACATACATGACACACTCAACACCTACATATTACAACTTCATCATGTCACCATATATACTCTTTACATATGCTTGCGTTCCTCCCTATTATTCCTTACCTAGCTACTTTAATATCATAAAATATTCGTTCCTAAACTTAATGCCACCAATCATAAGCCTTCTACACGTTCCTAAAACAAATACCACGCTATTTTCTCGTAACCCTCAAACTATTTTTATCTTACCAGAAAAATGACCACTAACATAAACAATCTAATTGACAGTATCGACGAACTATCTGTATCAACTACTCATACATGCACACCTGAGGAAACACTCTCCATCGTGAAGTGTCCTAATAATTTCATTAAAATCCTGACGCAAAACATTCGGTCTGTAAACCGTAACTTTTTAGACTTGCAAACGCTTCTGCACCGAATTTCTTTCGAATGCGATCTGGTTGTTTTAGCTGAATGTTGGTTACCATGCTCTAGCAATACCATTATTCCGATCCTCAATAATTACTCCACGTTCATGACCACCAAACATATAAATCAAAGTGATTTGTTGTTTGTCCTCTTCTAGTGTATTAACAAAAAACAATTCGTCCCCGCTATCATCACTATTTACAGTTTCTACACTGAGATTTAACAGTGTAGTGGTTTATTCGAAATCGGACCTGTCTGTTACATGTGAAGAGCCAGATTTCCACCGATCTGCATCTGGTCTTATTATAAAAATCAACTTGGACTTAGCGATAATCTGTATCTATCGATCACCGTCAATAGACAATATAGACACCTTTCTTTCAGCTCTTAACAACATTCTTCCGACGTTGTATAGATTTAAATCAGTAGTTCTGACAGGTGACCTGAACGTGGACATCAAACCTACCATATCAGACATGCGCTCCCACGAATACCTAAATTGCCTTGCCTTTCACGGTTATCTCCCTGCCCACACCCTACCGACTAGGGATGGCAATTGTTTGGATCACACGTTTATCAAAACAATTTCCCCCACCTACACGTTTGTTTTAAGCTCCACAATAACTGATCACTCCTCATCCTTACTTTGCATTCAAGATAAATGTTTACGAATGGTCGCAAACTCCCTTAAAACGAAAATTGATTATGATGGTCTTGACAAATCAATATCACAACTGGATTTCAGCCCTATTTTCAATATAAAAGATGCAAATATGGCTACCGATAAATTACTAAATCTAATGACTGCATCCATTTCTGAAAATACCACAGTTAATTTATTTATTTATTTATTACAAGGCTTCTCAACAATGAGTACACTGTTACATTATAATTTGTACAATTCAAACTAAAGTCTAAGCGCCTCATCACTTACAGAAAAGCACAGCATGCACTACATTATGCGCAGATAAATATACAATTAAATCATTAATTTTATTGACACAACAATATTTTGGAAAAACATGCAGATTACACTTAATTACTTAAATTAAAATAGATAACATAGATTAAATTAAATTAGAATATATTAAATTAGAATAAATTAAAATATAATTTATTAAATTAGACTAAATTATATTAAATTAGAATTTTTTAAATTATTTTATTATAGATTTAAAAAAAAAATGTTGTTTAAGATTAGGTAAATATTTGACTAGAGTAGAGATCCATTAAATGGCAAGGGCGACCTTTTTTAGAGCACGTAACGAAGAGTTAAATAAATCAATGTCCCCTTCGTGCTCTTTGTATGCAGCATACATCCTTGATAGTGGGCAGAATTGCCTCAAGTTGGTGTGACATCTTGGCATACAGAAAAGTCTCCTATTAGAACTTCTTGGCAGATTACGTGGCACGTGGAATAAGACCCTGCTGAGCAAATCGGGACAGTTCAAAGAGCCCGTTACTAGCTTCTTCAGGAAAACTAAATCCAGCATCATCCTGCGTTTCTCCAGCGATACCATCCCAAAATACTCCAGCCGCTCTTGGTACGAGTTGAGCTTTTTTCCCATATTATTCGTATAGGTAAGATGCCACAAGAACCGTTTTTGCAGCCGTTCAATGCGCTTGATGTGGACCTTATACTCAGGTGATCAGACCACACTGCAATACTCGAGGTGGCTTCTGACCAACGAATTATACATAATTTTTTTAATGCTGGGTTTTTTGAAATGTTTGCACTCTCTCATAACGAAGCCAAGCATCTTAGACGATTTTAATATAATTTTATCAATATGTTCAACAAAACTTAACTTTTTATCGAACTGAACACCTAGGTCACGTATTGTTTCAACTTCCTCAAGCCGCTCACCATTCAATTTGTAAACTGACTGCATTATATTTTTCTTTTTTGTGAATTTGATATGATGGCATTTTTCCACGTTCAGGGACATTTTGTTGTGCTCACACCACTTAGTCAGCCGATCTAAGTCACTTTGGAATAGTACCGAGTCCGCAGGATTCCTTATTGACTTAAAGGCTTTGAGGTCATCAGCGAATAAGAATATGTTTGAGTTCGGGAAGCATTTATGTATGTCGTTTATGAAAAGAGTGAACATAGGCGGACCTAAATGAGATCCCTGAGGGATTCCCGACGTTGCAATGTACGAATCAGAAGAGCAGCCATTAACTACAACCTTGAGCATCCGACCAGACAAATATGATTGAAACCAACTTAAGAGAGGGTCCGAAACGCCATACATTTTAAGCTTTTTGACGAGTATGTCATGGTTTACTGTGTCAAAAGCCTTGCTGAAGTCGGTATAGACTGCGTCAACCTGGACACGGGCATCAACCGCCTCAACAATGCTCTCAACATAGGTCACCAGATTGGTAGCTGTCGATTTCCCCTTCATAAAACCATATTGGCTGTCTATTATTAGCTGTGATAAATGCCTAGCTAGCACAGGGCATATGAGGGCTTCAAATACCTTTGCGAGTATGGAAAGAATAGCGATGGGCCTGTAGTTGCACACATCTGCCTGATCCCCGGCTTTGTAAATAGGCATAATTTTGGTCTCCTTCCAGATGGTTGGAAAAGTACCCCGAAGAACAGAATGATTAAATATAATACTTAATGGTAGTGATAGAACATCTGCCAGCCTACTTAAAAGCAAAGCAGGTACATTATCAGGGCCAGCTCCTTTGTAGACGTCTAGTTTTTTTAGCTCTTTGCGGATCTGATCTTGTGATATAGTTATATGGCCTAACATGGTACTGCTTATGCAGCTATCCGTGTCGCATGCGCTCGCATGCATACCATTCCTATCACTAGTATACACCTTAGAGAAATGGGACGCGAAATAGTTACATATATCATTTATATTATCAGAGGTGTTTATACCATCTGTCATGGAACTAGGGTAGTTACTGGTACTGCCTCTTTTCATTTTTAAGTAACTCCAGAAATATTTTGGATTCGAAGCAATTTTTCCCTCTATATCGGCAATGTGAGCATTATAACAAGTCGTAGCCATACGGTCACATCTTTTCCCAAGTAAATCCAATGCAATAATGTCTAAAGGGTTATTGTACTTTTTAACTCTTAGTCGTAGGCGGTTCTTTTCGTTAAGTCTTTTAATGAGCTGTCTAGAGAACCAGTACGGATATTTAGTATCCTTTATTGGTACTTGTGGAACGTAGCGCTTAATTAACCCATACAATATGTTATAAAAAAAGTCTACCATCTGATCTATTGTCATGCAAGGATCAAGCTCAGATGACCAATTGACCTGCTCAAGTGCTGCATTAATTGCCACGTAATCTGCCTTAAAATAATTTAACCTTGTTCTATTATTACAATTTTGTGGCTTTTTAAAACGGGTAAATGATCGCTCACACAGTATAGGTGGATGGTGCACATCAATTTTAGAAAATACATCTACTGGTGCACTAACCACAACAAGATCTAAGTTGGTTAGGACTAAATCAAGAATTCTGTTATTTTGATTACATAAATAATTACATTGTCTTAAGTTGTTAAGCAAGACAAAATCACAAAAAGTCTGTTCTAAACCTGTGCAAGTATTTTGTGGAGCTACTATCACATCGCCACTTGTCCCAAGCCAGTTAATACTTTTCATATTAAAGTCACCAATAATCAAGCATTCAGTGGTATGTTCTAAGACATTGTTTGTGTTATCAATAAAGTGTTCCAGAACTCTGGGCTGTATCGGCGACGGTAAGTATACAGTGCAAATATAAATTACTTTAGCTTTCTTACCCCCTTTAAGTGACAACTTGACCCAGAGATCATCGCAGGAACTCTCAAATTTGATCAATCTCTGTGATTCTAGTTTTGTGGATACAGCGATAAGAACGCCATCACCGTCGGTTTTATTATTCAAAATATTATTTGATCTATCCCGCCTATAGATAACGTAACGCCCATCCATGATCTCTGAGTCAAAAACACCATCCAGTAGCCAAGTTTCAGTAAACATTATGACATCGTATGAACAGCATGCAACTTTCTGGTAAATGTCACTCAGTTTTGTCCTCATTCCCCTTACATTTTGGTAGTAAATTTTTAACTGATCGAATTTAATTCTTAACAATCTGATACACTATACTACAGCTACACATTTGTTTATTGCTTATTGTAAACTGTCCAGCGAGCCGGTATCCCTAATATATTTATAGTCTGCACCATCATGTTTTCTAACAAAGATCTTACCGCCACGGATCCACACGTACTTGTAGCCCAAACTCTTTGCTTTAATCCTAGTCGCGGCATGCAGCGCCTTGTTTGCTGGTGATAAATGTTCTACTATATAGACATTTTCCTTTTTACCGGCAATTCCAAGTAGAGCGGTGTTGAGCTTCTCTTCAGAAGACTTTTTTTTATTAAAGTTGATAGAAGCCGCCAGAAAGTTGTCACGAACGCGTGGACTGCTGAACTGAACAACGATAGACTTAGGTCGGTTACTAGTTGGGGTTTGCTTTGCAATTCTTGTAACATGATGTATGTTATTCTCATTTAGGTCTCCAGATATCACCTTACTAATATTCAAGACCGTTGACACAAGATTTTCATTGTTGTGCTCTGGTAGACATTGAATTTCCACATTCGTAGAACGTGCCTGTTGTTCCACCTGAGTTAGCCTCACATTTAGGTCTTTGACAGTAGTTTTGAGCTGCTCGTTTTCCTTTTTAAGATCGTTAACGACTTTGGTGTTTAAAGAAAACTCAGTCTTCATTTCCTCAAACTTTGCATTCATAAATTCCATTGATGTATTAAACCCTTCTAATTTGTCCGTAATCGCCTTCATCTGCGTGTTAACATAGTTCGCCAAAGTTTGGTTGAGGTGGCGCATAAGTTCGTCTATCTGTTTTTTCATAATACGAGAAACTTCGCCAGAAGTAACAGGAGCTTCATCGTTGGGTATAGTTACCGATGACTCTTTTTTTCTATGTGTTACATTAGGATCACTCGCCTTACTGTTGCGCACTGGGGTATTATCAGCGTTTCGCTTCTTCGGCTTGCAGGTTAAGCACGTCCAATTAAGCAATTCAGCTTGGTGGAAATCACAACCCAGCTGCGTGAGACAGGAATGGTGGTAGGATTTCTGGCACGATGAGCATTTAACCACAGCACTTCCTTCAGCTATGATTTCAGAGCAACAGTCACAATTCATAATGGTACGAATTTATTTTCGACACACAAAGTTCAATAATCCTGTGCCCACTAATAAATCGCACGCTAATAAAGGCCCACGCCTGGCGACGAAGTGTCGATGCGTAAGTCGGCGCGAAGAACGTCGTAAGCGCCGTGGAATTCCGAATCGCTTACGCGTTGCGCACTTTAAGTTGATTCTCACAGATTGTTTAAGTTAATGGCGGTATAATAAAAAACACTTATTGATTGTTTTAGTCACTACTTAGTTATTATGAGTATTTATCACAAAACACATAACGTTACACATGTAATAGACTTGATGCTATTCAACTTTACGAAAATCAGCACCCAGCATACACTATTTGCCGGATTTTTTAATTATTTAGACGGAGTAAATTAACACAGGTATTACTCGCGCACTGTCAAAATACGTCTTTCCAGTTAAAAAAGTTTCATCAAAAAAGAGAATCCTAAAACCGTGGATCACATCTGGTTTATTACGGTGCATAAGAAACAGGGATGCTCTACACAAGAAAGTAATAAAGTTCCCAGGAAATGAAGTTATAAAAATTACTTACCTTCGATACAGAAATTTTTGTAAAGAAGGCTAAGAGAATTTATGATACGGAAGAACTAAACAAAGCTAGTAAAAACCCAAAAACACTATGGGACACTATTAAACGGGTAACTAACACTATTAAAACAAATAATACATCTGTCCAATTACTAACTTTGTCATCTTCAGCTACTTTTTTAATAAATGTATGAGAGAGTCGATTTTTCCTGATCAACTCAAACTGGCTAAGGTAATTCCGATATATAAAAAGGGAACAAAGACTGACCCAAAAAATTACCGACCAATATCCTTGCTACCAACTTTGTCGAAACTTTTTGAAAAGATAATTAAATTTAGACTGATGGTACATTTGAATCTAAATAAAATAATCCAATTAAGACAATTTGGGTATCAGAAGGGCATTGGCACTTTAGATGCTATAGACACCCTCATTGATGACGTAGTTAGTAAATTAAATAACAAAATGAAAGTGGCTGGATTATTTATTGACCTGAGTTCTGCATTTGACACTATAGATCATCAATTACTGCTTGCCAAACTGGAACATTATGGTATAAGAGGTGATGCTTTAAAACTTATGACATCTTATTTACAAAACAGACGAATGTATGTCGAAATAAAAAACGTTGATGAAAACAATCATGAAATAGCATATAAATCAAAGATGATATACATAAGACGCGGGGTACCTCAAGGCTCAATTTTGGGTCCAATATTGTATCTTATCTTCACAAACGATTTATTAAATTTCATGAATACAGCTCAGCCCGACGCTTCGTGTGTGGTTTTTGCTGATGATACAAATGTAATAATTGGAGCGCATGATTTAAATGAATTGTCCGCAAAAGTAAATAAAAGCCTAAATAATCTTTCTGAATGGTTTACAGCTAACAATTTACTAATTAATACAAATAAAACCAGTATTATGTTATTTAAGACTACATCTCGTAACACCGACACTATAGATGTGACATTGGAAGGAGACAAGATAGGATTGGTCAATGACGTAAAATTCTTAGGTATAAACATTGATTCAAATCTAAACTGGAAACAGGAGCTTGCTGCTATTGATTCCTCTATATCCTCTGCATGTTATGCACTTAGGAGCCTCAGAGATGAAATAGATTTGAAGCAACTTAAAGCCTGCTATCATGCTTTGGTTGAATCCAGGTTAAGATACAGCATCATGTTTTGGGGTAATAGCTATAACTACAACTGCCAAAGAGCATTCGTCCTTCAGAAGCGTGCCATTAGAACCATGGTTAAAATTTCACAGCGTGATTCATGCAAAGAATACTTTAAAAAATTAGGCATTCTCACAGTTCCAAGTTTGTATATACTAGTTTTGTTAAGCAAATTCGCAAAATATATACATCAATATGAATCACAAAAAGAAAGGGAGCTGAGAGAGAGCACACGAAGGAAAGTTATTAAAAATAGAATGGTGCCTAAACTTAACATAACAAAGCATTGTTCACGTTACCAAGCAGTGGAGTTATATAATAAGTTACCTACTGATTTGAAAACTTTGGTCTATAACACAAACTTATTTAAGACAAAACTGAAAGCCTTCCTATTAGAAAGATGTTTATATTCTGTATCCGATTTGATGTTGAATGATTCCAGATAATTTGTGTATGAATTACTTGATAAAATATTGACATTTATTTTATTTGACATTTGGTTTCAGTTGACATTTATTTAATTGATTTAATTGACATTTTAATTGTTTGACATTTGGATTACATTTGATTGACATTTCATTGGAATTTGATTGACATTTAATTGGAATTTAATTGACATTTAATTTAATTGACATTTAGATTACATTTGATTCACATTTAATTGGAATATAATTGGAATTTAATTGACTTTAAATTTACATTTAATTCTCTTTAATTGACGCAACATGGAATAGACACAGTTGTTCTTGAGCGTATGTGGTTGGGTAATATGTAAATGGTAATTTGAATGACATTTAATTTATGTATATTTGTATTTGATTTTCATTCAATTACATTTAGTTGACATTTAACAGGCATTCAATTTACACTTAATTTTCCTTTTACATAACATGAAATGGACATGGTTCAGTATGAGCTTTTTATGGTTGGACATATAAACAGTAATTTGAGTGACATTTATTCCTCAGGTATTTACGTAAAATGGAATAGACATGGTTGTCCTTGTGGTTTTATGATTTGACTTTTTGTGCTTTTTATGCCTTGGTTTTTGATGGATGACATAGTAATAGTTTTTTTTTGTATTTGATCCTTTTATGTTTGTAATGTTTATTGTAATGTTTATATAATTATGTAATAATTTTGTAAAAATTTCCAACACAATGTAAATTGTTCGATGAATGAATGAATAAATACTGAGTCTTGCAACACTATAAACTCATACTTCGTTAACATAGGCGAGAGGCTTGCAAATAATATTCATACTAGTACTACGCAGCCAATGACAGTCACTCAACCCAATTCTGACATCTCATCAACTTCATCGTTCGTCCTTGACCCTACTGACCTTGACGAAATTACAGCAGTTATCCATTCATTACGCTCTGATGCTGCGACTGGCTGGGATGGCGTATCACCATACATCCTAAAGAGATACTCAACCTCCCTGGCGCCCATACTTTGCCATATTTTTAACCTCTGTTTCGAGACTGGCGTCTTTCCCTCTTCTTTTAAAAAGGCAATCATTCACCCAGTCTTCAAGGGAGGCGACGGAAACTTACCGAATAATTACCGCCCTATAGCAGTTCTGACGGCCTTTTCCAAGGTACTAGAACGTCTTATCAACAAAAGACTTGTATACTACCTAGAACATTGTAAACTATTATCACCGCAACAATATGGATTTCGTAAAAACAAGTCAACCTGTGACGCAGTTCAGGAATTAACTAGCAATATTGTACAAAACCTGAACACTAATAAAAAAGTCCTAACAATATTCTTAGATCTTGCGAAGGCGTTCGACACCGTACCCGTCTGTTCTCTCTTACTCAAACTTGAAAAGATGGGTGTCAGGGGATTGCAACTTGATCTCTTTCAAAGTTACCTCACTAATCGCTCTCAGATAGTCAAGATTGATCGGCACAGCAGCAATGAGCTCCCCATCTACTATGGCGTTCCACAAGGGAGCATATTGGGTCCCACTTTATTTCTAGTCTTTATTAACGACCTATGCAATTTAAATATCCCTAATGCCAAGATGACATCATTTGCGGATGACACTGCTATTACTTTCGTCGCCAACACATGGTCTGAACATGAGGACAAAGCACAACATGGCTTTAATGTAGCGCTGAACTGGCTTTATCACAACACGCTTACATTAAATAACTCTAAAACTAAGTTCATTACCTACTCGGTCAGTTCTGCTACCCAACCAAACCCACGATTAGTACTTAAAGCTCACACATGCAATTTGCAAACTCAAGTGTCATGCCACTGTGCACCCATATCTTCTACGGATGAAATCAAATACCTAGGTATAATCATAGATAAGAATCTTAAATTTAAATCTCATATTAATGTCCTTACTGGCAGAGTTCGCAAACTTATATATGTCTTTAAAACTTTAAGAAATATTACTAATCCTATAATTATACGTAATGTCTACTTTGCCTTATGCCTGTCTATTATTACCTATTGTATTCCCTGTTGGGGTGGTGCTGCAAAAACTATCTTTAAACCGCTGGAAATTGCACATCGCGCCATTCTGAAAGTGGCTACCTTCCGCCCACTACTTTATCCAACTAATCAGTTATACGAAAATTGCAATGTCCTCAATGTGCGGCAACACTTTATTTTACAATCAATTCTGTTGCAACACCGCATCACCCCCTACATTGAAATTACGAAACGCCGAAAAGATATAATATGTACTCCTCCAAAAACCCGCTTGTCGTTTACTAAAAGATTATTTTATTATTTATTTCCGTCCCTTTACAATGCAATAAACAAAAAATGTCCATTAAATAGATTGTCCTATCATAATTGTAAAAAGACTGTCCGCACATTTCTTCAAAATAAAACCTACGACGAAACAGAAAAATATTTAATTTAATTAAGTATGACAAGTTTGTATATTGTACCACTCACCCAAAACATAGACCCACACTAACCAAATCCACTTACTTACGCACGCTTACACAGCCACAAGCTCGCGGACCTACACTCACACGCACACACATCACACACGCACACATGCACACTCATACACAAACGCGCTCGCGCACCAATATCTGTAGTATTGTAAAAAGTCAAATTTAAACTTTTTTTTTTTGTTGCTGTAAAAATAAATAAAATTGTAGTAATACAATTTGGGGGGATCGGCACTGTTACTTCTTAATACAGGCTATTTCATAGCCTAGCAAGGAGAACAGCACGTCACCCACTTGATTGCCAGTGATTTAATACTACCCACTTTGTAAAATCTTTTAAATATACTACAATCTGTTTTTATATAAATAAAGATTATTATTATTATTATTCCCTTTATTCATTACATTACATATATCTTTTACATTTTTAAATATTTCTATACAAAATACTATAAAAAAAACATTTAAAAATATAAAAAATAGTAGCCCACCAGCGCTGGGAACAGGGTCCGAGCTGCCGGTGGTCAGGGCTCTTGAGAGAGGAACCTCCTAACGATACGTGCCGTGTCCAGAAGTAGTGCTTTCTGAAGCAAGCCCTTGATCCAGCTGCCAAGCGAGAGCCTCCTAAGATGTTGGTCGAGGCTCTTGGCTATTAAGCCATTGGCCGACACGACTATCGGCACAATGACTGCTGTACCCACGTCCCACATGTCAACAACCTCGCGAGCCAGATCTAGATATTTGAATTGTTTATCTTTCTCTGCTTTCACGAGGTTCTCGTCATGCGGGATCGTTATATCAACAATCATTGTGCGACGCTCCAATCGATCTATCACCACAATGTCAGGCCTATTGGCAACAACAGTCCTGTCAGTGGTGATAGGTCGATCCCAATACAACGTGATATGACCATTGTCGAGAACTGGGTCGGGCGCATACTTATAGTATGGCACTTCTGATTCCACAAGGTTGTATTTCAAAGCAAGTTGCTGGTGGATTATCCTGGCAACAAGGTTGTGTCTATGCAAATACTCTCCGTTAGCCAGACTAGAACACCCAGAAATAATGTGTCGGATCGATTCTCCCGGACGGTGGCATGCCCGACATATGTCAACCGTGCCATCTTTCACAATGTATTTCCGGTAGTTATTCGTCATCATAACTTCGTCCATTATTGCACAGATAAAACCTTCTGTTTCCCCGAAGAGGTCACCAAAGCGCAGCCAGGATACGGACGGTAAAAAGTCTACATCGGGGCCATGTAGGGCCCGGTAAAAGCGTCCGTGAAGCTCCTTGCCCTGCCATTCCACCTTGCGGTCATTAGTGTCTAATACTTTAGGTTTGCGCCAGTTCTCGTTAGCCAGGGAGAGCGGGGTGAGGCCCTTGTCCACTGAGACCACATCTCGGTGCATCTCCCCGTCGGCTTCTAGGAAGTATTCCCTGAGACTGCACACCTCACGGTTGTGTAGGGTCTTAGCATTTAAGAAGCCACGACCCCCGCACTTCCGTGGGATATACAGTCTCATCACCGACGACCGTGGGTGATGCATTCGATTTGCGGTCAGCAGTGTGCGGACCCTCCTATCCAGGGCATCAAGTTCCGTCTGAGTCCATTTGAGTATGCCGAAGGAATACATCAAAACCGGCATGACCCAACCGTTGAAGGCGCGCACCTTGTTTCCGCCTGACAAAAGACTGCCTAGCACCTTATTCAGGCGGCCAAAGAAGCGCTCCCTCAACGATTGTTTCACGTCTGCAGTATTGACCTAATGCCTCCGACATACCCAAATACTTGTAAGTTTCTGTTGAGGAGAGGGATCTAAGGTGTATGGAATCCTTTATTATTATTATGACTTCAAACGTCAAGTCATTCGCTTGGTTGTGCTGTGCTGTTCTGTTGCCATTTTGGTATTTTCTGTGATTTTGCCAACGACTTTGCCTTGTTTATGGAATCTGACGATCAAAATATGCACCGAGTACACTCCCGCCTGATCACCACTAAGCTAATTTTTGCTTGCACTTACAACATAGAGACGCTCTCTAGCCCCGCCCCGTTGACTTTGTATAGAAATAATGAATGAAGAGATACCGATCGGCCGAGCGCACTGACGACTCACGCCAAACGAGAGTTATTGTTGTTTGCCCGCAAAAGTTGACGCTTTCTTATTAGGCCTAAACTTTAAGGGGGCGTGGCTCTGCGCCTCCGCATGATTTAAACGATTTTTTTTTAACTGATCAGGCGGAAAATACCACGACTGTACCTACATATACAGGATGGATACGGTAAACGGGTTAGTAAGGTTACTACCTTAACCGTTGCAGCTACACAAAAATGATCCTTAGAGACTACCCCATAATGAGAAGAAAATAAACTTTGGAGTGAATAAAAACGAAAAAGAATAGTTTTAATAAAAGCTTGTAGCGTGAGTAGAAAAAGCAAAAAAAAACTATACAGGTGCGTGACAAGCTTTCTTTTTCGTTTTTATTTACTCCAAAGTTTATTTTCTTCTTTTAAGTGCATTTTAGAAAAGCTTATTTTTTTAAAAGGTTTTTTAATTAATTATTTTATTTGTATTTCAGATTCACAAATTGACCTGTAATTATTTCGAGTGAGCTTTTGATCAGAAACAGGATCGATGTTAATCGATCCTGTTTCTGATCAAAAGCAAAGCAAATGTTAATTAAAAAAAAAAATGGTTGAACTTTCAAACAAAATGTATGGGAAAGGTATTTACAATTTCTGACTTTTTTAGTGCTCCAACCTGGGTTGGTCTGATAGAACTTTTTGATCAGTATTAGAAACAGGATCGAAATTAGTATCATTAAAATAATATTTTGTGTTAAATGGCCACTTTCTTGCTAACTGTACATTTTTTCGAAAATCTGTGAATGGGGATGAAAACTTCACAAAAAATTTATGGATAGTCTCCAAAGACCATTTTCGTGTAGCTGCAATGGTTAAGAGTCCTATTACATTTTTTTCGCAATTTTTTTGATTTTTACTCCGTGGATCAAATTTTTTCGATCGGCGTACACGAGTCGATAATAATAGCGATCTCCGGATGATTGTCGATTGTTATTGACGCAAATTAGAGACGAGACTGACATGAGTCTGAGGAGCGACTTGAATGGGGAAGAAAACTGTCAAATAGTTCCACGTAGATGGCGCTGAGTGTTTGTTACAAACAAACTGTCAAACTCCATAGAAATTTAAGAATATCTTATTATTTTGTGAGTTTTTTCAATATTATGGGTCGTTGTGTAGCCTTTGGATGCAAAGAAATAGGCGTTGTCACATTTCCAAGAAATTTGCGCATGAAGAGAAAACGGGAAAAGGCACTGAAACTAAAAAAAAACAAATCAAGTAATTTTTCGAGGTTATGTGGGAAACATTTCAACGAAACAGACTACGAGACCGCTTCAGGACTGTTACAAACACTGTCGAAGTTGAAATTTCTGTCGTACGCTTCCAACCTGTGAATAAAAAATGGGTTCTTTTCAAATAATCTTACATTTTGTTACATGTAACTAATGATGTATCGTACCGTAGTTTATTTATCATTAGATCATTAAAAAGCAAAAAGTTAGTGAGTGAAGTTTATTTTACAACTTATAGAACCTTAATATTGCCTAGAAAACAGCTAAAAGTCGATAAAATGTTAAATATAATGTACTTTTCGACAAGCACCGCTCTCTGTCCTTCTTGCATTGCTCTTTATTTTCTTCAATTTCTCCTTCAACTGGGTGATACGCCAGGTAGCATACATTGTGCAGCAACACAAATTGAGTAAAAAAAACACGCAAATACTTAAAAAATCGTCCACACAATGCACACGTTTATATCAAAAACTTTTGACAGGTAACAAATTATCAGCGCCATCTTGCGGCGAAATTTCCGGGAAACAACCCCATTGACGCAGAATTATAGTACTTCAATTTTATTTGTTGTAATTTTGTCTTATTATATTGACAAACGAAAACTAATGAAACTTATTTATTGTAGATTGAAGTTTTATATCATATTAATTTATTTGATAAAACTTAGTTTATTTGGAATATAATGGACGCTGAATCAAGACATTTATGGCTTAAATTACGCTTTCTTTACGATTTTTTCCGTGAAAATTCATGAAATTTAAAGAAATTCTAAAACTCCAATAAACAAGTAAAAGATTCAGCTTATTTTTCAGTAATTTTAGCTTTTATAAGAATTGCATGTAACAATGTGAATTTGAGCGTCAAAGTTCCATCACCGACGGTTTTTCTTGCAAACTGAGTTCGTAAAATATTTATAGTAAATTACACGAAAAGAAAAATGAAAGTGTGTCCAAATTACAAGAAAGAGAATGGCACTATTGTTAATCATAAGCAAATAATTAAAATATCTAACTGATGCTGAAAATTACTGCGTCAAAAATCACGAATTTGCATAAAAAATGTAATAGGACTCTTAAGGAAAGCTGAGTCTGCAGAATGCGCTCCTCTTGCGCCCCACTGCCCCGCTCCCGTCCCGCCGACACCTCCACCCGCCGCCGCAAAGCCGCACGACGCGCTCCCTGTTTCTGCAGTGCCTGCAAAGTCTCGACATGTTCCTGGAGATTTCGCTAGCGTAGTCGCAGGCATAACTACTCCCGCTGGGAAGCCCGTGCCTAAAAAGGTACCGATTCGGGCTGATGATGGTTTCGTGACGGTGGTGAGGAGGAAGCGCCGCCAACGTACGAACAGGAACCGCTGCGGCACGGCTCCATCGGAGCCCAACGTGCCTATTCGTGCCGCGAAGCCGAACACACCGGTGTACATCTCCCGCCTACACTACACCACTACAGCGGAGAACATCGTGGAGTACGTGCGTCAGAAGACCAAGAACGTGGCGAGAGTGCAGCTGTTGGAGTCGCGCCGCAACGTCAACTTTAAGGCGTTCGTGGTGCGAGTGCCAACGTGTTATCTGCACCTCGTCTTGGAGGAGGACTTTTGGCCGCAGGGAGTGGTGTTCCGTCGCTTCCACGGGCAAGTGCCACATGAACGCACGGTGAAATAGTGCTCAAGTGAAGTGATACTAACGTAGTTTTAAGGTCCTCTAAACTAACACAGTTTGTATTTCATCACATGTATGTTAGTCTGTAAGATTTATCTATGGGCCAATTTGCCTGAAAATAAAGGTTTTATTATTATTTCCTTTATTCATTTATAAACAAATTTGTTACATTTTTAAATATTAATTAAAAAATATATAAAAAACATTTAAAAATATAAAAAATTGTAGCCCACCGGTATCGGGAACAGGGTCCAAGCTACCGGCGGTCAGGGCTCCAGAGAGAGGAACCTCCTAACAAAACGAGCCGTGTCCAGGAGTACCGCTTTCTGAATCAAGCCCTTGATCCAGCTGCCTAACGAGAGCCTCCTCAGGTATTGATCGAGGCTCTTGGCAATTAAGCCATGGGCTGATACGACTATCGGCACAATGATGCTGAGTCCACTTCCCACATGTCAACAACCTCGCGAGCCAAGTTAAGATACTTGATTTGTTTATCTTTCTCGGCTTTCATGAGGTTCTCATCATGCGGGACCGTTATGTCAATAATCATTGCGCGCCGCTCTGATCAATCCACCACCACTATATCAGGCTTATTGGCTACAATAGTCCTGTCAGTGATGATGGATTGATCCCAGTACAATGTGATACAGCCATTATCGAGAACTGGGTCGGGCACATACCTATAGTAAGGCACTTCCGTACATATAGGAACTTCCCCTTAAATTCAAAAAACCAAGTTTTCATCTGTTTGTTTCATCATGTAATTTTTAAACTTTTGTTAATTTTTGTTTGTAAATCAAGTTCCTCTTCATCTTTCCTATCTCGTCCGGGAATATGTACGATTACATCGCACATTTATGTAAATCGCTAGCATAAGCATTTTGAACTTATTGTTAAGTGAATATTGAATTATAATCAGTGATAGGAATAGGTAGTGCTTATTAGCCTAAACTTCGAAGAACAGAGACAAGAATCGGAGACTTCCTTAGACTATATTTTTTTCCGGGACATCACGTAAGTACATCAAAAATTAATGTTATTTGGAATAAGTAATTGGTCTATGTTTACCTAAAGTTTGCGACTAGACATAACATAACACAGTCGTTACAACCATCAAAATTTCTGAAAGTTTTCTTTTTAAGAACATTTTGGAAACGACTTCTTCATCATAAAACTATGATACGCTCTCTTAGGTACGCACTCTTAGAATTTACAAAAAAAAACTCGCCGTGGTCGCATAATAAAATATAGTCTAAGGAAGTCTCCGATTCTTTTCTCTGTTCTTCTTCGAAGTTTAGGCTAATAAGCACTACCTATTCCTATCACTGATTATAATTGAGTACACTATCGCACGTTTTATTGTAAACACCTCTGTTACAATTAATAAATATTTGATCAAGCAAATATATTTTCTTCCATCGAAACTTATCAAATGTATTAGCCAGCAAGGGCTCGTACATAACAAATTTCATTCGATAAAAAAAAATCACGAACTTATCTCTAAAAAATTCTTTTAACGAGTAAAAATACTAAAATAGATGCGATCATTCTGATTTTTTGGCAAATAATTCTAGACGCAACATATTAGCATCATAGTGCTGTACTTTTTTAGTCCAATCAATAGTTTTTTTGTAAATCGCAAAAAAAAACACTCATTTCGCACTATTCGGCCCGCAGTGACTGACGTAACAACCACTTTGTAGTGCAAGCTGATTAGAACTTTATACTAACAGTATTTCAAACGAAGTTTGAACCACCACAAATAGAGTTGCTAATTTAGCTCCTGTAACTATTAGGTATTTGTCCTAAACTTACAGTGGCATATATCAGACTTGTAAGGTTTTTTACCCGTGTGTATGAACATGTTTTGTTAAATTACCCTTTCGACTGAATCTACGCTGACATATATCACACTTGTAAGGTTTTTCACCAGTGTGTGTACGACTATGATTTATTAATGTACCCTTATGACTAAAACTACTCAGACATATATTACAATTAAAAGGTTTTTCACCACTGTGTGAGCGACTATGATTTATTAATGTACCCTTTTGACTAAAACTACTATGACATATATCACAATTAAAAGGTTTTTCACCAGTGTGTGAACGAATGTGACTTGTTAAGTGAACCCTTTGACGGAAACTTCGCCTACACATATCACACTTGTAAGGTTTTTCACCAGTGTGTGAACGAATGTGACTTGTTAAGTGAACCCTTTGACGGAAACTTAGCCTACACATATCACACTTGTAAAGTTTTTCACCAGTGTGTATACGACTATGATTTGTTAATGTAGACGTATGACTAAAACTACTTTGACATATTTCACAATTAAAAGGTTTTATACCAGTGTGTGTGCGAATATGACACGTTAAATGATTCTTTTGACTAAAACTTCTCTGACATATATCACACTTGTAAGGTTTTTCACCAGTGTGCGTACGCACATGTTTAGTAAAACTACTCTTTGTACGACACTTATAAGGGCATATTTCACATTCGTGGAGCTTTTTGAATTTAGTTACATATTTGGACGTAGGATTTAGAGTGTCTCGGATAATTTTCAAGTCCGATATTTGATTTCTCTTTTCGTCGGCTGGTATTGAGTCTTCTAATTTTGTTCTTTGTAAGTGTAGTTTTGGTTCCTCCGCAACAGCCGGGCCTGGAAGAATAAATCGGGTAAGTACAACATTTTAAATCGATTGGGGATAGAAGGTATGTTTATTTATTTCAAAAAAATTGGATTCATAAAAATTAAAGGACAACACAATTGCTATCACAGTTTACAGATGAAACCAATGGTGTCATGCTCCCCGGCACAACCACCTTGGCTTTAAGAAGTATGATGTTACATTGTTACATAAAAAAATCTATGAAATGTCTAAAACGAAAAAAAAAAATGTCTAAAAATCTCGTCTAAATAAATAAATAAAATTATAGTCCTATTAAAAAAATCTATTTCTCTAGTTTCGACGTAAACTTATTGTGCGGTGTAGCACATTTACTGCTGATGTGGTGAGGAGTAAAACCACTGATGAACTTCTTGCTTCTTTGTTAGGAGGAGTGTTTCCTTATACTATCTTGCCGACTACTATGTCGGTAGTTGTTTTTTTTTTTTTTTTTTTTCGAAATGGCATCTCGCAGTTCAACCTAGCGAGGTTGTCGTCTGCTTAACCGGACAATCCTGTGGGTGCCTTAAGTGTAAGGCCTCCAGCCAGGGCATAAAACTTACAAACTAAACGACTACACGCTAAGGGCACCCCCTGCGGGGTACGGGCCTCGGCTTAGGGCGTCGCTGGAAGAGGACAGCAAGGGGACAGGCTGGATCTGAGTGATGTCATTAATTAGGGACTGATTTTGAACTACAGGCGCAGCAACGCGGGCTGGCACGAGCAAGGGACGGGGAGGGTTTGTATCGGGGCGTCGCGACGGGCCTCGACGGCGAGGACGGAATGACGGCTGTTTGCGTCTGTGCTTTCTAAGCGTGCTAGTTTCCTTCCTGCTCTCCTGGAGGAGGGTAATAGCGTCATCGGGATCGACTAAAGTATGCCTTGGGCGGCGGATCTGACTAATTCGCGAGGGTTCGTAACGGGCGGCCGCTGCGATCAGGGGGTTACGGTGTTTAATAGCAGAATCGAAGAAGCGCTTGGATAGGCGCTTCATGAACTGAGCTAACGTGGGGATTTTAAGATCTAAATGTAAACGGTCATTACGGACGTAATAGGGGGCTCCCGTGACTTTACGTAAGAATCGGTTCTGAAGGACCTGCATCCTATGGAGATATCTAGGCTTGGCGTAGGCGTACACGACACAAGCGTAAGTCATGATGGGACGGATCACGGCGGTATAGACACGCAATTTGCACCTGAGAGACAATTTGCTCTTTTCTGTAAGTAAATAATGGAGTCTACCCATCGCGAAAGCAGCTCGGTCGCGAGCTGCTTTGATATGTGGCCCGAAGGTCAGATAGTTGTCGAGAATGACTCCTAAGTATTTGGCTTGCTTCTCCCAGGGGATAGGCTTGCCGTACATAGTGATCGGATTGGGGGAAGTGACATTAGTACGCGATCTCGAAAAAAGAACGGCCTGACTCTTATCGGGGTTTACCTCGATTCTCCATTTTCTAAACCAAGCGCCTAAGACGTTGGCTGAGGTTTGGAGGGTTTTGACGATTGCGTTTTTACAGCGACCGGTGTAGTAGATGGCCGTGTCGTCCGCGAACAGGGCTAACTGAGCTTTTTTGCTCTTGGGAATGTCACTAGTGAACAACGTGAATGCGAGCGGAGAGATGACGGAGCCCTGGGGGACTCCGGCGCGAATAGGGTGTGGAGCAGAGAGCGATTTTCCTATGCGGTATCGGAACGTGCGATTCGACAAAAAGTCTCGCAAGATGAGCACGAGACGGTCCGGCACTCCCAGTTGATACAGCTTATATAATAAGCCGTTGTGCCAGACTTTGTCGAAAGCTTTCGCTATGTCGAAGAACAACGCACCCGTCATCGACGAACGCTGGAAGCCAGCGCTCAGGTGTTATCGTCGGTCTTCAGTTTCGTGAGCTGGCTCTGCCCAATAGCCAGATCCCTTGCAAATACCTTGGAGCCTTTATTCCACGAAATCGCGTCTTTAATACGCTCGGTATTATAGCGGCGGATGTCGCTCTTCAAGGATTTAGAGATCCGTCTATTGAGCTGCCGGTATTTACACGCCTCGTCTGAAGACTGCAGGATCATCTCACGCCACTCCTTCATGAGCTTGAGTGTGATCGGAGAGCCTCTTGTTCTGATCTGTACGACGCCCCTTGAAGAACTTAGACCCGGTCGTATGGACAGTTTCCACGAACCCATCGTTGTATTCGTCCATTGAGCTTCCTAGGCACTCGAAACGGTTCTGGAGTTCAAGCTGAAAGCTCTCGGGGTTTTGGATTTGGATCTGTGCTGGACGGAGCGTATATTTCATCAGTCGATACCTTTCAAGCTTGACATTGATGTTCAATGTGCCTCTTACCATGCGGTGATCGCTCCCGGCTTTCACCGAATTGATCGCAGAGACATCATTGAACATTTGCTTCTTGGTTGACATGATGGAGTCGATCTCATTTCTAGTTGAACCATCGGGGCTCTGCCAGATCCACTTCCTGTGCTCACGCTTTCTGAAGAAGGAGTTCATCATATAGAGGCCCTCCTTCTCCATAAAACTAGCCAGTTGGTGACCCCGGCGATTCCGATGTCCAACTCCAAATTGCCCCATCTGCCGCTCATCCCCGTCTCGTTTACACAGTTTCGCGTTGAAGTCCCCCATGACAACTGTGAAGTGAGTTTTGGAACCATGCATGGCTTTAGATATATCCTCATACATGGTCTCCACTTCGTCGTCAGGGTAAGCCGAGGTCGGGGCGTAGACCTGTATGACCTTCAGCGAATATCTTGAGGATATTCTGAGTATAAGGTACGCCACCCTGGTCGACACACTCTCGATCTTCACCACGTTGTTCACAAGGGACTTGTGGACGATAAACCCAACACCACCCTGGGACTGCCGGTCACCCTCACAGAAATAGAGCAGGTTGCCGGATTTCAGGATTATCGTGTCATCCCCCTCTCTACGGACTTCAGAAAATCCCACAATACTCCATCGCAGCCTGCTCAATTCCTCTTCCAGTTCCGCTATCTTCTCGTCGGTCCGGAGTTCGCGCGTGTTATATGTTGCCAAGTTCAGTCGTTGGTATTGGCAGCCGGATCCCTTCAGGAGATTCTTCGCACCCCTTGCCACGCCGTAGCCTCGACCGCTGCCGTAGTCGAGGGTAGACGGACTGCCGGGCACTAGGGGCCATTTCTTTGTTGCGTTATTCATGGGGGGTTTTTGCCATAATCGCTACGCTTGGCAGGCGGGTTGGCGATCGCAGTGAGTGCAGTTCTTACATAAGACACAGAGAGCGCTGCTGCCCATTCTCTGGTAAGTCCCTTAGTCGCCTCTTACGACACCCACGGGAAGATATGGGATGGAATTATTCTTTACGTCCGACACCACACGAACGGATATGTTGCTATTAAAATATTAATTTGATCAAAAACGTTTTTTTTTTATTATTTCAAAATAAACTACATTATATTACCTTTCCAATAAGACCATAATCTCATTAATATCTCATTAGCATCATATCAAAACATTCATTACAAACTAGATACTCACTGCTTGTTTACATCTGGGAACTAATTTTTGCCAGCCGCTGTTGGACGAAAAAAATCACAAAACCGTTTGTTTTTTGGTGCAGATAGTTGAACAATCTAATCACCTCACTAATTAAGCATTATTTTTCCCATTTCACACACGTTTTAATCACTAAATCACTTATTTCTTCACACTTCACAATCACTATAGGTAGGTATATACCGGCATTTTCACAGGCGAAATACTGCAACTTTGCGATTCGAAACCTAATTTGCGTTATCATAATACGATAGTACAACTTCTCACGAACATTTAAAGGTATACACGAACATTAAATGTATAACACTATATGACAATAACAAATACGTAGCTCGTAATGACTTGAAATGTGACACTAACGCTAACACGATGACGCAAGAAATGGCGCGGTGTGTTGACGTAATTATGTTTATATTATTTGACAACTTGTCAATGGAGTAGAGCTGTGGATTTTTGGTACGGCGTTCGGAAATGTTATAGAGATTGGAAATAAAGCATTGTCAGAGCACGTTTAGTCGATATTTTATAAAAAGTTTTGGACAATTTATTCCAACAGCGCTTGGCTACTAAAGGCTCCTCTCGCGGTTTGGCTCAAAAGCGTGCGGCGACAAAATGCTCCTCGCGCGGTTCAAAGGTGGATCACTGTTTAAATTCTAATACATAAATTTCAAATCTAACTTTACATTCTACATGTTGAAGATATTTGCAAAACAAAAACCATGTATATCTAGGATTGTAGAAAGTGAGGGTAGTTGAATAAACACCTTCGCTTTGCTGTGGCGGTACCTCCAATACTTCAGTCTTCCCGCGACCACGGCTGGTGCAATCCGGTCGAAACGTCGGGCTTACATTAAAGGTAAATTCGCGATAAATACCCGTTTACATGTGTATTATAATGTGTTCTGATCGTGAAAGTTTAAAAAAGACAATTGTAGAAAGTGAGTTATGAGTACCTACTTGTAAATAAAATTAACTACGATGTATCTACTGGTTCTTTTTTTTGTGTAAATTGGTATGTGTATATCGATTAGGGCTTGCAATATCCGTTCATTTTTACTATCCGGATAATACGGATATCAATATTTTACTATCCGGATTATCCGGATAATGCAGATAATACGGATATTTTTTAGCTTTTATTCTAAATAAATCTAATAAACTTTTGTAACACGTTTTAATCAGTCTCTCAAGCAAAATGACAAAGAAATAATAAACTATACCAATATTTCAAGTAACAATCACATAAGAAAACACACAAGCATACACCATGCATGCAGCAAGCATGCAAGCAAGCATGCAGCAGGCATGGTTTCTGTCACGGCTCTGGCGCTGCAGGGCTCCGGCGGTCCCACGCAAGCTTATCGTCGCAGATGTGTTTTACGCTCACCACCGCCGCTTCGGCTTGCATAGCTTCACATAGTTCACCCCTCTAAAATTATTCAATACAAACCCGATACCGCACCAATAATTTGTATCTATTCTTCTCATACTTAAAATAATTCCAATTAAAAATGAGATCTTACATTTATCACAAAATCCTAATCAAATCAACCTATTTAAAACATAATAATTAAATAAAAATGTCACTTTAGAACTGGTTTTAAGTGAGAAGCGACCGTGCGTGCGACACAATACAATACAATCTTGAAAATACGTGCAGTATGGATGTAAGTTTAACTTTAACAAGTGGTCAATGTTGTTATGATCTCTGTCACTATATTGACTTATTGTGTTGTGATTTGTGAAGTGAATAAACAATTGCAAGAGTGATTAGCTCTATATTAAAATAACAAATAATGGTTGCGCCAACATTCTAAAATTGATTGACATTCGCTAGCTCCTACACCCATCTCCTTCCCGCACATACCTTGCGAGTGAATAAGAGGATTTCGCTCGTCATTTTTGTCGCGAAACCACTTCCGGATCGAATCGCACAGCGCGCGCAATGGCGTCCCCGTTCCGCGTAAACATATTGATAACTTTGGAATCACCGCATTATCGCATAATATAATAAGACTTTTAATCAACCGTCTGTGGTATTGTTTAACGTGTGAGACAGTGATTTGAGGCCCAGCTACCCTTGAACCTGGAAAGTGAACCGGTGCGCCGGCGGCAGCGAGCGCGTGGCTTCCGTAAAGGGTTTGTGTCTTCCCTTATTATTTCGGGTTGTTTTCTATTGTTCCACACCCATTGCAACTCGAATCACCTATCACCAAGCGTTTGTCAGTCTTTTTATTTCGCATCGCAAAATACAGTCCACTAATTTAGCCCTTCGCGCAACCAAATAACGTAATAACAGTTATGTACTTTGCAGATGACAACTTTTTATTTAATATTTAAAATATAAATACAACTATCCGTATTATCCGAAAAATCCGGATAATGAGGCAAGTAAAATCCGGTTTTGAAAATAGGTGGATATCCGGATAATACGGATATCCGGATTGCAAGCCCTAATATCAATGTACGCGCGACGCGCTGGCGATCACTCCTGCAACGCTGCGTGCGCGACCTCAACGTGCCCTTGAATGGGCCGCTGCATTAGTTCTACGCCGCACATGAAGGACAATAGACGCACGTCCTTCACCTTCGCGCGCGCGCACCCTATAAGAGTAGGGGATAGACCTTTGAACGTTGTGTGCTTGTGTGATTTGGTGATACCTGGACCACGGAAAATTGTGACCCGCCATCCCGAGGTCGCACCAGATTGTGGGAGTACCGCTGAAGGCGTTACGTTGGTATGTACAACCAATTTGCATGAAACTGAATTATTTCTCCTGGCCTCCTACTTTGTTTTTTAAAATTTCTGCGGAGAGCGAAGGGAGGTTTCCCTTCCCTTCGCTCTCCGCAGAAATTTTGAGAATTTATCAGATCCAGCACCCGCGTGGTGAAAAATAGTTTATTCGAATTTTGAATTTGAAAGAATTATTTCCACCTTACAAGAATTAACGTAAAAAATAACAAAAACACACTAAGAGGGGAACTCTCGCGGTTACACAACCAGTCTTACCAAAGGATATTACTCAGCACTAACTAGGTTGTGGAGGTCAGCTAAGCAGTTGCTTCATGTAAAATACAGGATTCGGCTGCATTTAGTTTGACTGGAAGCCGACTCCAAAATAGTTGGGAATAGGCTAGACAGAATAGTTCCTGAAGAACACATATAAAATTGAAATTCAAATATTTATTGCTCAACACAGTACATTTTATACAAAACACAGATACACACACATACAGTTCATTTTATTTTATAAAAAAATAATAAAAATATTTGAACCTACTTTTAGCCCTCTATCACTGCACAGTAGGTTTTTTGAAACCTTTCTAAGGCACTCAAGCGAAAAATCATGGACATGTGCATTCTCCCCATGTTGACCTATGGATCCCAGGTGGTTCCCTATCTTTTTTGCATATAATTTTAAGACCTAATGTAACTTGGCATACAATTGTTACTCCTAATTATATTTTCGCATACATTAACTTACGCATAATTTTTTTAAGCATAATTTATCTAATCATAATAATGATTAAGCATAACATTCTTAGTCATAATTTATTTACGCATATTAAAACACAGTTTTTATAGGCATAACAAAGAGGCATAATAATTAACTCCTAAAATGTTTGGCATATCCTGATTGGATATACCAATTTATTTTAACGATTGAAAAAAAAAACCTAACTCCTGAAGCCTGAATACATAACATATTTGTTTTGAAAATAGTTGATTGTGAACATATGTAAGTTTTTTCCCTATTAAAGCATGCAAACAAGCATACACCATGCATGCAGCAAGCATGCAGCATGCAGCAAGCATGCAGCATGCAAACAAGCATACACCATGCATGCAGCAAGCATGCAGCATGCAAACAAGCATACACCATGCATGCAGCAAGCATGCAAGCAAGCATGCAGTATGAAACATGCAGCAGGCATGGTTTCTGTCACGGCTCTGGCGCTGCAGGGCTCCGGCGGTCCCACGCAAGCTTATCGTCGCAGATGTGTTTTACGCTCACCACCGCCGCTTCGGCTTAGGCTGGCCGGCGGACAGCTACGGCGGCGAGCGTTAAAACCACCTGATCCTCAGCTTGCGGCTTGCCGCCTCGCCCCTCCGCCCATCTCATTAATTTATTCTCAGCCACTACGTTATTAGAAATAGTTAGGACAGCGCTCTCTGCCTTGATATTTGTCCCTTAATTTGACAAATGTATAGACTCCAATGTGCAACATAATAATTATCTAAGCAAAGCAATAAGTATTTCGTCAAGCTAAAATATTAGTCTGGGATGAAAGCTCTATGGCACAAAAATAGTTTTGAAGCTTTAAATACGACTCTGCAATACATTAGGAACCAACCTACCGCATTCCGCATAGATGCGGTAGTAAATCAAACGAAACAGCCCACTATCCTGTTGAGTTTTTGAACACCATTGATCCAGTACGTGTCCCATATCATAAGCTCTCGCTGCCTGTTGGCACACCTGTGGTGTTACTTCGGAATTTACTACCACCGAAACTACGAGTATGTAATGAAAAACAGTGTTTGTGCCGCGTATACCGTTGGCCTTGATCTGCCAATTGAATTAGAGCGAATTCTGTTTCCTCTGAAAGTTTGCTATGCCATGACAATAGATAAGTTACAAGACCAAACTCTGAAATTCGCGGGAATCGACTTGCGGCAGGACTGTTTTTCACATGGGCAGTTTTACATTGCGTCTTCTCGTGTGAACTCACCTCGCGGTCTGTTTATTTAAGTTCCATTCACTAAAATGATTAAGAGTGTTGTTTATAAATAAAGAAATATTGTCATAAACACTACGTTTCTGCAAAATTTCATGCTTCTGGACCCAGCAGTTTCAGCTGTGCGTAGATCGATTAGTCAGTGAATTAAACAGTCAGCCATGATCTTGAATGATTGATTGTATCCTTTACGATGTCTGAAGTTGGCTACCACGCGGACGTATGAATCAATGTTGCAGACATGTGATTTCAAAGGACCAAGTCTGGGATGGGATCCCTTTTTTTGCATTATGTTCTTTTTCCTAAAATACTTTGGCATAACTGTTTTGGCATAATTTGTTTTGCCATAATAATACTTTGCCAAATATTTTTTTGCCATACAGTTTATGTTGGCATAATCATGTTAAAGGCTAATTTGTTTTGGCATAAATTGAATTCGCATAATGTTACTAGGCATAATGACTATTAGCATAACAGTATTTAGGCATACAATTAATAAAAATATGGTAATCAAATTTGAGTTATTTTTACGTATTTATTTTGAATTAAAAACTCACTAAGTTGTGCAGTAAAATTTAGTGACACAAACAAATCGCTGCAAAACCGACTCCAAGTAGTCTTGTCTGCCCTACCCCTAGAGTGTAATCTAAGCCCACGTAGGCGCGGAGGGGCGAGGCGGCAAGCCGCAAGCTGAGGATCAGGTGGTTTTAGCGCTCGCCGCCGTAGCTGAGGCTGGCCGGCCTGCATGCTTGCTTGCATGCTTGCTGCATGCATGGTGTATGCTTGTTTGCATGCTGCATGCTTGCTGCATGCATGGTGTATGCTTGTTTGCATGCTTTAATAGGGAAAAAACTTACATATGTTCACAATCAACTATTTTCAAAACAAATATGTTATGTATTCAGGCTTCAGGAGTTAGGTTTTTTTTTTCAATCGTTAAAATAAATTGGTATATCCAATCAGGATATGCCAAACATTTTAGGAGTTAATTATTATGCCTCTTTGTTATGCCTATAAAAACTGTGTTTTAATATGCGTAAATAAATTATGACTAAGAATGTTATGCTTAATCATTATTATGATTAGATAAATTATGCTTAAAAAAATTATGCGTAAGTTAATGTATGCGAAAATATAATTAGGAGTAACAATTGTATGCCAAGTTACATTAGGTCTTAAAATTATATGTAAATGGATAGGGAACCACCTGGGATCCATAGGTCAACATGGGGAGAATGCACATGTCCATGATTTTTCGCTTGAGTGCCTTAGAAAGGTTTCAAAAAACCTACTATGCAGTGATAGAGGGCTAAAAGTAGGTTCAAATATTTTTATTATTTTTTTATAAAATAAAATGAACTGTATGTGTGTGTATCTGTGTTTTGTATAAAATGTACTGTGTTGAGCAATAAATATTTGAATTTCAATTTTATATGTGTTCTTCAGGAACTATTCTGTCTAGCCTATTCCCAACTATTTTGGAGTCGGCTTCCAGTCAAACTAAATGCAGCAGAATCCTGTATTTTACATGAAGCAACTGCTTAGCTGACCTCCACAACCTAGTTAGTGCTGAGTAATATCCTTTGGTAAGACTGGTTGTGTAACCGCGAGAGAGCGTGTTTATTCGTGTGCTAGTTTGATTGATTATACACTTTTTAAAGACCCGTTTACACACCCGTTCTTTTATTTATTCGCCAGTTATTCGGTGGGAATAAGACGGGTGGAGACTACAGTTGTGACTTTGGGCCACCGACTACGTGTTTCTACCGCCAAAGATCTACAGATGACAGCTAGGACCAACGACTTAACGAGCTTGAGGCACTGAGGAAAGTCGGTATGTAAGGGGTGACCTATCCACGGGCCTAGGCAAGAACTATTAAGATTCGAAAATCTGAAAACAAAAATGACGCTCCACCCTAATGCATACTTTATCCACTTCCTGTCAGTCAGGTCTGGGTAGACAGGTCTTATCGGTCCTACATTGGCTGTTCGCCAACCTATTGATAAACAAACAAATACTTACTATTTGTCTTCTTACCTTTTCGTTTCTTTTCAGATAATTCTGGTTCTTCTACCACTTCCGTTTCAAACCCCAAGAAAGGCAATTCTTCTTCTGAATCTGATTCCGAATGGTGTGACTGTAGTTGTATGTCTTCTATATCCAGATAGTTGTCATATAAATTTACTGGTTTTAGATCTGTAAGTAAACAAAAACGGTCATGAGCATTTCTGGTTGTATATATAAATTATATAATATAATATTCTTTTCTTTATTTAATTTATCTAGAAATAACAAAACAATCTAGTTTCTGTCGGCGGCTTCGCTCAAAAATAAACTGATACCCTGGACCCCCACAGCCCAAATTACTTTAAAAATATTATCTCTTTTTTTTTTCCTACTGATACAAAATTCTTACCTATTTAAAACTTGTGCATGCTTATCGACTTGTTAAGGTTTTTAAAAGTACAATAATTATACTGTAAGATTATTACTTGACACACCACCACTAGGGAATGCAATCCGGACTATCCGTAATCCGAAACATCCGGATATCCGTACATTTTAATTCGAATTCCAAATCCGGATTTTAAAATCGAATCCGGATTTTATGAATTATAAGAAATTGTAATTTGGAGACTAAATTATCGCGTGAATATTCGTGTCGCCTCTGGGGAATAAGTCTATTCGTCTTTATTTTTGATCTCGAGTTTCTTTTAATTTGTACCTATTATTTATTTTACTAACGTTACTCTGCACGCGAGTCACAGACTGATTATTTTAATAATCAGAATATTAGGGCTACAACATGAGAGGCCCGTAAACTGTTGACGGCATATCGAATGCATCACAAATGTATAAATGACTTATGACTATCATTATCACCCACGTTCTTTGGTTACGAGATTGTATATTCCGCGGAAGTGGGGTCGAGGCTTTTTAAACGCTAGGACTCTCCCCATTCGCAAGATATGCAGTATCAAGACTCTCAGGGAATATTTCCTAGAAATCGACATGGGCTTGGATCAAGATGTGGTCGCGATGGACAAGGGCCTCACCCCGCTCTATTTGGCTAAAGAGAACTGGCGAAAATTTGTAGTGAGTATGGAGCTTCACGGACGCTCTTTCCGGGCTCTGCATGGGCCCGATGTAGACCTATCAACGTCTGTAGCGTATCTACGTTCCGGGGACCTATTCGGAGAAACAGAAGGTTTTGTCTATGCAATTACGGATGAAGTTAAGATGACGAAGAGTTATTGTGAAGGACGGCACGGTTGACATATGTCGGGCATGCCATTCCCTATGGAATGGCATGCCCAAAATGCAATGCAATGTAATGTGTGCAATGTGTGTTGCAATGTTTTTTTGGCAATGGCATGGTTGTGTCTATACACAACCTTGTAGCCAGGATTATCCATCAGCAACTTACTCTAAAATACAACCTTGTGGAATCGGAGGTGCCGTATTATATAGGTATGTGCCCGACCAGTTCTCGAAAAGGGCAGTATCACATTGTACTAGGATCAATCCATCATCACTGTCAGGACTATTGTTGCAAATATGCCTGTTATGTGGTGGTGGAACGATCAGAGCGACGCGCAATGATTGTTGACATACCGGTCCCGCATGATGAGAACCTCGTGAAAGCCGAGAAATATAAGTAAATAAAGTATCTTGGCTTAGCTCGCGAGGTTGCTGACATGTGGGATGTGGACTCGGCGATCATTGTGCTGATAGTCGTATCAGCAGATGGCTTAATTGCCAAGAGCCTCAATCAATACCTGAGGAGGCTCTCTTTAGGCGGCTTGATTCAGAAGCGGTACTCCTAGACACGGCTCGTATTGTGCGGAGGTTCCTCTTTCTGGAGCCCTGACCGCTGCGCCGCGCCGGTAGCTTGGACCCTATTCCCGATACCAGTGGGCTACTATTTTTTTATATTTTTTAACGTTTTTTAAATATTATTTTGAATAGGAATGTTCAAAAAAGTAAAACATACTCGTATGTATAGAAATAAATAAAAGGAATTAGAGTATTATGGCTATAACACCAAAATTATGGCATTTAATTTGTATAATTTCAAGTAACAAAAAAAAAACAGTCAAAATAATAGTATTTTTTAAATTAAAAAATCATAATTATGATTTGATTTTTTTTGTTTTTATTTTAACCCATTTCACACAAATATAAGGAAAGTCATATTAATAAACTAATGGGTACAATGGTAGATTTGTTTATTTTCATGAAAAATCCGTAAAATCCGGATAATCCGGATTGGACCAAAAATCCGTTCTTAAAAATCCGGATTTTAAAACAGAGCGGATTTGCATTCCCTAACCACCACGAACTGCTTACTATTCAATCCATCCATTAGCACATTGTTTTGAGTGCGTTACATTGAGTTCTACCACAAAACATGACTTTTCACCTCAAAAAAATAGTCGTTTCCCAGCAATAATGTTTGCTTTGCATATAGTTACTTATTTTGATATACAGAATGCTTGGTTGACGGCTTCGTGATGAGGTTGTTTACACCCTGTATACCCCTCCCTACTAATAGAAGTTGATATTATACACAACTTAACATGAACACAACCAATCACTGTATATTGGCTTTATAGACTAAACAAAAGCATTCGACAGCATATCTCATACCTCCATATGGAAAGCACTAAAGACTTGCAACATAGATGTAAATTACATATAACCATTTTGAAAAATATTTACACAAACAGCTTAATCAAACTAAGGCTAGAAATAAAAGGAGAAGAGATTGCAATAGAAAGGAGAGTCCGGCAGGGCGATCCCCTGTCTCCTAAATTATTCATTGCAGAATTGGACGATACATTCCAAAACATCAACTGGAACAAAAAAGGGTATTTGGATAAATAATAAACATTAAAGTCGCCTAAGATTTGCAGATGACATTGTTATCTTAGCTAAGTCAGCCAGAGAACTGCAACAAATGATACAGATTCTAAGCGAAGAGAGCAAAAAGGTGGGACTACAGATGAATGCTAGTAGAACCTGCGAACGAACGCGGCGAACAATAAAGTGAGGCCAGCGCAAATGACGTCTCGCTCTGTTCATACATGCTCACACGTACACATTTACATCAAACTAACACACTACACTTAAACTATGCCTGAATAAGTGCACAACATGTTTACGAAACCGGCCTCACTTCTCTGTTTGCAGAGTTCCGTCCTTTTGGTCTGAGGTAAATAACAAATAGATTAAGTCAGTGAGTATAATAATATATACCTCTGCAAACAATTATCCTTCAAGATAAAGAAAAAGAATTGGATAGAAGAGGCAACTGCGCATAGAAAAGCTTTTGGGCCCATAAAGAAATAATGAATGGAACTACAGCCACTAAAAAAGACGCTAATGGAAACCTGCATTTTGCCAAGCCTAACATACGGCTGCCAGACAATGGTTTATAAAAACAAGATAAAAATAAAATAACTACAACCCAACATTGAGAAGAATAGAGAAAGTAAAAAGCGAAGAGATAAGAAAGAAAACAAAACTGACAGATTAAACAAGCCTTGAAGCTGAAGTGGCAATGGGCACGAAATAAAATACGTAGACAAAAGGTGGACCTCACAGTTGACAAAGTGGTCAAGCCCACTGCGAGAAAGAAAAGTTGGAAGACCAAAGAAACGGTGGGCAGACGATATACTTAATAGAAGTTGCAGGCTTGCAGGCAGGAACTGGCGGAATCTCGGTGCAGAAAGAGAGAAATGGAAAAAGATGGATGAGGCTTTTTCCCAAAAGGGATCAATTAATGGCAGAAAACATATAAATACATAACTAGCATAACTATAATTATGAACCACTTTTTAATGGAATTAAATAAGCATTAAATAAAAAAAATAAAAAAATAATAAACATGTAACACAACTTAAACAGTATCTTGAAAGTTTCATTTAAGAACTTGTGTTAATTAAAAGGGGTCAACAAATAGGTTTTAATTTATGTTGACCCCTCGAAAACCGATATCGACCCCTAAGGAATCCCTGGTCTATCTGTATGATACCTACATCAAAATATGTTCAGCCAATAGGGTGCAGAAACCAACTAACTCACATTCACAGCAACTCAACAAACTCATTAACTGTCCAACGAGAGCCTCCTTTGGTTGAGGCTCTTGGCAATTAAGTCATTCACTGTCACGACTATCGGAACAATTATTACAGAATCGACTTCCCACATATCAACCACATATACCTTACCCTCGCAAGCCAAGTCCTGTTAGTGACGATGGGTCAATCCCAATTTGTTATAAGTATTATACTGAATGGCACACCTTTGCAGAGAGCACACAATATTTTAAAAACCTTGGTCATATATTGACCCCTGACCTTAAAGACGATGATGACGTTGAACGTGAGCGGAGGGCATTGTCGGTTAGAGCGAACATGTTGGCTCGCAGGTTTGCACGATGCTCACTTCCAGTCAAGATCACGCTCTTTCGAGCGTACTGTACTTCTTTTTACACGTGCAGCTTGTGGGCTAGGTGTACGCAAAGATCGTACAGTGCTCTCCGCGTTCAGTATAATAACGCGTTTAGGATGCTGGTGGGGCTGCCCCGCTTCTGTAGTGCGTCGGGGATGTTCGCAGATGCGCATGTGGATTGTTTTTACGCAACAATGCGTAAAAGGTGCGCCTCCCTGGTGCGCAGGGTGTGGGGCAGCACCAACAGTATCTTAAGCATGATTGCCAGTCGCCTGGACTGTGTTTATGTGGGTCGCTGCTGTGCAATTACTCATGGTTTGTCGCAGCAGTGATCCACCATTATTTGTTGTGTTGTTTGTTTTATCAGTGCTTACTAAGGCGCGAATTATACAGAAACGGCGTAAGGCGAAGGCGCGGCGCAGGCATCTTGCCGCTTCAAAACGTTTCAATACAAAATGTAGGTAGGCGACACGATGTGAATTATACTCAAGCGGCGTGGCACAGGCACGACGTTTTTTCGCCTGTTCCGCGTCGCTAGCAGTCGCGACTGGAGAGGCGCGCAAGCAGCATGACTTATGTTTATACAGTAGGTGCAGAAAAATGAAGACCGTGTTTTACTTTCGACAATAGAATGTGGAAACATTCTAGTGACATTTTATGCACTGTAAACGAAATACAGAAAACAATCAGGATATTCGCATAATTATTCCATTATTTTAAAATATCTATGCTCTTGTGACATTTTCCACATAGGGTGCACCCAATATCTTCGGTGTCTCTACACGTTAATGAGTTGCAGCAAAGCAAGCGCATCTTCGTCGTCTGAAGAGGAAGACATTCTATCACGATAAAGTCATCCTGTATAATGGCTAGTTGCGGCGTCTCTTCGCCTCTTTGATATAATTTAAATCGCGTCCGTGCCTTATCTGTTCCACGCCTGTTCTGCGCCTGCGCCGCGTCTTCACCGTATGCCTTTTCTGTGTAATTCGCGCCTATAGTCGTAAGTTTTCATAAACCTGTCATAAAAATTCAGCAATCCTAAAAAAGCTTGCAGCTCTTTAACATTCTTAGGACAACTAGCATTTTCAATTAATCTGATTTTTTGATCACTTGGATGAATACCGTCTTTGTCCACCACATATCCTAGAAATTCAACTTTATTTTTTGCAAACTCACACTTTTTTCGATTCAGCCTTAGTCCCACATCTTGAAGACACATTAACACCTTTTCCAATCTTTCATTATGTTGTCTCTCATTACCACTTATTAAGATATCGTCGAGCAGCACCGTTACTCCTTTAATGCCTACCAATGTTGTTGACATAACCCTTTGAAATATACCTGGGCATGCCTTTAAACCATAAGGTAATCTCTTCATTTTATATAAACCCTTTAATGTATTAATTGTCAAAAGCATACCTGTTTCATCCGATACTTTCAATTGTGTGTACTCCTCTTTCAGATCTAATTTTGTAAAAATGGCTCCACCTGCCACCTCTGATAAACACTCGTTAATTGTTGGTTGAGGGTAGGTGTCCGTTTCAGAAGCTAAATTCACAGTCAATCTGTAGTCCCCACACAACCGAATACTGCCATCACGTTTCACTACTGGCACTACAGGTGTTGCCCAGCTTGAATATGATATTGGTTCCAGTACTCCAACACTGACTAGCCTATCTATTTCTTCACAAACTCTATCTCTTATCGCAAATGGTACCGGTCTGCTTCTCATGAATATTGGCTGTATATCTTTCTTGCACTTGATTACCACTTCAGGTCCTTTGTATTCACCAAGTCCTTCAAAAATTTATTTATATTTTTCTATCAATCCATTCACAGATTCATCCATACTTTGTAAGGAATTTATATAATTTACACCTTCAACTGATATTCCCAGAGGCTTAAACCAGTTTCTGCCAAGGAGGTTACCTCGCCCCTGTCCAATAATTATTTGCAAGTAACCTTTGAAGTTTTTATGTTCAATAAAACATTGGTCTTGCCATGCACTTTTACCTTAGCATCAGTCCAGGTGTGCAAGTTTAACTTACACTCTCATAACTGCACTCCATTGGGCCAAACTAATTCTGCTTGCTCACGTGACTTAATGGTATAAGAACACCCAGAATCAACCTCAAACTTGACTAACTTTTTGTTCATATAAAGCTCTGTAAATATTGCTGGTTCACGATTTTCACCTCCCACACAATATATTCCATTCATAAATTCCTCTTCCTGTGCTTGAATCTCTTTGACATCACCAGTGCGACTATTATTTTTTCGACACATTTTAGCTATGTGGCCTGACTTATTGCACGCATTACATTTAGCAGTGATAAACTTACAATTGTGATACAAGTGGTTTCCTCCACCTCTGTAGCAGTATAACTTCTTCTTATCCTCTCCTACAACGTTTACTTCCATTGGTTCCACCTTACTACTGCTGGTGCCCGCAGTGCTTGCCATCGATGGTTCCTCACTGACTGGTATTTTAAGTGTTTTTAGGTCTTCTACACACCTTTCTGCTTGCAGTGCCAACTCCACAGCAGTTGCATACGTCAGATTAGACTTTTTAAGCAAACTCTCTTGTAATTTAACATTACTTACCCCACAGACTAGCCTATCTCGTAAGGTCCTTTCCAAATCAACAAAATTGCAATATCTACACATTTTCCTAAGCGTTGCGATGTAATCTTAGATTGGTTCATTTTTTCCTTGCTTCCTACTGTGGAATTTAAACGATTCTACTATCTCATTTGGTTGTGGACTAAAATGGTCTTGGGAAATATTAACGATTTGACTAAATTACAGAGATTGCTGCCACACAATGCGTAAAATACGGCTTTCTGCTTGTTTGCTTCCGTTATTCCATGTGCTAACAAGAAATATCCAAACCTCTCTATATACGACTCCCAATCCCTAGTTTTTATATCAAACTGTTCAAACCTAATATCAGCCATTTGTTTACACCGTATATCACTAGTACTATTTCACTGCTTTTAATAATTATTTTACGATTTTTCAACGTACGCCACTGTTATGTACTTACTTGGTGCGATGCAAGATGGCCGCCCAGTTGCTGCACTTCACTTGAGACGCTTGATTTTGGCGGTAAATTCAAATGTCACACTGTTATTGTCTTTGCTACTTACCTTCCTATGTTTACTTAGATATGTAATACACCACAGAAGAAAAAAGAAGGACCCTGCCTGTCCCATTGTTTGCACATCACAAGAGCTGATGGACACTACTGCAAGTGACAAGCACGTCACCAAGTTTTGGGCTGACTTAATTTTAATTGTCATCAACACACTAAGAAGGTAAGGATTTTTATTTAAATTTTAAAACATACCATCGTCATAACTTGAATGTTCCTCATTTGGCTCAATGATATCATCTAGTCCCTCACAAACAGCTTGTAATTCTTCTTTTACAGCTATGTTTTCTGTTTGACCATCTTCAACTATACTTATGCTCTGTATTGGAGAGTTAATTAACCCATGGAAAATCTCTAAGTGGTCTCCGTTTATTAAAGGTTTTAGCTGTAAAATGATTACAGTAACAGTTAAATAATTATGATGATTGTCACGAGGACATTACTTTCACATCAGAGATTATATCTCTGCTGAAGAATATCTCACCTCGTAGTTTCGATTCATAATCTGAGCGAACCGCTCTTCAGCTTCCAGACATTTTGTTAGTAATCGGTAGCATTTCTTCAGTTGAGCACAGCAGACAAAACAAGCTAGTATTGGTCTACTGTCTTCAGTTACAAACTGCAACAAAATTATTTGTTAAATAAATAAAAGATCTACTTTCAAATATTTTAATATACTGTCAATACTATCATCATGGCCATCCATACTTGTCACTTTAATGAGAATATTAGAGAAAACTTTAAAGTGGCATCTGTTAGAGAGAAATTGAAAGTGAATTATACATTTTGGTATCACTGAACCAAATATATTTCAAAGCTACTATATTGTACCTTAGTTGGTAACACATATTATATCATCAACTTACTGGAATATCAGTCAGCTTCTCATATAGTTCATGCAAGTTCTTGTTGCCCACTACGTACATGTGAACATTCTGCACTAAACATATTCTACACATTGGTAGTTTATCCATCTTTGAAGTCTAAAGAATCACCTGATCAAGGTTTATCTTTACAAAACACAAGTAAGTTTATTTAGCCAGCGTGGCTTTTCTAATATTATGACGAATTCTTCTTTTTAGTTGTTTACTCGACGAATCTTTAAATTTTTATCGTATGCACTTCTTTGTTGGACCTAGTAGACAGCGCAGCAGTAAAGTCTAGATAATTAGATTTATATTTTCTCTCGTAGAGAGCTCGGTTTGTCCTGGTAATCCTTCAAAACGATCACAATTCCACAAACTTGCCAATGTCGTATATGTGTGCCCTGTAGCGGTAGTTAACCTGAGTTAGATACCGCAGATAATTGCACTTCTATTCTATTCTCCTTCAACACTTTGTCAGCTCTTTAATAATATTTCAGAGTATAATAAACCCCACGTTCGATACATGAAGCACTATCGAACACTGAATTTCACATTATTAATAACCCTCTGTATTAGTTGCTATACTCTTTGATTTAGGTACTCCTTCAAAACGTTTACAACTCTTTACAGAGTATATATATAAACCCTACGTTCAATACATGAAACACGATCGAAAACTGAATTTCACAATTATAACGGTATAACATAACATTATAACGGTCTATCCCTTAATTAGGTCACTTAGGTTGTACCGACGTGAAAATTGACATCAGACATTGACATTGACATTTCAAGAGTTTTTAACACGCACCGAGTATTTAAAACACCACATTGGTTTTTTGCTTTTCACTACACGTTTTTAAAATGTCTAATCACGGACATAAAAAATAACAAAGTTTGTTTAAATATAATTATGATCAGATTTATGTGGACATTCTAAAAATGTACTTGTGAACTAAATGTGATTTATCATTTTTTGACTTCCTTTACACACAAGATCAACGTCAAGATCGACGTGTGGTGTAAACACTGACGTATAAATCATATGGACTTGAAATGTTTGACTATAGAAAATACAGTTATACAAATATGAGGCATATCGACACCGAAATCATAAAACTACTGTTATCTCTTTTTAACTTTTAGAATTTTGCCTAAGTGATAAAGGCTAACAGTGTTTTTGACAGTTACTGTAATAGCAAACCTTCGTTCCTAGCATCATTGAAATACCTATTTGCGGCCGGGTCGCCATTTTATTTTCCCGCTGTTTGGCTATTGCTATCTTTTTCTCTCTAATAAAACGGGAAAGAGACGGACGTAAATTAGAGCTGTCACATTTAATTGAACTAATATTGTCGATGTCGACTAAAAACACGATGAAGCTCAAGGCATAAACACATACACTGCCCTTTTAGTAAAAAATGGCGATTCTCTAATTTTAGATTAGTTACTGAACCAGAGAGTCGGCAGCAATATCATCCAAACTAAACATGCAAAATGTTAGCTTAATCAAAAACCGAGAAGTGGGTCAAAAATAACTTTTAAGATTTGCTTACATAGTTATTTTGTTAAGAAAAGTGTATTAAAAATACTTATCCGTTGATATTGGACCCGTGACAACGTGAAAACATTCTCACAATCTTTTATCTAACATCGATTGTAGAGAAATATCGATATGGGCTACCCTATTAGCCGCCATTTTATTTTCCCTCTCTAATGTAGGTATGTCCACGTTTTTCTTGTAGGTATGCCAAGTCCATAGGATTTATACGTCAGTGGGTGTAAACCACAAACACATAACCTTGAATTGTCAATGTCAATCTGACAGACTGCCAAGTGTCAGTGTCAAGTTTCAACAAAGTGATTAATGATTATTTTCGCTTTGTTTGTTTTGTTATTATGATATACCGGTATTCGTACAGTCACTGCGGATTATTAAATTAGTTTATATTAATTTATAGGCACAGAGTACATTATGATTATAGGCTGTCATACGAGTGATTAGGTCTAGCACTCTCCGGCCGCTGCTATCTTACCGTGGCACCGTTGTTAATAAACTACTCATTAAAACTGGTCAGAGGGTCGTCATAGATAATTACAATTTACAAGCTGTAAAGCAAGCCGCGACACTATCGTATATTATATACGAAAAGAAGTCGCAATAATTATAAACAAGTGTCGCCTGTTACACACAGCAGAATTTCTAAGTGAAGTAATTATCTTCAGTGTTAATTAAACAGGTTAAACAGTTACAAGATGGAAAAACTGCCAATGTGTAGGATATGTCTAGCGGAGAACTTTCGCATGTATGAGGTGGTGAACAAGAACTTGCATGAACTATATGAGAGGCTGACTGATATTCCAGTAAGTTGATACTACAATCATATTGATATTTCTTGAAAATTTGTATTTAAATGCCTCATAATCGAGGAATCAAGGACTCTTTGTTAGAGGTTTGGAGAAAAGGGAAATCAACCCTAGATTGGTGAAAGAAAACTTATGTATAAAGAAACCTGTGCTTAAAATAAATTGTATGTCCACCAATGTGCCTTGAGCAAGAGTGGGTGGTAGTGGGAGTGAGTTAAAAAACGTTACTGCAAAATATTATTCGCAAACCCAGAAAACTAAAAGTAAAGTTTTTTGCAGTTTGTAACTGACGACAGTAGACCGATCCTCGCTTGTTCCTTCTGCTGTGCTAAACTTAAGCAAAGCTTCCGATTGCTGAAGAAATGTTTGAAAGCAGAAGAGCGGTTTGCTCAGATAATGAATGGGAGTTATGAGGTGAGGTGTTCTTCAACATATAATTAACTGTTTAATGTGTAAGAAATGCCCTGTGATTATCAACATATTTTATGTAATACTGTAATCATCTTTTTACAGCCAAAACCTTTAATAAACGAAGACCACTTAGAGGTTGCCCATGGGTTTATTATCTCTCCAATTGAGAGCATAAGTATAGTTGAAGTTGATCAAACAGAAAGCATTGTTGTGAAAGAAGAATTACCAGCTAATTGTCAGAGACAAGATGATATTCTTGAGGAAAATATAAAGGAGGATGATCAATGTGATGGTATGTTTTCTAGACAATTAAATATTGTTAAAGATCTTCCAGCAAATAAACATATCATTTATTGAACAGTGTGTTTGTCTTAAAGTATCGGTCACCGTTATCCAAACAAAACATAGACACACACACACACATAGACTAAATTTCTGGTTTCTGTATATTTTCAAAGTAAGTAAAAAATCTGTCTAAAAAATTGTCAATGATTTGATGTAGGGTCAAAACAAGCTCATGTTACATTATATGTCTTTATGTCACCCGCTCAGTAAAATAGTAAATGTATAAGTCGTAACTGTTTTTGTGTACTAACAGATCAAGAACTGGAAAATCTAGACAATAGTCGTCTAGATAAAGAAGATATACTAGGACACGGTTCTGAATTTGATTCAGAAGATGATGTACCTTTAATGGAGTTTATAATAGAAGAGGAAGAACAACAAGAAGCACCTAAGGAGAAACGCAGAGCCGTGGACGCCAAAAGTAAGTACTTATTAGCCACTTAATCAATAGAAGGTAGTGTCCGACCTAAGCTTCCACTTCGGCCACCTTCAGCCAAAGAAATACCTTGAAATGGACAAAATGTGCTGAAGTTTTGTCTGCAGCCCAAACAGTTTCGTTTGGTTTCTAGCAAGTGGTGATTGAATACCGAGACGGAGCAGTAACGGCTAGGTACCTATCTATCAGGGGGGTATACCCCATGATAGATAGGAATAGAATAGCATTTATTTGCAAATATGGGTTATACATAAGTAGGTAGTAGTAGGTTTTCATCAAAGTTCTGCCATATTTCACCATTCGGCATGCAAAAATTATCATTATATAAAATTATTTAAATTTAAATTCTTATACATTAAATTAATAAATTAATTAAATAACAATAATTCACTAAATAAAATTAATAAAATTCAAATGTTCATTAAAAATACCAACTTAATTATTACATTATACATATGTTAAATAAAATTGTCAATAATTTAAATTGTCAGTATATTATACAAGAAATAAAAAAAAAGTAATAAGAAAATCGTGGTCTGAAGATAAATAAACAAACATACATTAAAATTTCAGGTCATATTCCACAAGTAAAATCATTATTAATTAATTAAAAATTAGAGGTAGTTTGATAAAAATTGTCCGTTAAAAACTCAGTAACACTGCAGTATGTTTTATTTATTAATAATTTACGAAGTCTACCTTTAAATTGCACCGTTTTAGTCCTTGAAGTGGACCATTGTGCGTGAGCCACGGTGGCCGATTACTCTAACCAGCCCACTTCCCTCCAGAAGCAGATTAAACTTCCCGGTCTCCTCATCTTCCCCAAGGGATATTGGTGTTCCCAGGGTCTCCTCGCGAATTTTGGTAACGCCTGTGCACTCAAGGAGCACATGCGCCACCGTTTCCTCTCCATACATGCTCTGCACAGGGGACTGTCAGTGATTCCTAGGGTGTGGAAGTGTTTATTCAGCGAACAGTGTCCGGTGATGGTCCCCGCCACCAGACGCAGGCTATCTCTGTCCAGGCGCAGAAGGCGCCTGTTCAGCTTTGTATCCAGGGATGGCATAGCTTCCTTGGATTGCCTGCATTCTAGTGTCGAGGTCCACCATTTCTCCGCTTGTATTCGGGTGTGATCCTTTAACCAGCTTCTTAGCTGCTTGAAAGGAATGGGCACAATGGGTTCGGGTCCGTAGGGTTTTGTGCTAGATCCTCTTCTGGCAAGTGCGTCAGTCGCATCGTTTCCAAGTGATCCACTGTAACCTTAAATCCATTGAAGCGTTACCGTGTTGTGGTTTAGTACCGTGATTCGTTCTAGGGCCTTGTGGCATTCTAGTGTTAGTCTCGACGTGATCTAATGACTCTTTAGGGATTGAAGAACTGAGGAACTGTCGGAGAGTATTCGAATTCGGTTACAGATACCAATGTATCTGTAACCTCCCTGGCCTTTATAGCGTGTGCCGCTTGGATAATACCTACACACTCTGCTTGGTAAATAGAGTTGAGCATTCCAAGTGGTTTGGATATCTTAATGTTTAGGTCGTCGGAGAACAACCCCGACACCTGTCCCATCGTCGGTTTTTGATCTGTCAGTGTAAATCCTTAGCGTTTTTTGTACCTGAGTAGTCACACAACTCCTCTATGAGCTCTATGTTGTAGTGTTTTTGAAAAAAGTGGGTCTTCAGGATTCTGTCGATGGGTGATGCCATCATCGGCTGTTCTTTGATTGCATCTTCTCTGATTCGTGTGTGTTTGATTCTGGAATCATTGCTTAGGGTGCCGGATACTTCGAGTCTGAAAGACGCTATGGCCGCCTCCTCTCTTACGACGAGATGTAGGGGTGGTAGCCCCAGCATCACCTGTAAGGCAGCAGTGGGGGAAGTTCTCATGCTGCCATTGATTGCTACGCAGGCAAATCTTTGTAGTTTCTCGAGATCCTTTTGGGTCGTACTTAGGTTGGTCTTGGGCTACCAAACTAAAGAGCCGTATGTAATGATTGGTCGGATAACTATGGTGGTCGGATAATTACCAGTAGGTGATTTTGGGGCTTATGCCCCAATTTCTCCCGAGGAGTCTCTTACATTGCCATAGGGCTATACTGGCTTTTGTGATGATGTAGTCAGTGTGTTTTGCCCAGTTCAGCTGTTTGTCCAAAAAGATACCCAGGTATTTGGTTTCAGTCGATAGTTTGATGAGGCTGTCTACTACGAGGTTCCATAGTAGTGGCGAAAGGACACCACCTTGGGGGCAGCCCTTCGCCACTATGGCTCTAGTGGTGTCGTTTACCGTAACTTGTACGGCTCGTAGTCGGAGCATATTTGTGATCCATCCTCGCAGGGTCGAGTCCACACCGTGTTCCTCGAGCGCTGTGTTGATGCTATGGAAGACGGTTTTGTCAAAAGCGCCTTCTATGTCAAAAGAAGACGGCTAGTGAGGAGCATTTGTGGTCCACTGCACATTGGATCTTGGAGATCACACTATGCAGCGCAGATTCTGTTGATTTACCTGAGGAATACGCGTGTTGTTGTTTCTGGAGTGGTCGCTCCCGAAGAGGTCCGTCCCGAATGTGTCGATCACAGAGTCTCTCGAGGGTTTTCAGTAGGAAAGATGTTAGGCTTATTGGTCTGTACGGCTTATAGGTTGTGTGTAATCTGGTTTTCCTGGTTTAGGGATGAAAATGACTTTCACCTCTCGCCGTGCAAGTGTTATGTATTTACGAGCTATGCAGGCTCGGTAGATGGCGGTCAGCCACGGCATTAGGACGTCTACTCCCCTTTGTAGCAGGGCGGGGAAAATTTCGTCTAAGCCTGCGGATTTATAAATAATAATAATAAATATACAGCCTCTGAAAACCAAATGAGGGAATATGTATTGGCTATGAATGAGCTGGTAAGTACAGAAACTAACAACTGTGAGCATTGCCAACCACAATCTCTTGAACCCACACCGGCCCATTCATTGCCTCTAGGTGATACAACCATACCGCGGTCCTGTGTTAGTTTACCATTAGAAATTACTAATTGTTTAGCTAAACAGATTGTCAATAAAGAAATTGTTATTTTCTCTGATGAAATTGGTAAGGATTTAGGCCACTTGTTGACAAATAAGTACCCGGAACATTCTATTATGAACTTTTGTATGCCTGGTTGTTCCTTATATGATATCATGAGGAAAATTATTAATTACAACTTCAACCAGGATTCTGTACTAATAATATTTGTCGGTAATAGGGGTACTGTGAATAAAGGAGAATTACTCCAATATTATAGATCATTAAGTGACCTTAGTTTAAGAAAAATTGTAATGTTCACATTTCCTTATAGTAAAAGTTTGCCACAGGAAGAAAATTACTTTAAATATAATATTAACAGTACATTGCATAATTTGACATTTAATAGTAATGTATTTCATTTAATTGACATTAATAATTATATTGGTGACAATTTTTATTTGACAAAAGATAGATATCTTGTGGACAGGTGCTATCTTTCAAACTATTGGAAAAGACAAGTAGCTGTGTCGCTATCATACTTTCTTTCTATTACAGCCAAGAACTTGGCTAATCAAGTCGCCTCTGTTGAACAATGCAATACTCAATTAAATTACTCTGCCAATAGTTTGAGCACAATTAGAATAAAAAAAAAAAAAAAAAAATTTAAAACTATTTATTTCAAAGAAAAAGCACATTATTTTGGTTAAGCACACATCGCTTAATCTTAATTATGAAAGATTATGTGCGAGTGAGGCGTCTCGCTTGTTTACGTTCAAATAAATGTTGATATAACTAAAATGATTAACTTATTAATTTGTTTGTGAAAGATCTGGAGGAACTTTGAATTGATCTACTGTAAGGTAATATTTTATTAGTCGTTTTCTTTGCAAATTTGTCTTTGATTTTAATTTATGAATTAGTTGCTTAGGGAGTTTATTCAATAGGTTAGGTAACAAGTACCTCCAGGTCCTTCTTCCATATTCATTGTTACATTTCGGCAGATTATATAATGGTAGGTACTCTAGACATCTTAAGTTATTGGGTCTTATTTTTTTACTTAATTTATCAATTTCGTTAGCATATTGTGATATTATAGCTAGTTTTACTTTGCCAAAGACATTTATTATTTTACAATATTCAAATAATTGTTGATAGTTGTCTTTAAATTCAAGCTTTATTTTGTAAGGAACTATAATTTTTAACATCCTAATTTGTATGTCATATATTTTTTGTAAGTATGTTTTATATGTTCTGCCATAGCTAGCTATACCATATCCTATAATTGAATCTGCTAGTGCCAAATAAATTAGTCTTTTGGTTCTATATGGTAATTTATGCCTCAGTATGCTTAATTTTGCTAGTATTGACCTGAGTTTGTCACAAACATAATCAACATGGGGACCCCAATTAAATTTGTTATCAATTTTAAGACCTAGATAAAAGTGTTCCTTTACTACTTCAAGTTGGTTACAATTACACACTGGTGGACACTGGTGCATGCACTCATGATCGTGGGCCACGACTTTCGGTATGCTATTTACTTTAATGTATGGTGAGTGAATATGTAATAGTTTAGTTTTCTGATAGTTAAGTGATAATCCGACATCGTGTGCCCACTTACATAGAGTGTTAAATTCTTTTTGCATCAGGTTTTCTGCAGTTTCAAGGTTTCGGTTTGCTACAATTAAACATGTATCATCAGCAAACTGGTATACTGTATAATGAATCAGTCAATCATTTAAATTAGAAATTTTGACAACGGAGGCGACCTCTTGCAATATTATAAGGAAGCCAGATAGTAAATCAAGCGAATGTTTTGAAAGTTTTAATAGTATCAACCTGGTTCATCAAAATATTCAAGGATTTTTGAACAAAGAATTAGAAGTAGAACTTTTCCTGAATTGTAACAATATAGATATTCTTTGTATAACGGAGCATTGGCTCAAATGTCATCAACTAATTTTCAATTTCAGTAATCACCAGGTTGGTAGTTCATTCAGCAGGGTAAATGCTATACATGGCGGCGCATTAATCTTAGTAAATAATCATCTTAAATTTAAAGACCGCAAGGATATTGTCAGCCTATCTGTTGAGCGAACAGTTGAAATAGCCTGTATAGAATTGGAGCAGTTTATTATATTAAGTGTGTATAGACCTCCTTCAGGGTTGTATGATTGTTTTGAAAAGGTAATGGATGAAGTGTTGCATAAAATCTGTAGTTCTAAGAAGTCAATAATCATTTGTGGTGATTTCAATATTAATTTGTTAGAAAATTCTGGGTTAAGTACTAAAATTATAAGCCTCTTTCAGTCATACAATCTTGAAAACAAATTTCTCGAGCCCACCAGAATAACCCCAACTAGTGCTACTTGCCTAGATAATATTTACACTGATATTATACCCACCCAAAAAGCAATTATTAACTTAATAGATTCAGATCATTGTGATCACAATTCCAAATGTAAGCAAGAAAGTAACTAAAAAGGATATCATCGTTAATCCAAAAAGTAAAAATCGCCTGGAAACTTTTAAAACTAAACTTTTATCCAAACTACCACTTTTGTCAGATAATGATGATCCAAATCAACAATATAACGATTTTTTCAGTATGTATTGCACACAATTTGAAAACACATTTGTCCCTAAGACAATATCTGTAAATAGTAACGCTTCTTTCAACGGCTGGGCCACCATTGGTATTCATAAGAGTCGAAAACGACTTTATGAGCTGTATGAAGAGCGGACTTATGTAAAAACTGTAGAATTTAATTTGTATGTTAAGAATTATTCAAAATTATTTAAAAAAGTTTGTTTTATAGCAAAATGAAATGAAAAAATGAAATGAAAATTTTATTTCCCAGATATAAAAATCCACATATTACAACAAAATATGCAAAGCAAAGTCACGTTACTTGAGTTCAAAAATTAAAAATAGTAGTAATGTGGTTAAAATGACATGGAACATTATTAACAGCCTTGCTATTGGCGATAATATTTTAAATTCAGATACTCAAGTTGCCACAGCCTTTGAAAATTTCTTTGCGGATATTCCCGTATCGACTACTAAATCGCTAAACTCGTCACCTGCTGCTGCCGAGTCTTTACTAAGGGAAAACGTTTCAGTCTGTGAATCCGAATTTAATTTTCAATATGTCACCTGTAAAGATATAATTAAAACTTTTCACACCATAAATGTTAAAAAGACCGCCGATCTATGGGGTCATTCTGTAGACGTTGCTAAATCCATTATAAACATTGTAGCTCCTTCATTAGCTGTAATATTTAACGATTGTATTGACCGTGGTGAGTTTCCTGATCTAATGAAATATAGTAAAATAATACCATTGTTTAAATCGGGTAGTACATCAGACCCCACTAATTATAGACCCATTTCAGTACTACCCACCTTTAGTAAAATTTTTGAAAAATTAATTTTGGCACAAATGCAAAGTTTTTTCAATAAAAATAAGTTATTGCATAAAAAACAGTTCGGTTTCACAAGGGGTCGTTCAACTACTGATGCCGGGTGTTGAACTTTTAGGACACATTTATAATGCCTGGGAGGACAAATGCGATGCTTTGGGCATTGTTTTTGCGATTTATCTAAAGCTTTCGATTGTGTTCTTCATGAAACATTCATCAGGAAACTACACCACTACGGAATCCGTAACGCCTCTCTGGATCTTCTTATTTCATATTTGAGTAATAGGACTTAGAGAGTTGATGTTAACGGGAAGAGATCTCCCGAATCCGTAGTAAGAATGGGGGTACCACAGGGCTCAATTCTTGGTCCATTTTTGTTTCTTATTTACATAAATGACTTGCCTCACCTCATAAAGGGTAATCAGGACATAGTATTGTTTGCAGACGACACTTCTCTTTTATTTAAACTCAAACGTCAGCAGTTAGTTACGGATGATGTTAATAGCGCCCTGGCAAAAGTCGTTAATTGGTTTAATGTTAATAACCTACTCCTAAATGAGAAAAAAACTAAATGTATTATGTTTACGATACCCCATGTAAGACAAGTGGAAACTACTGTACTAATTAAGGATGAAGAGTTGAAACCGGAAGATAGCACAGTGTTCCTAGGCATAACTTTGGATGCCAAGCTTCAGTGGGGCCCGCATATAGACAAATTGTCAAAAAAACTTAGCTCTGCAGCATACGCCGTTAGAAGAATTCGTGAGTTAACTGATTTAGAGACAGCCCGTTTAGTTTACTTTAGTTATTTCCATAGCGTGATGTCGTACGGTATTCTCTTGTGGGGCAATGCCGCCGATATTCAGACAATATTTGTTTTGCAAAAAAGGGCAATTCGTTCAATTTATAAATTAAGTTCCAGATACTCTCTCAGAGAAAAATTTAAAGATATTAATGTTCTTACTGTCCCTTCTCAGTTTATTTATGAAAACCTTTTGTACGCACACAAAAATATAATATACTATATTATAATAAATTATAATAAAAAATATAATATACACACAGTTTAAAAAATACAGTGATATCCACAATATAAATACGAGGAACAAACACAAATTTGTTGTTCCTGCAACGAGGCTCAAAAAAATAGGGGGTACGTTCAGATGCCAATGTATACGTTTTTACAATAAACTTCCGAGCCAAATTCAAGCACTAAGCCTAAATAAATTCAAATCGTTTATAAAACGGAAGCTGTGCCTGAAAGCCTACTATCATGTTAATCACTATCTCGAAGATAAAAAGGCTTGGGATTAAGCTGCTCCAATGAAATTTGCTCTGTGAATGTCGAAGCTTCGGACTTCGCTTGTTTATTATTTATTCCTTTCTTTTCCTTTTTTATTTATGGTTTAAGAACTTTATGGTTTAAGAACTTTATTTTTCAAAAAGAATTACATTCACTTATATGAGAAAAACTTATTTCTACTTAGGATACATTAATGACGCGACAGTTACACAACAAAAATAGTTTAGATTAGTACACTACCCGAAGATAGCTTAAAATTTTAAATCCGCTAAAATGTGTTTCTTTAGATATTTCTTAAAAGTATACATAGATTTTTGATCTTTCACATGCCGTGGCAATTTGTTGTAAAGCTGTGCTCCTTCATACAGAATAGTACTCCTGCCGTAGTTTGTTCGAGGGGCTCTCAACGCTATGTCGTTTGCTTGTCTAGTTCTGTATCTGTTTAGTATTTGTGATTGTTTTGTAAGAGTTATTTGTGTGTGTATGTTTTTGTTTAAAATTTTATGTACAAGTATACAAGTATTATACCTAAATATCTGAGAAATATTCATGAGCTTTGTGTTATTATATAGTTTTAGTGTAGGTGTTCGGTAGTTGTATTTAAAAAGAACTTTGATAATTTTATTTTGAGCTGTTTGCAAGATTTGTAGGTTGGATTTATAAGTACAGCCATACACTTCAATTAAGTAGTCTAAATGAGGTTTCACCATGGAGTAATAAATCATATAGCAGACTTGTGGTGGAAGACAACGAACAATGCTGTGCAGTGCGCGTGTTAAGGAAGAGAGCTTGTTTCTTATTTTCTCAATGTGCGCTTTCCACGACAAGTCGCTATCCAGTAGAAGTCCGATTATCCGTAGAAGTCCGATATTTTTTCTTTTCCTTTTTTTATACACTCTGACATTTAATGTTTTGACATGTATTTTATTATTTTTTATACACTCTGACATTTAATGTTTTGACATGTATTTTATTATTTTTTACTTTATTATTTTTTTATTATTTTATTTGACATTTACTGATTTGACATGAATACTTATTTTGTTAAGTATTTTACTTTTTTTTATCATCATTGTGCCTTTTAATGATTTTTGTGATTTTTATTTACATTCTTTTTGAATAGAACTTGTTATGAATTTTATATGATTATTGTGAATGTGGGGACCATGTGGGTCACATTTATATTTTTTGTTTATTTTTTCCCACAACTGTCTGACAGTTTGAGTACTCTAAGCGACCTACCCAAATGTCCTTTCTTTGGTATTGTTCGTCGTTTCGTTGAGCTCCTTGAGTTATAAGTCGAGCTACACGTTAACTGACAATTGCTTGCACTGACTGGACAGGTCCACTCAAATCTGTATGGTTCTTTCTTCAAAAGACCATATCAGACACTAATCTGCATAGTCCTCATGTGAATTGAGCAAGATTGTCTGGACTTTAAAAGAGACTATGACCTCTGAGTTTGTTTCGGCTGTTTCATCTCAGAGTAGTCAGGTACGAAACACCGGCCCCATCTAGTTTTAAAAAATGACGTGTAAAAGTGTTTGTAAAAACCTACTTGCAAAATAAACATCATTTATCATTTATATGGTTAAAAAGTCTTGATTGCCCATTTTATTCTCTCTGCGGGTACTATGGTGCGATATCAGGTGCATCGCCGTCGGTTTTGAGCCTGACGGCTTATAGATCTCTGGAACGTAATTGCGTGAGTGTGGTGGTGGGTACATCTTTGGGTATATAGGCACAGGTTCGTGGTTTATCTGTGCCTTGTGTGTCGAGGATCAGCTTACCTCCAATGTTACCAAGGCCGCATATTCTGTTATTACGGATCCAAGGCTCTTGGATGAGTGCAATGGTTCGGGGTTCCATCTCCAGTGCCCTGCGCAGGCAAGCGGTAGCCGTCTGGCTATGCTGGAGGTTGGTCTGGATGATATTTAGGGGACGGGATGTGGGCGGCAGTGGGGTGGAATTAGGGGGAGATGGATCCATCGGATAATTCCCCCCTGCCTTACAGCCTGTGCCGGTCTTCATTAGGTGCCGGTGATGATGAGAGCAGCAGCTCCGTCCACCCTGGTGGTGAGGATGGCATCCTCACAGCATCGGCATTAGCCATCGCCGTTCTGGCCATCTCCTCCTCCAGTTGCGTCATCGTCAGGTCAAGTTCAGTCGGTGCCGGTTTCGTCCGTTCAGTTTCATTGTCAGTCTGGGTGTCGGAGGGATGGGTGTTGGGGAAAATGCGCGCGTATATCGACCCAAGTAGGTACAATATCCGTCGCTCCCTCCCCAAGACTTTTTCGACCTCGTCCGGTGGGATACCCAGGGTCAGATAAGTCCCGTAGTTATCACCACCGACTGATGTCACCCTGTGCAGGGACAGCCTACCGATGGCGTACCAGGGGTTCTGGCAGGTCAGAGCCGTCTGGAGCAGCTTTATGTCCCCATTGTACCTAGGTACGAAGAGCGCTGCTCGAACCCGGGTTGGTACGTCGGATTGTCTCATGACTGTCAGTGTCTCGTCGGTGTTCGGCAGTCTTATCTTAGGCACGTTCTGGGTCAGCCAAGTCAGGGCGTTGTCGTCCTCGCACCACATGTGCACCGTGCCATCCGCTACCTTTGGGTAACCGCGGAAGGCCGGGACTTTGGAGGGGTCGGTTCGACACGTCTCTACTATCAAGTCTTGAAGGCTGAGCTTGATGTGTTCGCTCTCGTCAGTCGTCATGTCTCGGGATGGAGGCGAGAGGCAGATCGCTACGGCGAGTCGCGCAGGGATATCCTTTGTAGCCCGCGCGTAGGTTCTCTGCTCCCCTTGAGCGGCCTGGGTTCTAACACGCTTGGCGTCCTCCTGGAGCGTACTCGGTGAAGCCGTGTCGTCCGGGCGCTCCCTCTTCGCCGCTCCTCGGCCACTTGGACCGGGTTGCGGTTCTGAGGGGCTTGGCACAGCGTTTTGTGCCAGGGACACCCGCGTAGGAACCCAGACCGCTTGTCTCGCTTCTGTCTGGTTCGGTGTCGGTTCTACGGTCATCTCGTCGCGGTTCCGGTCGTTTCCTCCGGCTTGTCCTGGTGCGGGCAGGGACTTCTCGCGCTGGGTTTCCCCTTCGCGTGTCTGTAGCCGGTCGGGTGCTCCCTTACAACTAACCGTTTGTGCTTCGCGCTGGCTATTGCCTTCGCGGATTTTGCGCAAACGGTTGTTGAGTTCTCTCTCTGTTCCAGATCTTTCCTTGCTTTGTTTTCAGCATGCGTACTTCGTCCACAGAGATGAAACCAGAACCACCAGATTCCGCTTCCTTTCCCGTCCTGAGAGAGTTAATGTCTTTCAGCCTTGCCTCGATCTTCTCACGCTGGAGTGCCAGCGCGCGGAGTTCGCTGCTAAGGCTGGAGAGTCGAGCTTTGTCATTGTCAGGATTGTTCGTTACACTGTTCCGAACGATGCTATGTTGCCAGGCCCTCGTGGAAGGTGTAACAGTCGTCAGAGTAGTTGGCGCAGAAATCGCAGCCGTCTTAGAGTCGGTAGGCGCAGAAGTCGCAGCCATTGTTGTATTGGTTGGCGCGTGAGCCGCAGCCGGAGCTGTTGGCGCAGAAGGCGCGGCACTAGTAGGCAGATTGGTGCCCCTCCCCCCAGATTACGGTGGGGGCAGACCGACGAGTCGGTGTGAGGTTCCCCGTTACCGGGGAATATTATTATTTTTTCCATTCTGCATTTTGGGGTTTGTGAGCTTTTCTTGGATTTGAGGTTACCCGTTCTCAAGCACCAAAGGGAGAGAAAGGAAAAGGAGGGAAGGACTGGGCGTAGGATCATAGGAGTGGGGTGTGGGATTACCCTAGGCCTGGGATTTTGGCTTTCGGGAAAGTGCGAGAAAAAGCGCCTGGGGGTTTTTGTTGCGTCTATTTCTTAGGGAATTAGTCCAAGAACAGGGTGGCAACCTCGTGAAGGTGAATCCCCAAGACTTTCGTTGAGGATATACACGACTGTAGCGCTCCTCCTCAAGACCCCGCCACCCTACCGCCTCTGAGGGAGGCAGGCAGGGGAGGCCTGCATCTATACTACCAAGCAAAGCATGTCGTTGTGCAACCGCGCAAGCACAGATAATATAATACTTCGTACAGATACCCAATCCCATACAAAGAAATGACACCTCCCTAAGTCTGGTTATTGAACTGGTTATTTTTTGTTTTCCATTGCTTCAACAGATGGCAGCACGAGCGTCTAATTGCCACAAACTGGAGTTTTACAACGCCATCTACCATCACATGACAAAAATAGATACAAAGTGGCATCGATTTTACTAGATGGCGCTGATTTTATATAGATTCTCACTAACGCACCATGATCCGTGCCTTGTTGGCTGCTAAAAGTAAAATCTAAGAATAAAAACCATACAAGGAAAAGACCTGAGATAATTAAGGTGGCTACAGACTATTATAGAGAATTATATCAAAGCAAGAACCCAAGAACAGTTATAGTGGAACTCAATCCAGTATATTCTGAGCCTATACCAAAAATATTAAAAGAAGAGACTATTAAAGCAATTAATACACAAAAAATGGATAAAACACCTGGGTCCGATCAAATAACCAACGAACTGCTCATATCTACTACACCAATAATTGCTCCAATATTAACAGACTTATTTAATGAAATTATAGAAACTGAAATTATTCCGCAAGACTGGACAAAATCAACGATTATTCTGTTACACAAGAAAGGAGATAAAGAAGAAATCGCAAACTATCGCCCAATCAGTTTAATGTCTAATATTTATAAAGTTTTCTCGAAAATTATTTTGTCCAGAATTACTACAGTACTCGATGAAAATCAGCCAAAAGAACAAGCAGGTTTCCGAAGTAAGTTCTCAACAATAGATCACATGCATGTTCTGCGACAAATTCTACAAAAATATAATGAGTATAATAAATTTTACTACTTGGGATTCGTAGACTTTAATAAGGCTTTTGACTCCCTAGAACATGAGTATATCTGGGAAGCTCTGCGAGGTCAAGGTATACAGGACAAATATATAAGAATCTTAAAGAATATATATTCCAGGAGCACAGCACAAGTCAGATTGGAAAAACCAGGCGAGGAATTTCCCATAGAGCGAGGCGTTCGTCAAGGCGACCCTATCTCACCTAAATTATTTTCGGTAGTCCTAGAGATGATAATCAGGAACCTAGAATGGAACGAACATGGGCTCAATATAAATGGCGAAAACCTAAGCCATCTACGTTTTGCAGACGATCTCATACTGTTCTCCGAATGTCCTATAAAATTGCAACAAATGCTGCAACAGCTATCAGATCAGAGTGCAGAAGCGGGGCTAACAATGAATTTCACCAAAACAAAAATTATGACTAATTCCTCAAAGGCACAAAAGATCACAGTAAACATGCATGAAATAGAATACGTAGATGAATATATCTACTTAGGACAGTTAATATCACCCACTAAAACCATGCACAAAGAAATCGATAGGAGAATAGCCAATACATGGAAAAGGTACTGGGCACTAAGTGAAGTTATGAAGGATAGGGACATGCCAATTAAAGCAAAAAGAAAAGTCTACGATATGTGCATTCTGCCTTGTCTAACTTATGGCTGCCAAACTTGGGCATTAACAGAAAGCTTGGCAAATAAGATAAACGTCTGTCAAAATAGTATAGAGAGGAGTGTTATTGGAGTCAAGAGAAAAGATAAAGTTAGACTAACAGAAATAAAAAACAAAACACAATTCAAACAGGCACATTTATTATATCGAACACAGAAATGGCGATGGACAGGACACATGTTAAGGGAAAAACAAGAGAAATGGACCAAAGTTGTAACGGAGTGGTACCCAAGAGATGGTAAAAGAAACAAAGGGCGACAAATTAAACGATGGGAGGATGATATCAAAAAAGTGGCGGGTCCAGAATGGATCCGAGTGGCAAAAGACAGGGAAAAATGGAAATGTTTAGAGGAGGCCTATGTCGAAAGACAAGCTGTTTGTGAACCGAACGCCGATACACGAAATTAGATATAAGTAAGAAAATATATACATAATATGGTTAGCTAGATTTAATGTTTGTAGGTTTAAACAGCAATAAAGGCTAATTTTATTTATTTTATTTATTTATGGATGAATTCGCACATAATTAAATGAAGACTAACTAATTTTAAACATAGTGGAACTTGGATTCTGAAAACCCCAATTTTTGAGATGTTTAGCCTAGCCCAGCACTGCCGTCATAATGGCGATGAGCGTATTTACGCACTTGGATTTTATTAGGATAAATTAAGAACCTTGCGCTCTAAATACGAAACTTTTAATGGCTTTGACAAATGATGTTTTTATCCAACTCTCTCTTAACGCACACTCATAGTATTTGATAATCAGAAAATTAAATATTGACATAAACAATAAGGATGACGTATGACTTATTCGGGGCCGGTACCGAGCCAGCGGAGGTTTGTCTGTCAGGCCCCGAATGGGGCCCGTACCGAACTTTATGGTTAATTAAACCTGTTTTCACCGAACACCCTAGTTTGCCCTATCGGTGTGACACGTTAACCTAATTAACAGACTTCATTTATTACTTAGTATTTTATATTATATTCAGTACACTTTTGTCTACCGCGTTAGCCAGGTGTATTCAAACATTATAATAACATAAACATTTCATTCATACATTTTTAGTGTTTAGTTACAATAAATAGTAGTTAACATAAACTGGCAAAAACCGCAATCGATTTGGAATGTTGTGCTTACTTGATTTATTTTTGCAGGCCCGGCTGTTGCAGCGGAACTAAAACTACACTTGCGAAGAACAAAATTAGAAGACTCAATACCAGCCGACCAAAAGACAAACCAAATATCGGTCTCGAAAATTATCCGAGCTTCTCAAAATCGTACGTCCAAATATGTAACTAAATTCAAAAAGCAGCCTCACGAATGTAAAATATGCCACTATAAGTGTAGTACAAAGAGTGATTTTACTAAACATGTGCGTACACACACTGGTGAAAAACCTTACACATGTGATATATGTCAGCGTAGTTTCAGTAAAAATGCTTATCTAACAGAGCAATATTCGTACACACACTGGTGAAATACCTTATAAGTGTGATATATGTCAGAGTAGTTTCAGTCGCAAGCGTACTCTAACGAGACATAATCATACACACACTGGTGGAAAACCTTACAAGTGTGATATATGTCAGATTAGTTTCAGTCGCAAGAGTACTTTGATAATTCATATTCGTACACACACTGGTGAAAAACCTTACAAGTGTGATATATGTCAAAATAGTTTTATTGGAAAAAGTATTTTAACGGATCATATTCGTACACACACTGGTGAAAAACCTTACAAGTGCGATATATGTCACTGCAAATTCATTCAAAATTTTCATTTAACACAACATATTCGTACACACACTGGTGAAAAACCTTTTAAGTGTGAAATATGTCAGAGAAGTTTCAGGCACAAGATATCTTTAAAGAATCATATTCTTACACACACTGATGAAAAACCTTATAAGTGTGATATATGTCAGAGTAGTTTCTGTCGCAAGGGTACTCTAACAATTCATATTCGTACACACACTGGTGAAAAACCATACAAGTGTGATATATGTCAGCGTAGTTTCAGTAAAAATGTTTATCTAGTAGAGCATATTCGTACACACACTGGTGAAACACCTTATAAATGTGACATATGTCAGAGTAGTTTCAGTTGCAAGCGTACTCTAACGAGACATAATCGTACACACACTGGTGAAAAACCTTACAAGTGTGATATATGTCAGAGTAGTTTCACTCGCAAGGGTACTTTAATAATTCATATTCGAAAACACACTGGTGAAAAACCTTAAAAGTGTGGTATGTCAAAGTAGTTTTCAAGTTCATTGGAAACAGTACTTTATCAGATCATATCACTGGTGAAAAACCTTATAAGTGTGGTTTCAGGCACAAGATATCTTCAAAGTATATTCTTACACACACTGGTGAAAAACCTTACAAGTTTGATATACACTCGCGAGCAACCAAATCGACTCAAGCCTAGACGGCGCACATATACATTGATTTTCCTAAAACGATAAATGTATTGTTAGGAGATTCCTCTCTCTGGAGAAAACAATAGGACCGATTAAAGTGGATGGATTCTCCAGGGTAGCCCGCGAAATTCAAATTTTCGGTGTTAGGTTGTATGTTGATTAACTGGTTGATTGCTGGACCCACTGTGAGTGAGATGTAATTGCATGATAATTATGTACTTATTATAGCATATTTATAGATAAGTTATTTACTAGTTATTTGTTGGAATTTTAGATAATATTTATGTTTAAGCGCTTGAGTGAGTTACCTGAGATACAGGTTTATTCCTAGTTCAGGTAGAATCCAATTATTGTATGCCTACCTATAGTTTTTAAGGCCTTATTGTAAATATTTTTGTATTTCAATAAAACAAAACAATTTCAATTCAATTTTAATTCAGCCACAGTTGAGAGCAATGGCTCTCAAGGGGGGCCAGTATGTTAACGCAGCGCCATCTTATCAAGCCAAATTTCAAATTTCATATCGTTGCCGTAATTTTTAATCTGTGACTTTAGTATACTCTTTTTTATCTATGTAACCAATTTTTTGCCTATTCATTATGCTCCATGTAACACGAGAAGCACGCTTTTGATTTAAACGCCTTCGACTTACACCCTAAATGCTCTCCGCCCTGCTGCGCTCCAACTGCTCCGAGTCTTCGAGGCAATAATCGGCCTCCGCCACGCTGCGCGACCTGACAACCATGCAATAACATGGCGTTTTATTATTATTTATTTTGACGTGACAACGTCTTATAAATTGGTTTGCCGGGTGACACTTCAAGAAACTGGGTCACGTTATGCGGCTTACAATGAGAGCGAGTGAGAGGCACGCGTCCCGCCTAAGAGCGAGAAAGACAGACATAAAAAGTTTATTTTACCACTCAAAGTCGTTGTCACGTAAAATTATCGTCCGTAAACCGACTTTACAGACAGCCAGTTTTTGTAACAAAAATTTGCATGTCATTATTTTATGATTGAATATGTTAAGCTACTGTAATACCATTGTAAGTGTTAGAGGTTGCAAACCTATACGTTGAATATAAACTCCATCTTGTCTACTGCTTGAGGTGTCCTAGCAACCTTTATAACGTGTCTTAAATTATATTTTTCTGTTACACTACAAATAAGTATTTTCTTCCTGCAATCGTATCCCATTCTCTAATAGTAAGAACTTCTGTTACCATATTTATCGGCAAATAAATCTTTGACTTTGGTGTGGCTGACACTGGCAGAGCCACTATCAGGGATTTTAATTTTGATAACACAAAAATTTAATCGCTAATTAGTCGAAATTATCACATTTGGTCGGCCACTGGTTCAAAAGATATAAGGGTTTATTGGTGGCCCTGCTGAAGAGAGCTTACCCCAGCAGAGCCACATTAATATCTCAAAAACTAGGGCACCTAGCGAAGATCTGTTTTCTCCCATATTTATTCGCTAATTAGTCGAAATTAGTCGCCAAGTTACAGATTTAATCGGGTCCTAGTTCAGAAGATATAATGAGTTCAATTATTAAGGTATAGTCCAAGAGCTAGATCGAAGTGTTCACGAAAAATTGCCAAGAAAAAATATTTCTATTAATATGTGTAATACTTCTAGTTTTATCGGTCTAAAGTCCTTAGAAATGACCGAGAGAGATAAATTCTCTATTATAATACATGTTTAATGTTTTTAATTATTAAGTTAGAGTGGCTTAAACTTCTTTGAAACCATTAAACCTTGCTCTTGGTCTATTTAGTGTCAAGATGTACAGTCGCATGCAACTGTTTTACAAATTTACAATGTTGAGCTCTAATTTACGTTAGAATAATAAATACGTTAAAATTATCGTACCTATCTTTAGTAAAATGTAATACTTAAACGTTGAAAACGTATTGTAAGTATGTAGGTAAGTATCAACCCATTGCTTGAAATACACTACAAAAAATACATAATTATATCAAAGATGTAAATACTTACTATACCTAATATGAGCATTAACGGCTCTAATTAAGGTTTAATAGGTAAGTTTATTTATTGTTCCTTAGAAATACAACATGTTGATGTATCTAAATGCCGGAAATAATATATAACTCTAAATCGGTGCCCTAGTTTTTGAGATATAAATGTGGCCCTGCTGGGGTAAGCTCTCTCCAGCAGGGCCACCTATAAACCCTTATATCTTTTGAATCAGTGACCGACCAATTCTGATATTTGGCGACTAATTTCGACTAATTAGCGAGTAAATATGGGAGAAAACAGATCTTCGCTAGGTGCCCTAGTTTTTGAGACTGATATTAATGTGGCTTTGCTGGGGTAGGCTCTCTCCAGCAGGGCCACCAATAAACCCTTATATCTTTTAAACCAGTGACCGACCAAATCTGATATTTGGCGACTATTTAAACCAGTGACCGACCAAATCTGATATTTGGCGACTAATTTGCGACTAAATTTTTGTGTTATCAAAATTAAAATCCCTGATGGTGGCTCTGCCACTTCTGCCAGTGTCAGCCAGACTTGACTTTGACTTTGAAAAATAAAAAAAACGGGGTATAAGACAGTGCTATAATAAATAATAAAATGAAAAACCTGTTTCATACAGTAAATTTAGTTTTATAACGTATCTAAAATGAAGAGCTTCTAATGAAGTCGTGGCGCTGGTGGGACGAAAATCTGGACCTCTTATTTAAGTCTGTGGCGGTGAATAGTTTAAATGAGCATTTTGACTGAAACTACTCTGACATAGTCCATGATCTGTTAAAAGAAACCTTCGACTGAAATTACTGACATATCTATACTACGACTATATCACACTTGTAAGGTTTTTCACCAGTGTGTGTGCGAATATGATTTACCTATTAAATTATCCTTGCGACTGAAACTACGCTTACATACATCACATTTGTAAGGTTTTTCACCAGTGTGTGATAAGATCAGTGGCGTAGCGTGAGTTACTGTCGCCCGGGGCGGAGTCATAATTTGCCGCCCTTTTAACGTCGTAAAAATATTAGATTTTGCTTAGCAAGCAATCTGATAATGTCAAGTACCCTGACCAATAATTATACTGACTCCACTTTTGCTCTTCTTTGACAATCACATTTTGTGCTTCCTTGTTGATCGTTGCACCAACTTGAAGTCTTATCTCCAAAGATTACCATATTATGTACTGGGCTAGATTCATGTTCATGTACTTTGGGATTTAGTTTCCACCACTTTTTGAAACCATTAATACTGTGGAATCCAGGTTTATCGCTGGCGCCCCAAACAAACAGCAGCAGAAACAGAATAATGATTCCTTAAAAAGGGGAATAGGCCATCCATGTTCTCAGAATCTACGCAATCCCGGCTTAATTTTCTTGTTACACCTTTGGGCCCCTTGGTAGAATCTACAGGCCCTGGCCGAATCACTTCAGCAAACTTACAGTCAAGGTTCTGTACTGCTTTGTAGCCTCTCCTCCAGTCACAAGTAGTGTTTCAAGTTCCAATATCTTTGTAAACGCTGATGGATTGATTCTGACTGTCAAGAGTATCAATCCCTTCGGAGCTTCCGTCTTCCACCAGCAATTCCGATTGCTCACTAACCAACTACAGCTGGTTTATTGGGTTTTTGACTTGAAGTGGCACTAGTACTAGCTTCTGTATCACGTTCAAATACAGCTTTTTGAGTAGTCAATTCAACTTCACCTTCAAGAATATTTTGCCACCCTTTTAATGGTGGCGCCCGGGGCGGTCCATCCCTCCGCCCCCCCCCCCCCCCCCTCGCTACGCCACTGGATAAGATTGAACTGTTAAATGAACCTTTTGCCTGAAACTACTGACATATATCATACTTGTCAGATTTTTCAACAGTGTGTGTACGAACATGCTCTGTTAAAGTCTTCTTTTCCCTGAAACTACTTTGACATATTTCAGATTTGTAAGGTTTTTCACCAGTGTGTTAAAGTCCCCACTCTCCCCCCTTCACCCCTCTCCCCATCGTATCTCGGAATCTAGGACACGTAGCGGCTTTTTAATTTTTACCATAAATTATTATTGAGGAGCGTTTAAATTTGTATACGGAGGGTATCCTTCACTCCCCAACCTCCCCTAAAAATAAAAGGGCTATAACTTCGTAACGCTCAGAGATAGCCATTATGTGTTTGAACAAATATTATAGTAGGCGTCGAAACCTGTCCGGTGGTGGTAAGTCCCGAGTGGAGCGAACCTGCGAGACCGAGTGGAGAGAAGGGGGGAGGTGGCGAGCGAAGCGAGCCGGCGACCTCCATAGCGTAACGAAGGTCGATTGACCTTCGAAGAAGGAGAAGCGTAATTCAACGCCACCGTGGATCCCCTAAAGGCAAGTAACCTGCACAAAAGTCAACCTCTAATAGCTAGGCTGAAACCTGACGAATTACCCGATATTAGTGACATTCTTGAAAACATGCCTGAGAATAATAAATATGAAACTCTAAAAAACCGGCCAAGTGCGAGTCGGACTCGCGCACGAAGTGTTCCTTACCATTATTTAAAAAATTTAGACAAAACTGCAAAAAAATCACGTTTGTTGTATGGGAGCCCCCCTTAAATATTGATTTAATTCTGTTTTATATATATTTTATATATTTGTTGTTATAGCGGCAACAGAAATACATCATCTGTGAAAATTTCAACTTTCTAGCTGTCACGGTTCATGAGATACAGCCTGGTGACAGACAGACGAACAGACAGCGAAGTCTTAGTAATAGGGTTCCGTTTTTACCCTTTGGGTACGGAACCCTAAAAATCGGTTAATTTCGGTTTACGAAGAGTGCACTCCATTTCTCGTTGGCAAATCTCGAGTTTGGACTTCTTTTGTTCCGTAAGTGACCAACTTTGTGCACCGTAGGACAGGCAGGATGAACACGTCGACGAGTTTTCTTTTCAATGCAAGTGGGAGGCTTCCCTTCATGTTCCTTCAAGGCCCAGAAGGTCTTCCAAGCATTTTGGACTCGTCTTTCGAGTTCTTTATTTTGTCTGCTTTTGAACGACACTATCTAGCCCAAATCGGTCACCGACATATTGCAACGTATTCCCGTCTACCGCGACTCTACGTTTTGTTCATTGGAAGTCCAACCATAACACTTGTGGTGCTCAGATCTTGGAGCATTTCTTTGAGTTCTGGAGCTGATGTGGAGAATAGCACGATGGCATCGAGTAGCGCCGTCGAGGTCGACCGCGGCGAAGGTGGCGTGACGATCTGATCATGTTTGAGGTCCATGTCTGCTATTCTCTCTCTCTTCTTGGAGTCATTTGTAGTACTGTCGTCATCCTACAGGTTTATATCAGGGGTACCGTTTCGTCTCTTAAGGAAATATTTCTCTTGTAGCTCTTCTCTTCTCTTGGCATGCTTTAAACAGTAAGCCCAGTCCTTTTCGTTTAAGTATGGATAGGTTAGTGGAGAAGAACCTCAATATCTTCGATTTTCAAGGTACGTAGGTTTTCGAAGCAATCTCTCGTTTCACTTGGGCCCAAAGGGATTGTATTTGACCGCATTCATTAGTCAGTTGGTCAAGAGCACACATCTGGCTGGGATTGCTTCCTATCACTTTTTTATTTACTCTTCTTTGATTTCGATCAAAGAAAAGGCAATACATTTCTTCTTCAACCATTCTTGTATTCAGACGGTATTCGTTCTAATTGTTTTGAGTGGTAACTATCATTATCAATAAGAGTCAACTGCCATTAGCCAACAGGTTTGCCGCTGCAGCGAATGGGATATTTCTACATGTTCGATAGATTATAAGAAGGCCTATGATTCAGTGTCTCATACATGGCTCATGAGGGTGCTTGAGTTGTGTAAAGTAGGTGCAACTTTCCGTACCTTCCTGATGTCATGTTTGGGGCACTGGAGAACAGCAGGGGTGGAAACTGATTCCATGGTCAAAAATACTGATTTTACTGACTAAAACCCTCTGAAATACTGACCATTTACTAACCAAATCTCTAGAAAACTGACCCTTGGTCTGTCAACATGACATCTAAATACGAATGTTAGTTGCTGTTAGTAAATTAGGTTAATAATATATGGAGAATGTTTGTAAATAAGTAAGAAAAATGTTTGTGTTTGGCCTCCACCATCCCCATAGTCAACCTGCACCTCCCTTTATTATTAAAAATAAACTTAAATTATTACTACATATTGAATTTATTGATTTTTAAACAAACAAACAATCTATTCGTTTTTTTTTAAAATAAGTTCTTAATTTGTTTTTCTTTTTTTCGACATGTTTTTGGATCTTCAGCTATCATAGCTATCATAACACTGTGAGCGGACTGTATGTTGATTTCAAAATTAATAATTGCTGTTAAAGAAAAAAACATGCTTTTTTATTTAGTAAACTATAAAGCCCCTCAAAAATGAGATATCAAATTGTTCTCAATAATTCATCACTGGGGCACGAGGCCTACATCACCTACATGTAGGCTATCTACTTATGGGAATGTAGCCCCTGATCCTCAAAATACTGACTTTACTGACCATTTTTCGAAAAAAACTGACTTTTACTGACCTTAGCAAAAAAACGGACTTTTACTGACCATTTTCCACCCCTGGAACAGTCCTTCGCTGTAGGGAACGTGCAGGAACTATAGGTGGCAGCACTAAATCGATAAAAGAGACACTATGCGGACAGTAAAGGAAATTTATCAGCTGTGTCACGCAAAATGATCTCTTTAATTATATTATTTTTGAATATGTTAGAAGGTATAAAATACGGGTTCTGGTCTATCAATATTGATCGTCAACGTAACATGAATCTTTCATAATATTAATTTTATATGTTTCGTCTACTTTCTCTGTTGAAAATTGTGGTGCATGAAGTGGTGGCCTAAAATAGCTTTCTTATTTTCAACACATGTTTTAATGAAAGGGAACAGGGAATCCTTTATCAGCGAGAACAGTATCTCAAGGCTCTAACAAATCAATTAGTCCACAATCATTTGTTAGAAGAAATCACTAGAACGCCCTCCGTAGCATTTAGATACAAAACTTATGAAACCACAAGGAGTGCAGCCAACTAAAAACTTTATTGTATAACCATGTTTATAATCTGAGTACATGTGGACTATTTGTTTAACTGTTGAGGAATATTCGGTGTGGTGTGAACTTCAGTGCAGTCTACTAAAACGTGTGTGTTCGCTTTGCTGAAGTTTAAATGGTTCTGGCATGAATGGCACGTTTGCTTGAACGGTTGATTTTGAAGGACATTGATCTTTTTCAATGCAGAGTGTACCCAAAAACAAGTTGTTTTAAAATGTTTTTCTTTACTGCATTTTTCCATTTTTTGCGTTTTTCACTTAGAAATGGTACGAGTAGAGTTTTAATCTTTGGATAGTAATAGAATTTTATTATTTTACGCTATTTGATTAATTATCATTTTTGTGGATGTATTGGTACATCCAGATATGCAATAATGCAATAAGATTAGCTAGAATAATATTTTTCACAAATAAAATTAATTCTGTTTACTTGTTTTATATGTCAATGTCAAGTATTAATACAGTACAAGATTCGGATTGGCGACGCCAGTTGGCAGCACCGTCGTTGTGCACGTTCCCTATCCAGGATGTCAACAGATCTAGGGTAACATCAAACTTATAAGAATCGAGCGTGGCATATTCCATGGTGAGTCCATTGTGGTTTTGTCCAGCCTTGAACTCTCTCAGAACACTGCTGGAAGGTTCAGGTATAGGCTATTCTTTACATAGATGATCTAAAACTCTGCCCCTAACAAATTGCAGCATATGAAGCTACTGGAGGTAACAGAAACTTTCAGTAGCGCCATCAGAATGGAATTTGGTGTGGACAGATGTGCAGTCATGCACGTGAAGCTAGGGGAGATTATAGAACCCCTGGGAACTCAACACTCGGATTCCATACACCTTTGATCTCTTTCCTCAACACAAACCTACAAGTATTTTGGGTATGTCGGAAGCATTAGGTATCAATACGGTTCGTTCCCACTAGTTCTACTGAACAGTTCTTCAGCTTTATTGAGGGTCTTTTTACACATAAAATAAACACAACCCACACACACCCACACCATTTATACACCTCACCGTACTAAACTTTTCTCATGTTGTTTTTAGGGTTCCATACCTAAAGGGTAAAAACAGGACCCTATTACTCTCCACTGCCTGTCCGTCCCTCACCAGCCTGTATCTCATGAACCGTGATAGCTAGACAGTTGAAATTTTCACAGAATGTGTTAAAATAAATACTTAAGAGAGGCTCCCATACAACACGTGATTTTTTGCCGTTTTTTGCTCGATATTGATAACGGCAACAGGTAGATGCTTGAAATATTCACAGAATATTTAGATGTATATTCACTTCGTGATTTTTTTTGCCGTTTTGTCTAATGTTATATAGACAATGGTACGGAACCCTTCGTGCGCGAGTCTGGCTCGTACTTGGCCGGTTTTTCTTTTTTGGTAATATTTTGCCAAGTAAAATTTTGACCAAATAAAAATATGCGTACTAAAATCATTCGAAATATTGCAATGGTATAAAAAAAAGTTGCTAAAATTTGTTTGGGAAATGAAATTTTGTCAAAATCTTTTCGGCAAAACGGCAGGATCCCTGTTGAAACGGATTTACTATTATTAGGACTTTGTTTGTTTACGGAGAATCACTGACTCCAAAGTCACTGGCTCCTAGGACTAGTTTATGGCCGACTAATAAGACTTATATGTTCTTAGTTTTATGGATATTGTAATGTGATGGTTGTTACTGAAATAAATAATTAATTATGAAATGTTTTATTCTTTTTTTCACATATGTTTCCGCAACTGGTCTAATGTATCTAACGTTACCTTTAACTTTTAATTGTTTTAAATAGGTCTACGAACAGACTGTAATTGTTAATTTAATAAATATTTTGATTCTAGTACTACTGCTTTTATTGTCTCGTAGATGGTGTGAACAGTAGAGTATTCACCTCGGGGATAAAGGTGCCTTCGTCTTAGGCGACCTTGATTCCCTCGCTGCACTCAGGATTCTTGTCTTAACTCCCTCGCTTTGCTCGGGAGTTGAAACTAAACTCCCTCGCTTCGCTCGGGAGTTAACGCTAGGCTCCTTCGTTTTTATTTATTTATTTATTTAGGTTAACCAACAATTGTTTACACTGTACATTTATGACTTAATGACTAGAGTAACATTTACAAGTGCAACAATTAATTACAGGTTAACACCACATGCACAAAAAACGGTTTAACATAACAATTTATAAAATATTAACATTAGAAAACTTATACATACAAAGAATAATTAAAACAATAATAAAGAAGACTATCAAATCATTAATTAAATGTTGTACAAAAACTAAAAAGAAAGACATTGGGATGTAAAATTACTGATTAAAATTATAATTGATGAAATTGTGATTAGTTGATTGGATTAAGAATAAATATAACGACCACAAATTGATAATAAAATAAAATTATGAGAATACAAAAAAAAAATACAAAGAATAAACTAAGATATTAAAAACATGTTTAAAATTAAATTAAATCCAGTTAAATTAAATTAACTTGAATCAAATTAAATCGCCATTGGATTATTTACAAAAGCTCGTAGGAATGTATTTATACTATCGACTATCTACTAAGTCACTGTAGCCATTAAGGATCTTGCACAATCTAGGTATCGGAGAATTCTCACCAAGCACTGACTTTCGAAATGGCGGACACAGGGGTGTTATCTTATTCCTAGGATATCTAGAAGGCGCACGGAATCTAATAAGCTTCAGTAAACCGGGGCAGTCGATCTTATTGCGCAACAGTTTGTAAAGAAACAAAGCATCGGTTATATCTCTACGCATAGACAACGACTGCATCTTGAAATGGCACAGACGGACTTTATACGAGGGCAGACGCTTAGATTTCCCGTCACTGAAGGCTAAATGCCATACAAAACGTTTCTGGACCCTTTCCAGACGCAACATGTGAGTGGCATAGTGAGGTCTCCACACAACACTACAATATTCCATAACACTGCGTACGAAACTGTTATATAACATTATCGGGCTCGCATTATTTTGCTCGGGTTTCAATACGGCGCCCGCTACATAAGACACTACTTTATCCCCTTGGGGCATAATCTACTATTTATTTCAACAAAAAAAGTGTAGTCGTATTATAAAACAAATAGGTAAGGTTTCTATGAAACAAGTAAATACAGTGCGACATAAAAGAGTAGAAATTAAATATTTGGAAACTAAAATTTTTCATTTTCTGGCAACATCTAAAATGAGTACTTGAGCTGTCAATTCTTCTCGATCGGTTTCGTTTTCTATTAGAATTTCGGTTTTTGTGTGTTATTTCTGAGTGTGGACTGGAAAACAGCGACATATCATGAATAAGGTAATTCGTGGAGGTGCCCGTGAAATAATGTAAGTTTTCATGTGGTGTTTGACCGAATTACAAGCTGGGAAGCTGCTATTCTACTTCGAAGATGTTTGCCATCGTACAGCAGATTTTACTGGTAAGTACCTATTGAAAGTTGCAGTAAACGTTAATTACAAACGATTATTACATTCAGGGAGCAAAATTTTGGATCTAAATAGTATTTACAAATTAGTTGTCTACCATTTTTGAGGTTATGCTAAGATAAACAAATACCGTTGTAGTTATAGCGCGACTTAAAAACGTTGATAGTAAGGCAAAAACATTTAATGAAATTTAATTGCGTATTACCAAATACGTTTATTGCCATACCATATTTGTTGAAGCAACCGACTAGTGGAAAGAAACAATTTTAAAATAATTTCACGTCATGAACATTATGCGCGGGACTTTTTTCGTCGGACTGACAGCAGTTATATTATGAAGATAAAAGTACTAGTTTAAAGTTGTATTATAAGTTTATGTTAATACCATGTTTTGTTTGTTTTAGGTGTTTCTGTAAGCACAGTGCGCAGAATAGTGCAAAACGGCGGTAATTCTCGACACCAGCTAAACTATTCAAGTATCAAAATCAGCAAGGTCGTACTCACTGGGTTGCCACCTGACCGATTATGGCGCCCTCATTTATTTTCTACTCTTGTCGCACTATAGTTGTATTGTATATAAAATGTGAATTATCATTTGATTCATTTTTGTATAACATTTTACATTTATTTTCTAAAACTTAACTTATAAAGACATTATTAGTCGTAGATAATTATGTAACACTAAACTTAAATTATGCCTATAGTAATTCATTGTTATGAAAAAGTGTGCATGACCCCAGGCTAGGGTTGATATTTGATACACAGATATCGAACTTAATGACATAATTTCTAGATAAAGCAACTTTGTCGACAGTCCGAGTGAATATTTCGTGTTTTTATAGATTTAAACATGCTAGTGGTCGAAATTCGATCCTAATTAATTTAAATTACAGCTTTTGCTTTTCGTTTTTTTTATGGATAATTTTAAATAAAATAGCATTCAGCACTCCCTCTCTCCTGTCGCATTTAAGATTTGCAGACGACCTTGTCCTTTTTGCTGAGAACTTCGGAGATCTTCAAGTTATGCTTCAAGACCTGCACGATGCTTCTTTTAAAGTAGGTCTTAGAATGAATATGACCAAGACGAAGATTATGGCAAACATCAACAGCTGTTCAAATACTTCTGTCAAAGTTGGAAATGAAGAGTTGGAGTTGGTTGTACAGTATGTCTATCTTGGTCATATGCTTTCATTTGGCAAAGAGCATCAACAAAAGGCGATATCCCGAAGAATATAGCTTGGGTGGGCTGCGTTCAGCAAATTAGACGATATTTTGAAATCACCCAAAATTCCGCTATGCCTTAAGTCCCGCCTTTATAACAAGTGTGTCCTGCCCACAATGACGTACGGTGCTGAAACATGGACGCTCACGCAGGAGGCTGTGTACAGACTGAGAGTTGCACAGAGAGCCATGGAGCGTTCCATGCTAGGCATAAAGCTGATAGATCGAGTTCCTAACGTTGAAATCCGAAAACGAAAGCGTTCGTGAGGTGAACATTATGCTAAGTCTGCCAGTAGGGTCAGCATAGGGTAGCCAGGAGTACATGAAGTTGCCTGACTGTGAATACTTTGCAATCGGAATTGAGCTGCATGTGATACCTTTTTTTGTGGGAAAATCCTCAGATAATTTGTCTATGTGCGGGCCCCACTGCAGCTTGACATCCAAAGTTATGCCTAAGAACACTGTGCTATCTTCCGGTTTCAACTCTTCATCCTTGATTAGTACACCAGTTTCCACTTGTCTTACATGGGGTATCGTAAACTTAATACATTTCGTTTTTTTCTCATCTAGGAGTAGATTATTAACATTAAGCCAATTTTATTAACGACTTTTGCCAGGGCGCTATTAATATCGTCCGAACTAGCTGCTGACGTTTAAGTTTAAATAAAAGAGAAGTGTCCTTTTGACTGAAACTACTCTGACATGTAACTTTTGGATGGTTTTTCACAAGTGTTTGCACGCACATGCACTGTAAAACTACGCTTTGTTCTAAACTTACAGTGGCATATATCACATATGAAAGGTTTTTCACCACCGTGTGTATGAATATGTTTTCTTAAAGTATCATTTCGACTGAAACTACTGGGACAAACATTACACTTGTAAGGTTTTACACCAATGTGTGTACGAATATGTTTTCTTAAAGTATCTTTTCGACTGAAACTACTGGTACAAACATTACACTGGTATGGTTTTTCACCAGTGTGTGTACGAATGTGATCTGTTAAATAAGCCTTTTGACTAAAACTATGCCAACATGTATCACACTTGTAAGGTTTTACACCAGTGTGTGTGCTAATATGACCTGCTAAATGAGACTTTTGACTGAAACTTCTCCGACATATATCACACTTGAAAGGTTTTTCAACAGTGTGTGTATGAATGTGTTTTGTTAAATTACCCTTATGACTGAAACTATGCTGACATCTATCACACTTGTAAGGTTTTAAACCAGTGTGTATACGAAAATGACTAGTTAAATTATACTTTCGACTGAAACTACTCTGACATATATCACACTGGTATGGTTTTTCACCAGTGTGTGTACGTATGTGATCTGATAAATGAACCTTTTGACTGAAACTACTCTGACATATATCACACTTGAAAGGTTTTTCAACAGTGTGTGTATGAATGTGTTTTGTTAAATTACTCTTTTGACTGAAACTACTCTGACATATATCACACTCGTAAGGTTTTTCACCAGTGTGTGTACGAATGTGTTGTGATAAATGAACCTTTTGACTGAAACTACTCTGACATATGTCACACTTGTAAGGTTTTTCGCCAGTGTGTGTACGAATATGGATTTTTAATGATTTCCTGTGCCTGAAACTACCATGACATATATCACACTTGTAAGGCTTTACACTAGTGTGTGTACGCACATGTTTAGTAAAATCTCTTTTAGTACTACACTTATGGTGGCATATTTTACATTCGTGAGGCTTTTTAAATTTAGTAATAGATTTGGACGTACGATTTCGAGTGTTTCCGATAATTTCCGAATCCGATATTTGGTTTTGATTTTGGTCGGCTGGTACTGAGTCTTCTATTTTTGTTTTTCGTAAGTGTAGGACAGGTTCCTCTGCAACAGTTGGGCCTGCGAGAATAAATACTGTCAGTACAATTTCCGGGTAGATAGGGAAAGGGAGGTTTGAACATAAATTAAATTAACAGGGTATAAAATTATTCACACTAGGAACGGAACAGAAGCTAACCACTTAATAAGGCCTCGCGCGCGGACCCCCTAACAGCCATTTTCAATAACTTACTAACAGGTATCGGTAGGTTGCTTTGCTATTTCTGTCTGTTTAACATTTAGCTTCATTTTTTATATGAATATAGTGACCGGTAGGTGGCGCGGATAGGATACTTCAAGCTAACTTTGTTTATAGCAACACCGATAGCTACAAGACGTAGGCATATTAACTGACAGTTATACGTAAGTAAGTTATAGAAAACGGTTGGAGCAGTCACCTGAAGTGGTTAGGGGTTAGGGCAATGTTTTGTTCAAACCAAATAATAAAATTCTCAATTTAGGAGACTGCCTCGTTGGTCTAGTGGGCGGAAGACGACTGCTGAGCGTGAGGTCCTGGGTTTGATTCCAGGGTCACGAAAAGAGATGTTGAGTTTTTATTTATTTATTTATAAAAAACTTTATGCACAAGTAAAAAAACTGTACAAAGGCGGACTTAATGCCTTGGGCATTTTCTACCAGTCTACCTCCGTTCCGTTCCGTCCTCCTTTCTGTTTTTCCATCAGGAATTTCTCAGTAGCAGCCACGGAATCTCCCTATTACGTGAAACTTAAACATAACTGGCGAAATGTGGATGTACTATAGTCTAATAATAATAGAAAACAGAAATAATGACATAAACTTGTCCCGAAACGACCTTTATCGTAATCCTTGACTTTTTTTAGTAATAAAAACGATTCATAATGTATTGTCGGGGTACCTACGCAGAGAAATTAAGGAAAGAGCAATGACCTATAATTCTTACTTATCTGGCGGAGACTATATTAGATACACCTTTGTCTTAACCGAGGATTTCAGGCGCGATTTTGTGTTAATTTAGGAAAATTCAAAATCTATCGCGAAATTTTCGAGCTCGCTTTGCATTCTCTCTGGAATAATTTTCGAACTTTAAGTCGTAAAATCACTTCAATATTTGCAAGAATGGTCAAACGAAAACCTAACCAATCCTAGCCGGGTGGCTCAAATAATCGAGATTTAAATCGAGCATGTGGGTTTGTGGGTAGAAATAATGATCTCAATTGATTTGAGGTTAGGTGTTAACTTTTTCCTGATTCCCCGACTCAAAGGTTGGCGACTGCTTTGCTAACTAAAGCATAGTTAGTAAAGCAGTCGCCAGCCTTTGAGGAAGCAGTAGTACAGCATCGCGGAAAGTTATTCTAGAGTAAAATGATCAAAGACTAGCATTTGCACACAGCTGCGCTCGTACTATGGTCGTCAATTATCGCACGGAAATGTTATAAATATAGTCTATGACCCTCGGGAATAATGTAGCTTCTTGAAAGAATTTTCGGAATCGAAGCAGCAATTCCGAAGATTACCCCTACATACAAACATATAAAACCAAAATATTATGAATAATAGACGAGGAATAGTATAAAGCGGGACCGGAACCGACCGACCGGCCGCTGAATACTATTAAAGCTTCCGTCTTTCAAAAGACGTTTACCTTCCAATATAACTCTTTTGACAGTGGACAGCGAAATTCCCGTCGATTTCGCTTGTTCACTACCGTAGAGACACTTTACATGTTATCGTTCATGTCTTTAATAGTACATTACGATATAGCCGAGCATGTTATAACCAATACGCACGTATATCGTACGACGTTTTTTAACACATTTGCGAGGAAACAGAAAAAAAAAAAACATTTCACAATACAAGTACAAAGAAAAGAAAATTTGAGAAAAATGGCGCGAGGATTATTTTCTGCCGTGGCTGCGTGAAAATGTTGGTAAAGACGCTAGAGCATGCAGCCAAGTTTTTAAATTACCGAATAAACTGTTTTTATTTTTATTTTAAATAAACTCAATCTGTGAATGCACACTGTTGCTTTCCCGCCATTTTAACAGCGCGCCAGTGCTGCCTACCGACTGGCGCCGCGCGGCGATTAATTCGAAATTTGAACAGCAACAGCGCGCTGCTCACTAGCTGGAGTCGTGCGGCGGCGATCAGTTCCATATTTGAAATGGCAAATAATACTGTTATGGAATTTGTATGGACTACTTATAACTTAACTATTTGCTTTGGTAACACACGCGTTTTTTATGACCCGCTTTACATATTTAAAACCGGTGGAATTACATCAGCTTTACGAGCAATGGTGTTAAAAAATAACTTTTTAAATTACACATTTATTTCACTTAGCAATTTAAAGGTTTCCGTATTCTTCGTTTATTTGTGTTGGCAGCCATTTCACTAATAAATCGAACACAAAACCAGTACAAGAGGTGAAGTGTGGAATGTGTGCGGCGGAGTTGGGTCGCGATCGTCGATTATATAAACCGATTTAAATCAAGCAAAAACGTCGCAACTACAATGCAAAGCTCAGCTCAGACCTCGCGGACTGTATATACATAGTAGGTATATAAAAGGGGAAGTAGGATATCTTCACACACACGCACCGCGCGCGGCTTGTTTGTGTGCGCCATAGTATCTTTGCGTCGCAGCACGCACACTCACGACCCGTTTATCACTGCGCCACCTGAGAAACGGGTAATACGGTTCGAGATTTTGTTTGAGTGTTCTACTTACAAATGGTTTGTTTTTTAATTTAAATTTAATCATGATTCGAAAGACACGTGGCGCCATCTATTATCCGTAAGAACGTTATTGGTGTTTTCTTCGGGGACAGTACTTTTTTCGAGATGAAAGGTACCCTATGTCCTCTTCTGTAGGTACACCAGAAAACGTATTATGCATTTCGGTATGTTTCAGTGGCTTAGACGTGAAACGGTATACAGGGTGTTAAAGTAGTCGCGTGCCATAGCTTAGGGGTGAGTTCAGTATCGATAAAGGAACCCGTAAAAATAAAAAATAAATACCTTTAATTTTTTTTTTAACTTAAAATTCGGGTGTTAGTGTGAACACTGTTATCCTTGAAACCAGTGGTTTGATTTCATTAGTAGAACCTAAAACCATTGAAAACAGCAATCTTTTTTTTTTTTTAAATCCACTATTTTCCACGAAATCATTTCACTCTAATGGGCTCGGAAACAGCTGACCGCCAAACGGGCGAGCACTCGGGGTCATCGACCGCGCCGCAGTCAGCTGTCGCTAGAGCGAGCGCGCGTCGCAGCGTGCGCCATGTGCCGAGCTGTTTGTTTCTTGCGCGTAAATTGAGTGAGAGCGGGTGATAACCTACAACCCGTTCGATAAGTAAGTAAGTAAGTAACTAAAACATTTAAATAAATAAAACAATTTTAATTCTAAACGATTGCTATTTAAAGTTAGTAGACCGTACTAAATTAGGTTGATCTTGCAATAACTTTTTGGTTTAATTTATTTTATTTTATTTTTTTGGATTTTTATTTTATTTTTCTTGGGTTCCTTTAACGATACTGAACCTACCCCTAAGCTATGGCACGCGACTACTTTAACACCCTGTATAATGGTGTCGATTATGTTGTGCTCAAACTAAACTTTATTTATGATATTGCTATCTTTTGCTCAAAGGCAGTGCGAGAAAAGGACAGCTATAGCTATGAACTAAGATAGAGATGTCAAACTAGTTTATGCCTTGCGCTTCACCGTGTTTTTAGTTGACATGTTTTTTTTTTTTTTTTTGTATGGAAATATTAGTTCCAATTAAATTTGACAGCTCTAAATTACGTCCGACTTTTTCTCGTTTTATTATAGAGAAAAAGATAGCAATAGCCTAAATTACTTTTAGTCTGTTCACAACAGAATCGACACCAATATAAGTTAGGAAGTTGGTATTTGGATAAACTTTCCATTGCAAGACCTTTTTAAGAGATTCCGAAGTTTTTTTTCTCTCGTTGGATATACCTATTGAATTAATACAATATGCAATCATTGTCTCATTTCAACAAAAAACTTAAAAAAAAGACTTGGGGCACCCCATTGACATATATATTACTGCGTAAGGACTGGGTGGACCGCATGTTACAATGACGCCTCGAACGTGGTCCCAAAATGGTCTTCTCTATAGCGAACTAAACTAGAACGCGTTCGGCTGTCTTCGGGAGCGGTCGTAAATTTTACAAGCAAAAATGCCAAGTTGTGTCGTGAAGGGATGCGTGAAGTACGACAAAAAGCACAATAAAATAAATGATAACATTTCTTATCACCGGTAAGTTAAAAAAAAATATTATATCAACTTCTAACATTATTTAAAACAATTTTCTTTCGTATTTGTCTCAACGTTTGGCAAAGACGACGCGAAGCCGCGTAAAAGTTAGACATAACTTTGCAGCGGCGCGCGTTTTAGCTGATGAAATGAAAAGATTTAATAATTCATATCATAAAATTAATTTTATATGTATAAAATATTTTTTATTGTTTATTACAAGCAAATTAAAATGTGTTTTTATGTACTTACTGGTAAAAATCTATAAGTACAGTGAAAATACGTATTTAATTTGCAGATTTCCTACTGATTCGGTGCGAAATGAAGCTTGGAGTCGTGTCATAAGACAGGAACGTGGTGAACCATATTTTAAGTCAAATAGCTATTTACGTGTTTGTTCCGCACACTTCTTCTTCTTCTTCAAGTCGGTTAAAAATACCCGCTCTTACAAGGTTACGTCTAGGGGCAGACCACGCCGATTGACATCGTAGTTCATAGTAGTTCTAATAGATGGCGTTAGTGTTTCTGTATGGCGACCGCGTTCGGCGAACGTTCGGACGACCGTATCTTTACTATTTAAATCAATGGGGCACCCCGACTTGGACAGGTTAGGTTAGAAGGGTATGGCGGGATCGAGTGAGCGACCGAAACGAGCGAATAGACCCCGCCATACGCTTTGTATAAATAAAACATGCGTGGAAAAATGGAATACTGAATTTATTGCAATTCACAGTATTTTTACAGAAAGAATAGACTTGCCCGGTGTACGGGCAGCAGCTCCGCACACTGAGATGTAGTATGTAGATGGACGAATCACACGGGATGTGTACAGGGAATAAAATCGCTGTTTTGTGTCCGTAAATGATTGACAGTTTATTATGTAAAACAATAAAATATATAATACAAAAAGTAGGTGACTTGTAGCGGGCGTAATAGCCTAGTCAGCGAATGTAAATAAATCGGTGAATTTAGCAACTGCTAGTTCAGGTAAAAACGAAAACAATAAATATCATGTGGCGATGCTCGTACAGCCTGTCTGTCTGAGAAAAAAGAACAAACAGAGAGAGCAAAAAATCTAGAAAATTTGCAAGCCGTAAGTAATATTAATAGTGTTGCAAGTGGTTAAATGTTACTAAAACGATTAGCTTTTTCTCAATCGATTTAAACTAATATAAAAATTATTATTTAAATATATTCATTTTATTATATGTGTTGAATTTACTTTAACACCCCCCGTGGTTATTTTTTTATAAACCATTCAGAAGTAGGAGACCCATTCACGAAGCTCGGTCGACCGGGACTCCCTCGACTCGGATGCAAGAGCGAGCGAAGCGAGCTTGAAACCCCGATGTTAGGTTTCTTTAAACCAAAAGTTCCCAAACTTTTTTTTCTGGTATACCTCTTTCAAAGGTTTCGGTGGACTCCCTGCTGCATTTTTTTTCAAGACCGTGAACCAAAAAAGAAAAGCAATACTATTTGTTCGCGCTATTTGTTAGGATTGTATAAGGACCGTAACCCCTAGGATTTTTTTGGAAAAACATCTGAAAATTAGGCTTCTAAATGCTATTTTTAGTCTCACAGTATTTTTTAGTAGACAATTTTCACCGAAATACATAAATCTCATGTCATAAATCTCCGACGATTTTTTTTTTTTGCTCGATATTAATAACGGCAATAGGTAGACGCTTGAAATATTCACAGAATATTTAGTTGTATATTCACTTTAAAATTCTATAATCAAATTGAAATAAAATAAATATTTAACGGAGCTCATACAACAAATGTGATTTTTTTTTATGTTTTGTCCGACTCGCACTTGGCCGGTTTTTTTTAATAGCTTATTATCTGCCTACATGAGTTATGCCAACATTTTTGTTCTTTAGTATCGAAACCAGATAAATTTTCGTGGACCCCACTTACAACTTGTGAACCCCTAATTTTTTATCACACCAACACAACACCACCCCCTCTCTTACCGATACGATCACTCCGTGGATTCTACGGAAGATATTTATAAATGTCTCTCAGGCATGCTGGTTTCCTCACGATGTTTTCCTTTACCGAAGCAAAGTTTCCCTTTTAAAAGTTATCTTAGTTTACTATAGAATGATAGTATATCATCCTCATCTTTTATGTATTTTGGTAAATTATTATAAAAGAAGTTGCAATTCTATAGTTGGGGTTATTTTTCAATATTTTTAATTTTGGTGTCGGTGTAATCAACGTTTTTATTTCTTCGGTTGTAGGTTTGGTTTGCTTCTATGTTTGATCGAAAGTAATTCCTGTGTTTTTGGACAAACGTAGCTATTTGTAATATGTAAAGGGAGGGTAACGTTATCATTTTATTTTTTATGAAATGTGGTTCACAACTTTCCCATGGCTTAACGTTCATAAGGATGCGTAGGTATACACCTGTTTTCACCCGACTACGGCGACGCCAAAAGGAAGGGTTATGATGTTGCGATGAATATGTCATTAAAGTTAGTACTTTCGCCCCTCAATATTGTGTCATAGTTAAACCATGCATAAGCATAGTATGCTGAAAGCGCGGTCTCATAGTTTGTGTCGCTTTTTCATTTGCTTAATGCGTAAGTATATAAAATCCGATAATTTAGTCTATAGATTTCCGATATGCTTTTTCCATGTTAGATTATTTATTATTGTAATAATTTGCACTTTTAAACGTAACACAGTTATATAAAAAACAGTACTATACATTAGTTTACTTACATATTTTTTTTATAATTTAAATTGATCTATTTTATTTTTCGTTTACATACCAATAAAAAGTATAGACCTTCCTTAATGTGCACTATATTTTTAAATTCACAGTTTATACTGATAACTTAGCTAACTTAATTTGAATAGGAGCGCAAAACAATGATGAATCAGTCATGTTATAATAGTTTAGCTTTCGAGATAACTTTGAAACATATAAAATAAACTAGTATTTGCGTGGGTGCGCGAGCTGCGCGCAGCTCGCGTGTTGTCCTGTTCTTGAGAAGTATTCCTTACCATCATAAAATTTTGAGAATCCATAGGAATCCTTAAAATAATTGGAAAATCCGTTACAACTACCCCTAAATCAGTATGAAAACCCCTAAGAACCCCTAAAACATTCTAAAACCAATTTAAAAAAAGCGCCCTGAGTTACGCTTCACCCACTCAACCTTCGTTACGCAGCAGAACCTACCTACCACCAGACAGGTTTCGACGCCTACTATAATATTTGTTCAAACACATAATGGCTATCTCTGACCGTTACGAAGTTATAGCCCGTCAATGAGTCAGTCAGTCAGTGAGTCAGTCAGTGAGTCAGTCAGTGAGTGGTAATCGAGCTTTATATAGTATAATTTATAAATATCTATTAAACTACTGTCCGCATAATGTTTTAGTACAATATAAACGAGTTACCTTCAAATCTTAAGGGGCCGGGGAACGTGGATTTGTCCATACAAACGTAATACCAAAATCATTTTCAGTTTGAGCATATTTCCACCTTAATATGCTGTTATTCGGAACAAGATGGTAATTACCTAGGTTTCTATATTTTTTTTTTTTCAAAATACTTACCAAAAGCGAAATGCAAACAAATTGAATATCTCACATTTTTACAGTTTAAATACGATGTTTTCATCTCATCTGTTCTATATTAAAAACGGTAGTATTTGTAACATTACTCAAATGGAAACATGTCTTATATTGTTAAGTTAAGTAATATTAAAAAAAAATGGAAAAGCATTGAGTTTTCATTCATCATTTTTGGTATTACGGCACACATTCAAATTAATCACAAATGTTCATCGGAAGTCGTGCTATCGCATCAAGCATTGAGCTGGGGCGGGGCGCGGGGCGCGGGACAGAACGTTTGGATGTGTTGAGTATAGTGACAAATGTAAATGTGTGCGTGCGCACCTCGCCACCCGGCCGGGCCGGGCAATTGGTTCGTCAATGTTAGACGATTACTTGATTGCATTGTGCGTGCGTATTTGTTTGCCAATTGTATCGTAATATTTCTGACACTTCTTGACCTATGCTACGGATTTGGATTTAGATTTGCCTTGTGATTTGGAATCGAGTAACCTACGTACCTACTTTATTACGACTTTTGTTTTGTTTACGGACTTCGATATTTGCTTACGATTTGGTTAAATTTAGGTTACAAAACAGGTACCTACCTACATAAACATAATTATATAAAGGTTAGCAACATGGACTCCAAACGTTGGGATGGGATGTATCTCACAGTAAGTATCTACCTACCTTTTTGTTTTCATCATTTTTTTAAACTCAGACCAAGAAAATGCCTGCCTACCTACACATATTTTTTCAAGTTCATAATCGAAATTACATTACACTGGGTTAGTACATACTGAATTAGATGTGATTAGGATTCAAATGTCCGACTAATAGGTTTCATTCATAATGATAACATAAGTGCTCGGCCAGTGGGAGCGCGGTGCGTGGTGCGGTGCGGGTGCGGCAACGCGCGAGGTTTGCATGGCCAGACTGGCCACGCGGTGCGGCGAGCGGCACGGGTTCGGAGATCCCCGCTCCCGCCAGGGTTACCAACATAAGGGTTTTCCCCCCAAATTTGGGGGTAAATAAGAGTAATGTGATTTTTTAGGGGTACTTTTAGTGCTGGGCTAGACTGAAAACGCGGGCGCGGAGCGGCATACTCAAACATATGAACTTGAACACGCAAAGACGCCATAGCTGCATAGCTCGTTCATACAAGTGGCCGCAGTGAGTACGTGGCCGGCAAGCGACAACCGCGCGTGACCACCGGGGTTTTCAAACTACATAGTTCGAGCCGTGCTATGGCAACTAGGAGTAAAACAAAAATTCACGTTTTTAATCGAAAACAGCGCTATCTTTAAAAAGAAATATTGTTGCTATGGCTAAATATATTATTGTTGTGAATTAAAATATATAAAAAAAATTGGTTGCCTGTAAAGTCGGTATACGGGCGAAAGTTTTACGTGACAACGACTTTGAGTGGTAAAATAAACTTTTTATGTCTGTCTCTCTCGCTCTTAGGCGGGACGCGTGCCTCTCACTCGCTCTCATTGTGAGCGCATAACGTGAGCGGAGCGTAACCCAGTTTCTTGAAGTGTCACCCGGCAAACCAATTTATAAGACGTTGTCACGTCAAAAAAGATTTTCAAGTAATTGTGGGAATTTTGACTTAGCTTGAGGGGTAAATATTTTTGGGAGTTGGTAACCCTGGGGCCCGCACTTGCCGCCCGCGCTCTCACTGCGGCCACTTGTATGAACGAGCTATGGTTTGAGCTGCCCGCACGTAATTCGCGTGCGGCCCGCGCCAACTAGCCCGTGGCGCAGCCCGCACCCGCGTGCCCACTATGGACACTCCAATGAAGTTCATATGTTTGAGCTCGTCGCACCGCGCCCGCACCGCACCCGCGTTTCCACTCTGGCCGAGCACTAAGGGTACCTAGGTACCTACCGACTAAATAAATATTATGTTTTATTTTACAAGCTTTGATATAGTTTCACGTGTCCCGATGTTTGTCTGTAATCTGTAAGTATGGCTAACCGCCACTCGGCTTACCGCAAGCGCAACCGCATCCTGCGGTCCACCGGACGGCTGACCGCATTGCGGCTAACCGCATAGTAGTAGTAGTAACGGCGCAACCGCAACCGGAACGTGCGGTTAAGAAACCGTCGTGGTTGCGGTTGGATCGACTCATTTCCAAGATGGACGTCGAAGAAGTCGCAGCTATTTGCTATATTTACTCGCGTTATATAAAGAAAAATAAACTTTTCTGTATCGAAATCCATAGTTAATTATCGATAAAATGCGCGAGCGTCGGTGAACACGTAAACTGTCCATGGCGGGGAACCTCAAACTAGCACCATCCGCGTGGTGTGTATAGCAACCGTGCGGCTGGCCATCAGTCGGGCTCGGGCCGCAGCGCTCAGAACGACCGGAACGGTCGGCCGGCAGCCGCATCGCAGTGCGTATAAAAACTACTTTCTCGTACAAATTTTTGATTCCGGTCAGCCGGACGGCTGGCCGCATTGCGGCTAACCGCTTAGTGCGTAGGTACCCTTAGACTAAACCATGGTCTAACGCTAAACCTCGGCGACCCCTAGTTTAACGATGGTCTAAATCACTAAAGCGGATCTGCCAGTTCCTCTTTTAGGTTAATTATCATCTTTTGCATTGTGTTAATTAATTAATTTGAGATTTTAATTAATTAGAGACGGATTTCAAGTTAATCTAAGTAATTTACGTTTACTTACTTTTCCTCGGCACTCCAATTCTCAGATCGTTTTTTTTGTTGGTCCATCACATTATATTATTAAATTACTAAAGGAGGTAAACAAAGAGGCAATAATTGTTCTACTATAGACATAAATTACAAAGCTAAATGAACTTTGCTCAACTTGCAATGGTTTTGTTTAATGTTATGGTTTCATCTAACGCGCAAGAATCTTACGTTTCGATACACGTACTTAGATGTAGTTTAGAAATTAATACGACAATAAGTAATGTGCTTTAACCTAAACAAAACAGCTAAGGATGAAATAACTAAATAATGTTTGTATACATGCAAAATAACCAGGTCTCAATATTTTAAACACTCCTAAACATAATCTAATAATTAGCGTATTATCAAAACGTTTTCTTTTCTGGGCAAACGGAACGTTGCAATAGAATGACATCATGGTGAACGATATATTTGTATTAATCTGTGGTTGATATTTAGACAATGGTTCAAATGACGGTACTAAGAAGACCACGGTTTTTTTAAGTTTTGTAAGACGAACAAATTTAGACCATGGTTTTGCAGATAAGCCTGGACTTGATAGTCCAGGTTTAAACCAAGGTTTATTTAGTTTTTGTAATAAGACTGATCGAGTTTGAACATGTTTGATTCGTCGTGACGAGTACTTTGTCTTTAGGGTCCAGGGTCTGATGATGGAGCTAGAAGGTGTCCATGGGAACTTCGTTATAAAACGACATAACCCCATCGAGTTTGGGCTCGTATGATTTGTCTTGACGAGTACTTTGGTGCTAGGTGGTATCCAGGGTCTGATAATGGAGCTGGAAGGTGGCCATTGGAAGTACGTAATAAAACGACATAATCCCGTCGAGTTTGTGGGCTCGTTTGATTGATCTTGAAGAGTAAATTGGTCCTAAATGGTAATCAGGGTTTGATGATGAAGCTGAAAGGGGGGCCAAAGGATCTCCGTAATAAAACGACGCAACCGCTTCGAGTTTGGGCTCCACAGTGTGTTATGGGAGCCGAGTTGCGGTCATCACCATTTTCAATGCTTATTAGAAAGACATTCCTATGAAATAACGTTTAAAAAAATCCCGGTGACTTTACCTATAGTAGTTTTTGAGAATTAAAAAAAATCGAGAAAAGTCCATAGAAACCAAAAAAAGTGATTACTTCCATTCTATCTATTATTTTATTAAAAACTGATAAGCGGTATAATAGAACATGACGAAAGGAACAAATTAACGTATAAATAACTGGTTAATCAAACTCGTGTAAGCAGTTTTTTTATTTTTTATATCATTTCATAATCTTTTTTTTTCTGGCGAAACTTTGCATGGTCGTATTTTCTTTTAGTGTATTTATATTGTATACATGTTTATGTATATTCAAAAAAAAACAGAGGCTACAAAGGCTGGGCACCAGAGATATCGATTTTCAAAGATTTTCTTAGGGTTGTCAACAAAGTGAGTGATTGTAACATTTTCTTTTTCTTTTTTTTTTCTTTTATGATGGGCATCGTGTGGTATTGGGAAGGGGTCCGCCTTCGTTAAGCTATGCTAAAACCCAATACTCATACACGATGTCCGGAGAAGCGGGGGTGAGGCGTCATGGAGCCGACAAAGACCCATGGCGCTGCTTCGCCTCAACAGGCGCTGACCCATCCTGTTGGGGGATGTCATCTCGGGCCTCGACCGAGTGACTTAGTGCAAGAGGGACATGAGGGCGCCAACCCTCATGTTGGTCAGCGAGTGGCAGATATAGGTACTCTTCACTCTTCGGGTAGCATTCCCGTAGCATTGACTCGGCTAGATTTATTTAATTTGTTTGAAACAGAAGCATAATTATAATTAGCATACAATTTATAATTTTTGTTTTAAGTGTTCTCGGCTCCTTATCACCCTCGTCGCTGTACGACTCGGCGAGTATCTCGTCTCAAATGCAATAACAAACGATACGATAAATGTACTAGGTATTTAATATAATGTCACAATTATTATTACGTACAACCCTATTTCCATAGAAATTCCTAAAATACATAGAAACGATTTATCTCCTTTGCCCCATGAGTTTAGTTTGTGAAATTTTGGAATATGATTACTAACAGTGGTGAGTATATTATGTGAAAAAATAAAATGCTACATCGCCATAGTTTTATAAAAAAATAAATAAATGTGAAATTCAGAAAAAAAATCCTTACTCTTCAATAATTTAAGCTACAACCCTGTAATTTAACATGTAGTTATATAAAATCCTACAACATCATTATCAATTAAAAAGAAAACTAAATTTTTTATATTTTTTGAGTAATCTTGAAATTAAGATTTTCTTAAAGTCATTGCCCTTTCACTAAAAAAATCATATCTAAATAACTAAGCAAAAAAATACTGTAGGTATTTTTAGCAAGGCTGTATCATGGCTAGATCTATCGAATGGACCCATAAAAGAGACATGACCGCAACTCAGGTCCTATAACACACTGTGGGCTCGTTTGATTCGTCTTGATGAGTACCTACTACCTACCTATCTACTGCCTACTTATTGCCTACCTAATGTCTACCTACTGCCCACCTACTGCCTACCTACTGCCTACCTACTGCTTACCTACTGCTTACCTACTGTCTACCTACTGCCTACCTACTGCCTACCTACTGCCTACCTACTGCCTACCTACTGCCTACCTACTACCTACCTACTGCCTACCTACTGCCTACCTACTGCCTACCTACTTTTAGGTTTTAGGATACTTATGCCGGTTTCTTTTCCTCACGATGTTTTCCTTCACCGTTTTGAGAGCAGAGTTGATGAATTACACAAAGTAATGCGCCTGCCTGGGTTCGAACCTACGACTTAGGCGCGGGCAGTATTATAAGTACTAAGTCTATGGGCGCGGGACAAATACAACACACGGTATATCGGTCACATCCTCGTCAGCGCAATGATATACCGTGTAGCCTAAATTGCACTTTATTTCCATGCATTTTGTATGATATTTGAGCGGAATAGGAAGCCGCCCGCGCCATGTCCGCGCCCGACGCCTCTTGTATTTGTCCCGCGCCCTGTTCGTAAGTCGGGGCCGCCACCACTGAGCCACCAGGGGGTCTAAAATGACCGCTTTATCAGAATCGTAATGTGAATCACGTTAAAAATTTAAAATTCTTAAAATGGACTTTTACCTCATAAATATAAAGTCCATTTTAAGAATTTTAAATTTTTGACATGATTCATACTAAGATTCTGCGTGGATTCTGCTAAAGCGGCCATTTTAGACCCGCAGTACGTACTTTTATTTCAGATTTTCAGGCGAATCGTATACTTATTCGTTACCTACATTAGTGGTATAGAAAGAGTAGTAAGTAACCCAGATTTTTTTTCAACAAAGCCTAGATTTTGAGTTAATCTAACATTTGAGATAAAAACATTGTAGACTGATTTCCTAAAAACGCATTACTATTCTGCACATATACTAACGATTGCACAAAGTAACTAACAAAAATAAAGCAAATAATGAACATGATAACTACTAAAAAGCTAAACACCAAACACTATTAACACACGCATAGGTACACTCTATTCACACACGCTCACGCGCGGCTATGCAACGGGCCGGGGAGTGTGAAACAGAGACAACAATATTTCAACGTGTTTTTGCCTTCGTTTCGAATTGCAGTTGCGAGCGGACGGCGCCGCACTCTTAATAAAAAGATTTTTCGAACTTCCGACACATTGTTCAAAAATAATTATGGGATGCTAACTTTTAATAATTGATCACTGTGCGTCGCAACACAGGCGCTGCGGGATCGTGATCGTTGCTACGATCACTACCCACCAAAGTTTCATCACAATCGGATCAATTTAGGAATGCATAGAAGACAAACATATAAATCTCCTAAGACCATTTTCATGTAGCAACAACAGTTAAGTAACCTGCCGTTACTGCCCCGTCTCAGTATTCAGTCAACGCTTGCTAGAAACCTTGGGCTCCGGCCAAAACTTTAGCACATTTTGTTCATTCCAAGGTATTTTTTTGGCTGAAGGTGGCCAGAGCGGAACCTTAGGTCGGACACTACCTTCTATTGATTGAGTAACTAATACTTACTTTTGGTGTCCACGGCTCTGCATTTCTCCTGAAGTACTTCTTGTTGTTCTTCCTCTTCTATTTTAAACTCCATTATAGGTACATCGTCTTCTGAATCAAATTCAGAACCATGTGCTAGTAAATCTTCTTCATCTAGATGGCTATAGTCTAGATTTTCCAGTTCTAGATCTGTAAGTGAACAACACAGTTATGAGTTACACATTTACTATTTTACTGAGCAGGTAATATTAAAAACATATTGTAACATGAGCTCTTTTTGAGCATACATAACATCATCGAAAAATACTTAGACAGATTTTTTACATACGTTGAAAATATACAGAAGCCTCCAGAAATTCAGTCTATACAATGTGTTTGGATAACGGTAATCAATACTTTATGACAAACACACTGTTCAATAAATGATATCTTTATTTCTTGGAAGATCTTTAACAATATTTAATGGCATGTATTTAACGCGGCGACAAACTAATCTGATTAAGGGTTTTAAAAATAATTACAATGGGTAGCAAAAATAATATGTTGGCAGCTACAGTGAAGTAGCATTTTAAGTATAAAGTAGCAGCTTTATTTGGAGTTGTAAGCTTTGTTTAAATTTAAATTTGAAGTGATTTTTTGGTGTGGCAATTGAATTTATTGTTTGGCGACAACTTGACGGCGGATAAAAAGTAGAAAATAGGCTTTCATAAATTAAACAATGAGGTTGTTTATAAAATTAACTGATATTTAGAACCTGCTACGACTCCATGACGCGCGCTCGCTTCGCTCGCATATTGAATAACACTCTTTGACTTCTGTCCCCAAAGTGCCGGGCCTCCGCCGGCCTCCTTCGTCGGCCTACGGCCCGGTGCCCATGCCGCCAATAAATGATTACTTAAATGAAAATTTGAAATGTTAGCTGCCCAGTCATTATTTTTAATACCTCACCTATTATTTCATTGGCCCTGTTTAATATATTTGCTAACTTATAGTAGCAGCAATTATTTAGTTTTTATAGAACCTTGACTTTTGTAGCTCATTTAATATGATTGTGCTAAAAATATTTAATCGCTACCAAGTTATATTTTTTGTAACCAAGTAGTTAGTCGCATAATAAATTGTTATTCGCCTGAAATATAATTAGCCATATTTAATTGTCTTGAAAACATACCATCACATTGATCATCCTCCTTTGGCTCAAGAATATCATCTTGTCGTTCACAATTAGCTGGTAATTCTTCTTTCACAACAATGCTTTCTGTTTGATCAACTTCAGCTATGCTTATGCTATCTATTGCAGAGATAATATAACCATGGGCAACCTCTAAGTGGTCTTGGTTTATTAAAGGTTTTAGCTGTAAAAAGATGATTACATTATTACATGAAATATGTTGATGATTACAAGGACATTACTTACACATTAAACAGTAAATATGTGTTGAAGAACACCTCACCTCATAACTCCCATTCATTATCTGAGCAAACCGCTCTTCAGCTTCCAAACATTTCCTCAGCAAATGGAAGCTTTGCTTAAGTTTAGCACAACAGAAGGAACAAGCGAGGACCGGTCTACTGTCGTCAGTTACAAACTGCAATAAAATGTTGAGTTTCAGTTTTCTGGGTTTGTGAATAATATTTTGCAAACACTGTAGGCTACAGGTTTGGTGCAGTAATGCTTTGTATACACCTCTTACAAAGAAGGCTCATAATTTATTTTAAGCCCAGGTTCCTTTAGACATTAAGTTTTCTTTCATCAATAAGGTTCATTTCCCTTTTCTCTAAACTCAAAGATTTCATATGATTCCTCGAGTGAGAGGCATTTAAATACAAATTTTCAAGAAATATCAGTGTAACGTAATTATAGAATCAACTTACTGGAATATCAGTCAGCCTCTCATAGAGTTCATGCAAGTTCTTGTTGACCACCACATACATGTGAAAGTTCTCTGCTAAACATATCCTACACATTTTCAGTTTTTCCATGTTGTGATTTTAGGTACCTATCATTGAAGATAATTACTTGACTTGGAAATTCTGCTGTGTACAAATAACAGGCAACGCTTGTTTATAATTATTGCAACTTCTTTTAATATTTAATATACGATAGTGTCGCGGCTCGCGGCTATGCTAAACTTTACAGCTCGTAATTTATAAATAAGTATTTACGACGACCCTCTGACCAGTTATCGCGAGTGGCCGGTTTTGGTCCCACGGTAAGTCAGCAGCACCCGGAGAGTGCTAGACTTATTATATCACTCGTATGACAGCCTATAATTAATATAAACTAATTTAATAGTCCGCAGTAACTGTATTACTGTACGAATACCGGTATCGAGACAAAAATAAAATTACATCATCATAGCAAGCTACTTTTGTTGACACTTGACACTGACAGATTGCCAGTTGCCACTGACAGATTTACATTGACACAAACAAGCAAGGCAAAAAATGATAAATCACTTTATTACATTTTTGTACGTCTTGTGTAAAATGTCCACTGATCCTAAATTAATACACAAACTTTGTTAGCTATTTTTATTCAGTTTTGATGATTTCCAATTATTATTTTAGAATATGGCGTCTGCCTTTTTTTGTGTCCATGAGTGAACGTGAAAATGTAAAGTGAAATATGTAGCATTTGGTCATTCTTGTCATAATAATTAATTTGGCTACACTTTAACCTAGGATGTTGTAATTTTTACTGTAGGTTTCTACGAAACACTACGAAAAACGATTTGTGAAATTTCTACCGTCGGAGATGAATAGTTTCGGAGATATTAATTACAGAATTATTGATATTATTGTATTGAAAAAGATGACATTTTACACCATAGAATAGACTATTTTCAACCACACCACAGACTATTTTGGCATAGAGTATAACGTATGTGTGGAATGTTCAGAGAGCAAAGCACACCTAGAGGATGCTTTACGCCAAGGCAACACTGTGCGGCATTGCTGCATGCTACATATTGTGGCGTGCGTCATCTTGTGGTATGCTACAAATAACCAACCTAAATGGCAATGAGAGGTTTTCCTTTTGAGGTTTTAAAAAAAAACTTAGTTTCCAAGAACTCTATAGATGGCGTTGAACTTACTATGCCCTTTGGCATAGTAAGTTCAACGCCATCTATACAATGTTTTTTTTTTCAAGCGTTTTGGCTTTCCAAAACGCTTGAAAAAAAAAACATTGTGTCACTTCACATACTCTCGTTGACTGACACTTTCATTTGCTTAACCTTCCGAATATAACCAACATTTCTCGCGCTTTGTTAAAATCAGTTTTTTTAGGTTCCGTTCCTTGCATTATCATACTTACTCCTAGCGCCATCTATCCAGCGACTAGGGAAGAGCTAAAAAGAAAATCCCTCATTGCGGTATGCGGCAGACTATTTTACGCAGAGGCAACATCGTGCCTAGATAATTTTTTAAATAATTGCCCACGACGACCGTCTTGCGGCAGTATCATTATAAGGGCGGTATGGGCACCGGGCCGTAGGCTGACGAAGGAGGCCGGCGGAGGCCCGGCACTTCGGGGACAGAAGTCAAAGAGTGTTATTTAATATGCGAGCGGAGCGAGCGCACATCATGGAGTCGTAGCATGGTTTAATAATATTATACCCCGATTCTCAACATGTAGATAAAAAAAAAAAACAATCCAACTTACATTATGAAGTCGTACCTACCAAGTCCATGCATTTAGAATAGTTAACTACATTGACATACAACCGCTACCCTAGAAACAATTTCGTCTGTGATTTGAAAAATATTGTTATCTGTGAAATTTTTGACGTGACAACGTCTTATAAATTGGTTTGCCGGATGACACTTCAAGAAACTGCGTTACGCTCCGCTCACGTTATGCGCTCACAATGAGAGCGAGTGAGAGGCACGCGTCCCTTCCACTCGGGCATGGTTAGCCCCCCTAAGAGCGAGAGAGACAGACATAAAAAGTGAAAGGCACGCGTCCCTTCCACTCGAGCACAGTTAGCCCGCCTAAGAGCGAGAGAGACAGAGCGAGAGAGAGAGAGAGTGAGAGAGATAGGCATACACACCACCACCACCACCACCACCACCACCTAAACTCAAAGTCGTTGTCACGTATTATAAAACTTTCGCCCGTATACCGACTTTACAGGCAACCAATTTTTTCTTAGTAGTGTTTTGTTTATGGCGGTCATAAAAGTTAAGTGTTTGTAAACAGTTAAAATATTGGAATTTCAGTGATAAAACTAGTTAAAAACTATTTGTGTGTAAACAATAATATAAGTAATAAGAACAAGTACAGGATTCGACTTTGTAACTAAAATAATAGTTACGGAATTTCTGGGACGGAATTAACGGGGTTCCATCGACTACGCTTTTTAGGCGATTCTATAGTATTTTTTTGGTTAGGTTACATTAATCGGTTTTGGTGCATTACCTTTTCATGGGAGTGGTGGTACCAGGAGGTAAGGGGGACCCCCTGTCTCCCCCCCCCCACCTGCGGCACGATACTAAATTTTTACCAAAAATTTGGTCACTTTTAAAAAATTCATAAAAAAAAAATTATGCATATCCGACGATTTTTTCCCCCCGCGGGGGGTTTCTATGACCTCGCTCCCTCTCCCCCCCGCCCCCAACCCCCAAGCTCCTACCTAAAATTGGTTCATTAATTTGGTGTTCTGTTTATATACTCTGTGCGTATTTGGAGAAAATCGAAAATCTCATGTTGAAATTGAAATGTCAATGTCAAATCAAATTGTCAATCTTGGCGTCTAACCTCTATCTGGGATTGTGCAAAGAGTATTAATTATTAATAATAAACACAGAGTACGATGAACTATGAATAGTAAATGTTAAATGTCTAATTAATGTTACCAAATGTCATCTCACGTGCCACAACAAAGAGCGAAGAAAGGAAAAAAATCTTTAAAATCTGTTGATCCAGTGTTCGTTAGTATTTCATGTATGGAACGTGGTGTTTATCTAAATACTCTGTACCTAATTAATAAACAGTTGAAAACGTATTGAAGGAGAATAGAATAGAAGTGCAATTACACATTTGGTAAACACCTACATGACATTGGCAAGTTTGTGAAATAATAGTGAATTGTGATCATTTTGAAGGATTACCTACCAGACAGACCGAGCTCTCTACGAGAGAAATATAATTCTAATTATCTAGACTTGACTGCTGCCCTGTCTACTAGGTCCAACAAAGAAGTGCATACGATATGAATTTAAATATTCGTTTCTAAACAATTTTATAGAAGAATTCATCATGTTATTAATATAAAACCCACACCAGTATTAATAAACTTACTGTGTTTTGTGAAGATAAATCTTGATCAAGTGATTCTATAGAGTTCAAAGATGGATAAACTACCAATGTGTAGAATATGTTTAGTGCAGAATGTTCACATGTACGTAGTGGGCAACAAGAACTTGCATGAACTATATGAGAAGCTGACTGATATTCCAGTAAGTTGATGATATAATATGTGTTACCAACTAAGGTACAATATAGTAGCTTTGAAATATATTAGGTATTTGGTTCAGTGATACCAAAATGGATAATTCACTTTCAATTTCTCTCTAACAGATGCCACTTTAAAGTTTTCTCTAATATTCTCATTAGAGTGACAAGTATGGATGGCCATGATGATAGTATTGACAGTATATTAAAATATTTGAAAGTAGATCTTTTATTTATTTACCAAATAATTTTGTTGCAGTTTGTAACTGAAGACAGTAGACCAATACTCGCTTGTTTTGTCTGCTGTGCTCAACTGAAGAAATGCTACCGATTACTAACAAAATGTCTGGAAGCTGAAGAGCGGTTCGCTCAGATTATGAATGGAAACTACGAGGTGAGGTATTCTTCAGCAGAGATATAATCTCTAATGTGAAAGTAATGTCCTCGTGACAATCATCATAATTATTTAACTGTTACTGTAATCATTTTACAGCTAAAACCTTTAATAAACGGAGACCACTTAGAGATTTTCCATGGGTTAATTAACTCTCCAATACAGAGCATAAGTATAGTTGAAGATGGTCAAACAGAGAACATTGCTGTAAAAGAAGAATTACAAGCTGTTTGTGAGGGACTGGATGATATCATTGAGCCAAATGAGGAACATTCAAGTTATAACGAGGGTATGTTTTAAAATTTAAATAAAGATCCTTACCTTCTTAGTGTGTTGATGACAATTAAAATTGAGTCAGCCCAAATTTGGTGATGTGCTTGTCACTTGCAGTAGTGTCCATCAGCTCTTGTGATGTGCAAACAATGGGACCGGCAGGGTCCTTCTTTTTTCTTCCTTCATCTATGAATCTCCACCAACCTGCGTAGCATGACCGCCGTGGAAACGGGTTTTGTCAACGAAGAATCGACAAAATGACAGATTAATGACTGATGAAAAAAAGAAATCTGTGTTGAAACTGGTTTTCCTTGCTTCAGCTAATCTATGTCTGGAGTCTAAATTAATGGACAATAATACTAATAACAAATTGGGATTGACCCATCATCACTAACAGGACTTGGCTTGCGAGGGTGAGATATGTGGTTGATATGTGGGAAGTCGATTCTGTAATCATTGTTCCGATAGTCGTGACGGTGAATGGCTCAATTGTCTAGAACCTCAATCAAAGGAGGCTCTCGTTGGACAGTTAATGAGTTTGTTGAGTTGCTGTGAATGTGAGTTTGTTGGTTTCTGCACCCTATTGGCTGAACATATTTTGATATATCATACAGATAGACCAGGGATTCCTAAGGGGTCGACATAAATTAAAACTTATTTTTTGACCCCCTTTAATTAACTCAGGTTCTAAAATGAAACTTTCAAGATACTGTTTAAGTTGTGTTACATGTTTATTTTTTTTATTTTTTATTTAAAGCTTATTTTATTTTATTATAAAGTGATTCATAGTTGTGCTAGTTAAGTATTTATATGTTTTCTGTCATTAATTGAAGCCTTTTGGGTAAAAGCCTCCTCCATCCTTTTCCATTTCTCACTTTCTGCACCGAGATTCCACCAGTTCCTGCCTGCAACTTCAATTATATCGTCTGCCAACCGTTTCTTTGGTCTCCCGACTTTTCTTTTTTCCAGTGGGCCAGGCCACTTTGTCGACTGTGAGGTCCTTCTTTTGTCTGCGTATCCTGTCACCTGGCCCACCCATTGTCACTTCAGCTTCAAGGCTTGTTTAATGGCATCTGTCAGCTTTGTTTTCTTTCTTATCTCTTCACTTTTTACTTTCTCTTTTCTTCTTAAATTCATGATACTCCTTTCCATAGCTCGTTGGGTTGTAGGTATTTTATTTTTATCTTGTTTTTGTAGACCATTGTCTGGCAGCCGTATGTTAGTTGTCTGGCAGTTTGAGTACTATAAGCGACCTACCCAAATGTCCTTTCTTTGGTATTGTTCGTCGTTTCGTTGAGCTCCTTGAGTTATAAGTTGAGCTACATGTTAACTGACAAATGCTTGCACTGACTGGACAGGTCCACTCAAATCTGTATGGTTCTTTCTTCAAAAGACCGTCTTAGGCACTAATCTGCATAGTCCTCATGTGAATTGAGCAAGATTATGTCTGGACTTTAAAAGAGACTACGACCTCTGAGTTTGTTTCGGATGTTTCTTCTCAGAGTAATCAGGTACGAAACACCGGCCCCATCTAGTTTTAAAACATGACGTGTAAAAGTGTTTGTAAAAACCTACTTGCAAAATAAACATCATTTATCATTTAGGCTTGCAAAAATGCAGGTTTCTATTAACGTCTTTTTTACTGGCATGCTGTATTTTCCTTTCATTATTTCTTTTTGGGCCCAAAAGCTTTTCCATGCGCAGTTGACTATTCTATCCATTTCTTTTTCATTGCTATCTTGATTAAAGGATACTTATTTGCCGAGGTATATATTATTATACTCACTGACTTAATCATTTGGGTTTTGTTATCTACTTGGATTGGTTTCTGGAGGCCATTTGTCATCACTTTGGATTTACCGAAGATGAAACTGCGAACAGCAAAGTGAGGCCCGTCAAATTATGTCTCGCCGTGTACACTCAGACCAAACAAAAAGTTAAAACGCAACTCTGCGAACAGAGAAGTGAGGCCGGTTTCGTAAACATGTGCACTTATTGAGGCATAGTTTAATTGTTGTTTGATGTAAATGTGTGCGTGTGAGCGTGTATGAACAGAGCGAGATGTAATCTGCGCTGGCCTCACTTTATAGTTCGCAGCGCTTTTTCTTGGTTTTTTACTTGGTCTGAGGGATTTACTTGCATTCATCTGTAGTCCCACCTATTTGCTCTCTTCGCTTAGAGTCTGTACCATTTATTTTATTTAGGAGACAGGGGATCGCCCTGCCGGACTCCCCTTTCTATTGCAATCTCTTCTCCTTTTGTTCCTAGCCTTATTTTGCTAGAGCTGTTTGTGTAGATATTTTTCAGAATGGTTATATCACAGGTTATATGTAATTTTCTTCTATGTTGCAAGTCTTTAGTGCTTTCCATATGGAGGTATGAGATATGCTGTCGAATGCTTTTGTGTAGTCTATAAAGCCAATGTACAGTGATTGGTTGTGTTCATGTTAAGTTGTGTTACAAATATCAACTTCTATTAGTATGGAGGGTTATACAGGGTGTAAACAACCTCATCATGAAACCGTCAACCAAGCATTATGTACATCAAACCAAGTAACATTATGCAAATATTATTGCTGGGAAACGACTTTTTTTGAGGTGAAAAATCATGTTTTGTGGTAGAACTCAATGTAACGCACTCAAAACATTGTGCTGATGGATGGATTGAATAGAACGGGGGTCGTGTTCGTGTTTAAAGTAAAAATCTTACACTGTAATTGTTGTTGTTTAAAAAAACCTCAACAAGTCGATAAGCATGCAAAAGTTTTAAATAGTTAAGAAAGTTTTTTGTATCAATAGGAAAAAAAAAGAGATAGTATTTTTAAATTGGGCTGTGGGGGTCCAGGGTGTCAGTTTATTTTGGAAAAGGGGTCTCGTGCCCAAAATAGTTTGGGAATCCCTGGGATAGACCATAACCTGCGTTGGTACAAAGAATACTTTTTATCCTGTTAGGATTCTCGTGGGATAATTCCCGATTCACATGAGCGAAGCCGCCGACAGAAACTAGAGTTCAATAAGTTATACTTAATCTTCTAAATATATAAAAGAATAAACTGACTGACTGACTGACTCATCTATCAACGCACAGCCCAAACCGCTGGGTCTACAAATTCCAAATATGGCAAGAAGGTTCCTTATGTGGTCTAGGGGTGCACTAAGAAAGGATTTTTCAAAATTCATCCCCTAAGGGGGTTAAACGGGGCTCCAAAGTTTGTATGGGGAAACAAGATTAGTTAGACTATTTTATTCGAAACTTCACAGGAGTACTCCTATTAATAAATGAGTAGAAATGGGTTTCAGGTTTTTTCAAAATTCAACCCCTAAGAGGGAGAAATGGGGTAACAAAGCCTAAAATTCAACATAGGTATTGTTTTTATGGTGAATTGGGTCGGGTGTATTACAAAAACAACGATTTTAAGATTTAATGTGGCGCACCTGAAATACAATCATTCCCTGTTGGGATGCGATGCGGTTGAAATGACCAAAAAATCAATATGGGTGTCGATACCGAGATTATCAGGGGCGCTGATTACGAAAATGGCATTTATTTTGAGATCCAGAAGATGGCGGATTCGACTTCTATACAGGTTTATTTTTTATTTATTGTGATGATTTTGATAACGATGATGATGATTGTGATAATGATGATGATGATTATGATTAAGATGATGGTGATTGTGATAGTGATGGTGATGGTGATTGTGATTGTTATAGTGATAGTGATTGTAATGGTGATTGTGATGGTGATTGTGATGGTGATTGTGATGGTGATTGTGATGGTGATTGTGATGGTGATTGTGATGGTGATTGTGATGGTGACTGTGATGGTGATTGTGATGGTCATTATAACGGTGATTGTGATCGTGACGGTGTGTGATAGTGATGGTGATTGTGGTAATGATTGTGATAACGATGATGGTGATTATGATATTGACTTTGATTGTAATTGTGATGTTGATGGGGATTGTGATGGTGTTTTTGATAATGATTGTGATAATGATGGTGGTTGTGATAATGATGGTGGTTGCTGATAGTGATGGTGGTTGTGATAGTGATGGTGATTGTTATGATAATAATAAATTGTAATTATGAAATTTGGCACATACATAGATAGTTTATAACCTGGATTAACATGTAGGACACTATTTATCCCATTAGTATGATTCAGTGGGACCGTTACCGAACTTCACGCGGGCGAAGCCGCGGGCAACAGCTAGTAAATTATATTGATAAAAATATGTTTTAAGTCTACGTTGTGTTTTGTTATTTCTAGATAAATTCAATAAAGAATTGAATATTTATATACGAGTATAACAAATACTAATTATATTATCTAAATATATAAAAGAAGAAACTGACTGACTGACTCATCTATCAACGCACAGCCCAAACCGCTGGGTCTACAGATTTCAAATTTGGCAAGTAGGTTCCTTATGTGGTCTAGGGGTGCACTAAGAAAGGATTTTTCAAAATTCATCCCCTAAGGGGGTTAAACGGGGCTCCAAAGTTTGTATGGGGAAACAAGATTAGTAAGACAATTTGTATCTGCGTTTCCGTATCCGTGGATCTTTACGCCTTTGATCCGTATCCCGATCCGTGGATCTTGATGCCTATGATCCGCATCCGGATCTCCGGATTTGTATCTGCGTTTCCGTATCCGTGGACGCCTATTATCCGGATCCGTACCAGCGGTTCTTGACGCCTGTGATCCGCATCCGGAACTCCGGATTTGTATCGGCGTTTCCGTATCCGTGGATCTTTACGCCTATGATCCGTATCCGGATCCGTGCCCGTGGATCTTAACGCCTATGATCCGTATCCGGATCCGTACCCGGATCCGTACCCGCGGTTCTTGACGCCTATGATCCGTATCCGGATCCGTACCCGCGGATCTTGACGCCAATGTTCCGCACCCAGATCTGCGTATCCGTATCCGTGGATCTTTGATATTGTTGTGTACACTTGCGGCCTAAGCCAAATAAATATGTTTTCTTTCTTCTTTCTTTCTTTACCCGCGGATCTTGACGCCTAAGATCCGCATCCGGATCTGCAAATATGTATCTGCGTTTCCGTATCCGTGGATTTTTACGCCTATGATCCGTATCAGTGGATCTGGACGCCTATGATCTGCATCTGGATCTCCGGATTTGTATCTGCGTTTCCGTATCCGTGGATCTTTACGCCTATGATCCAGATCTGGATCCGTACCCGTAGATCTTTACGTCTATGATCCGTATCCGGATCCGTACCCGCGGTTCTTGACGCCTATGATCCGTATCCGGTTCCGTACCCGCGGATCTTGACGCCTAAGATCCGCATCCGGATCTCCGGATATGTATCTGCGTTTCCGTATCCGTGGATCTTTACGCCTGATAAATAAATGATAAATGATGTTTATTTTGCAAGTAGGTTTTTACAAACACTTTTACACGTCATTTTTTTAAAACTAGATGGGGCCGGTGTTTCGTACCTGACTACTCTGAGAAGAAACAGCCGGAACAAACACAGAGGTCATAGTCTCTTTTAAAGTCCAGACAATTTTGCTCAATTCACATGAGGACTATGCAGATTAGTGTCTGAGATGGTCTTTTGAAGAAAGAACCATACAGATTTGAGTGGACCTGTCCAGTCAGTGCAAGCATTTGTCAGTTAACGTGTAGCTCGACTTATAACTCAAGGAGCTCAACGAAACGACGAACAATACCAAAGAAAGGACATTTGGGTAGGTCGCTTAGAGTACTCAAACTGTCAGACAGTTGTGGGAAAAAATAAACAAAAAATATAAATGTGACCCACATGGTCCCCACATTCACAATAATCATATAAAATTCATAAGTTCTATTCAAAAATAATGTAAATAAAAATCACAAAAATCATTAAAAGTCACAATGATGATAAAAAAAAGTAAAATACTTAACAAAATAAGTATTCATATCAAATAAGTAAATGTCAAATAAAAAAATAATAAAGTAAAAAATAATAAAATACATGTCAAAACATTAAATGTCTGAGTGTATAAAAAGGAAAAGAAAAAATAAAAAAAGGAAAAGAAAGGAATAAAGAAAGGAAGGAAGGAAAGGAGGAAACAAGCGAAGTCCGAGGCTTCGACATTCACAGAGCAAATTTCATTAGAGCAGCTTAATCCCAAGCCTTTTTATCTTCGAGATAGTGATTAACATGATAGTAGGCTTTCAGGCACAGCTGCCGTTTTATAAACGATTTGAATTTATTTAGGCTTATTGCTTGAATTTGGCTCGGCAGTTTATTGTAAAAACGTATACATGGCATCTGCAGGCCTATTATGTAACTTTCTGATATCCAGTGACTATCAAGCTTCGGTTGTACACCGAACTTTGTTGACAACCGTGAATGTCATATTATTGGTATTATGTAACACACTGAGTGGATATCACTTTACGGTGACTAACAGCGCGCTTCGCCTCAGCAGTTGACCACTCTATTTTTTATCGCCAATCTGGCAGCTAAGTTAAGTAGCGCCCGTTGAGCATTACAATACTTGGTTTTAGGGAACATTTTATAATAAGCGGTTTATATAACATGTGACATTACTGACAATGACATTGTTATTGTAAATAAATATGTTTACTTATGGATAACTTCTTTATTTGATAAAGGAACCGATAATGTATGACTTAGAATGTGTTAAGTATTTGTGCAAGCCTGTATAAATTGTGATAACTCGTATAACTGTCATAAAGGTGTAGAAATAACTTATTCTGCTTTTTTTTTGTTTCCTACACCTTTATGAACTTGGAGGGTTGTATTGATAATTTTGATGATTATAATTCTGTAACTACATACGTCTTACAGCTGCGAATAATATTTTAATCAACATACGACCTAACACGGGCCTGCTAATTGCAAAAAACGTAAGAAAATTTGAATTTCGCGGGCTACCCTGGAGCATTCACCTTAGTAAGGCCCAGCGCAAACCGCTGCAGGCGCGGCTTAACTACCTTGACATACGGTAAATATATAAGATATAGGCGCACGCGGTGCTCAGAGCGCCCTCAAGCCACTGCAAGAACATGCGCGCGACTGCTCCAGTCAACGCCGTGCTGCTCTGCGCTCCGCCGCCGCACCACGAGAGCGAGTTGTCTGTACAAAATATCGAACAGCACTATTAATGGGCGCGCTCGGAGTAGCTGCGCGCCGCTCCGCTCAAGGGCTCTCAGCGCCGCTCGGGGCCCGCGGATCCGCCAGCACGTTTTAGGGAAATGCGCTCCACCGCGCCTCCAGCGGTGTGCGCTGGGCCTAAAGGCCTAAAAGTATTACGAGCTACTAATAAAACTATTTATCTCTAATTAATTATTTAAGTAAGCCTTTTCATTTATAACTACAAGGATCTTTTGGCGCGTGGCTGAAATCAGAACTAACGATACCATTCCGATTAGTTTATTAGCAACTAATATTAATACAAGAAAATAAATATTTTAGAACATCACAAGCTATCTAAACAATAAAACAACAAAAGACATAATGTTTGCACAGAAATCGGCATAGGTGTATATCACAAAACCTTCTAGAACACTACCTATGAGTAACGTCTATCACGATAGCAACTTCACACTCAGTTGTTATCAATTTGATGTCCATTATGCTTACATAATCGCAATTTTAGAAGTATCGATACGAAAGCATCTGTCAAAATGATTTACGGTGACTAACAGCCACGATGTTCACCAATGACGTCATATTTGATCGCGTTTGGTCATACATAATACGAAACTAACCTTTTGACAGTTAATTGATATACACTGAGCCCAGTTGCTATCAATTCGAGCTGTCAACAGAGATACATAAGCCCTGCTGAACGTACCCCCTATTTTTTTGAGCCTCGTTGCAGGAACAACAAATTTGTGTTTGTTCCTCGTATTTATGTTGTGGATATCACTGTATTTTTTAAACAAATTAATATTTTTGTGTGCGTACAAAAGGTTTTCATAAATAAACTGAGAAGGGACAGTAAGAAAAGGCGAAGGCAGTTGACGCAAATGATCCGCACCCGGATCTGCGTTTCCGTATCCGCGGATCTTGACGCAAATGATCCGCACCCGGATCTGCGTTTCCGTATCCGTGGATCTTTACACCTATGATCCGTAACCGGATCCGTATCCGCCCATCTTGACGCCACTGTTCCGCACCCGGATCTGCGTATCCGTATCCGTGGATCTGTACGCCTATTATCCGGATCCGTAACCGTGGATCTTGACGCCTTTGATCCGTATCCGGATCCATGGATCTTGACGCCAATGATCCGCATCTGGATCTGCGGATTCGTATCTGCGTATCCGTATCCATGGATCTTTACGCCTATGATCCGTATCCGCGAATCTTGACGCCAATGATCCGCACCCGGATCTGCGTATCCGTAACCGTGGATCTTTACGCCTATGATCCGCATCCGGATCTCCGGATTTGTATCTGCGTTTCCGTATTCGTGGATCTTTACGCCTATTATCCGTATCCGGATCTTGACGCCTATGATCCGTGTCCGAATCACCGGATTTGTATCTGCGTTTCCGTATCCGTGTATCTTTACGCCTTTGATCCGTATCCGGATCTCCGGAATTGTATCTGCGTTTCCGTATCCGTGGATCTTTACGCTTATTATCCGTATCCGGATCCGTACCCGCGGTTCTTGACGCCTGTGATCCGCATCCGGATCTCCGGATTTGTATCTGCGTTTCCGTATCCGTGGATCTTAACGCTTATTATCCGTATGCGGATCCGTACCCGCGGTTCTTGACGCCTGTGATCCGCATCCGGATCTCCGGATTTGTATCTGCGTTTCCGTATCCGTGGATCTTTACGCCTATGATCCGTATCCGGATCCGTATCCGCGGTTCTTGACGCCTATGATCCGTATCCGGATCCGCACCCGCGGATCTTAACGCCTATGATCCGCATCCGGATCTCCGGATATGTATCTGCGTTTCCGTATCCTTGGATCTTTACGCCTATGATCCGTATCCGCGTCTTCTGACGCAAATGATCCGCACCCGGATCTGCGTTTCCGTATCCGTGGACCTTTACGCCTATGATCCGTATCCGGATCCGTATCCGCGCATCTTGACGCCAATGTTCCGCACCCGGATCTGCGTATCCGTAACCGTGGATCTTTACGCCTATGATCCGCATCCGGATCTCCGGATTTGTATCTGCGTTTCCGTATTCGTGGATCTTTACGCCTATTATCCGTATCCGGATCTTGACGCCTATGATCCGTGTCCGGATCACCGGATTTGTATCTGCGTTTCCGTATCCGTGTATCTTTACGCCTATGATCCGCATCCGGATCTCCGGAATTGTATCTGCGTTTCCGTATCCGTGGATCTTTACGCTTATTATCCGTATCCGTATCCGTACCCGCGGTTCTTGACGCCTGTGATCCGCATCCGGATCTCCGGATTTGTATCTGCGTTTCCGTATCCGTGGATCTTAATGCTTATTATCCGTATCCGGATCCGTACCCGCGGTTCTTGACGCCTGTGATCCGCATCCGGATCTCCGGATTTGTATCTGCGTTTCCGTATCCGTGGATCTTTACGCCTATGATCCGTATCCGGATCCGTATCCGCGGTTCTTGACGCCTATGATCCGCTTCCGGATCTCCGGATATGTATCTGCGTTTCCGTATCCTTGGATCTTTACGCCTATGATCCGTATCCGCGTCTCTTGACGCAAATGATCCGCACCGGGATCTGCGTTTCCGTATCCGTGGACCTTTACGCCTATGATCCGTATCCGGATCCGTATCCGCGCATCTTGACGCCAATGTTCCGCACCCGGATCTGCTTATCCGTATCCGTGGATCTTGACGCCTATGATCCGTATCCGGATCCGTACCCGCGGTTCTTGACGCCTGTGATCCGCATCCGGATCTCCGGATTTGTATCTGCGTTTCCGTATCCCTGGATCTTTACGCCTATGATCCGCATCCGGATCTCCGGATTTGTATCTGCGTTTCCGTATTCGTGGATCTTTACGCCTATGATCCGCATCCGGATCTCCGGATTTGTATCTGCGTTTCCGTATCCGTGGATCTTTACGCCTATGATCCGCATCCGGATCTCCGGATTTGTATCTGCGTTTCCGTATCCGTGGATCTTTACGCCTATGATCCGCATCCGGATCTCCGGATTTGTATCTGCGTTTCCGTATCCGTGGATCTTTACGCCTATGATCCGCATCCGGATCTCCGGATTTGTATCTGCGTTTCCGTATTCGTGGATCTTTACGCCTATTATCCGTATCCGGATCTTGACGCCTATGATCCGTGTTTGGATCACCAGATTTGTATCTGCGTTTCCGTATCCGTGGATCTTTACGCCTATGATCCGCATCCGGATCTCCGGATTCGTATCTGCGTTTCCGTATCCGTGGATCTTTACGCCTATGATCCGCATCCGGATCCCCGGATTTGTATCTGCGTTTCCGTATCCGTGGATCTTTACGCCTATGATCCGCATCCGGATCTCCGGATTTGTATCTGCGTTTCCGTATTCGTGGATCTTTTCGCCTATTATCCGTATCCGGATCTTGACGCCTATGATCCGTGTCCGGATCACCGGATTTGTATCTGCGTTTCCGTATCCGTGTATCTTTACGCCTATGATCCGCATCCGGATCTCTGGATTTGTTTCTGCGTTTCCGTATCCGTGGATCTTTACGCCTATGATCCGTATCAGGATCCGTATCCGTAGATATGGACGTGGTTTAGTGGTGTAATTTATGAAAAAAACAATCGTAAATCTGGTTTTTTATTTGAAAAAACGGGGTTGTTTGCGATTTTTTGTGGTCACTGGTACCCCCAAATGGTGACTTTTGACTCGGATCTTCGGCGGCGGCGGTGACAGACCGGTGTCAATAATATCTGCGCCGCAAGTGCCATCTAACGCCGTCGGACTGAACTGAGAGGGCGACGCCATCTGGCTGCTCCTAGTTGTACCGCTATGGTAAAGTGTGCGGCTTGCGGAAGATTCCTTTCGGCAAAAGGGGGCGCTACGTGTAGTAACATGGCGTGCCATAATAGATTTCATCTTGCTTGCTTGCCGCTGCCCGAACAGTCACAGATAAGCAGCGACTGGCTGTGCCCAGAGTGCAGGAAGAGGTTGCCCAGAAGTATTAGTGGCGCCACACTCCCCAGGGACGGTGATACCTCTGCATTACCTTCGGCGGCGCCGGAAGTAGCGTCATCAGCGCCGGCGGCTGCGGTAGGGGTGGCTTCGTCTGCGGTAGCAGCTCCGGTTGTGGCGGTGTCGTCGGTGGCAGCTCCAGTTGCTGTCCGTGGCGGTATGGTTGTGTCACCTGTTGCGGTGGCTAAGGATTCTGAGGCTAAGCCCCCTGCTACGGTGGCTAAGGTGCTGTCCCGGGCTGGGAGCGAACAGGCGACTGACGGGGAATCCTCCTCACTGGAAACCCAGCCAACCCTCCGCGAAGAAATCAGGCTCTTCCGCTCAGAACTGCGTGAGGTCAGGGATGAGATGCGAGAGTTCCGTCGCGAAATGGCTGGCTTGCACTCGTCGATGGGAGCTTGTAGTGAACGGGTCGACAGCCTGGAGGCTAGACTCGAGGCCCTGGAAACCAGGCAAAGTGCCGCCCTGCCTGACACCAAAGTAAACCAGCTGGAGCGGATTGTGACGCAGCTGCAGTTAGAGCTCAACGACCGCGAGCAGGACTTGCTTGGCGCCGACTTGGAGATTGCCAACATCCCTGAGGTCCCGGGTGAGAATGTGCTCCACACTGTTGGGCTAGTGGCGGCGAAGCTTGGTGTGGGTCTCGATGAGCGGGACATAGTGTTCGCGCAACGAGTAGGCCTAAGGTCTGACCGTGAGCCGCAGACGGCGGGCGCGGCGATTCCGGCCGGAGGAGCGGGCCCGGCAGGAGCAGGGGCTGCGCCGGCGCGAGCTCGGCGCATCGTGGTGCGCCTGACGCGTCGCGGGCTGCGCGACGATCTGTTGAAAAGCGCGCGCGTGCGCCGTGGCGCCACCACCACGGACCTCGGCCTCTCTGCGCCTTCACGTCGCATCTACGTGAACGAGAGACTCACCAAAACTAATAAGCAGCTGTTTTACCGTGTGCGTGAGGCTGGCAGCCGTCTCGGGTACGGAAGTATACGTGGACGAAATTCGGCCGCATCCTGGCTAAGCAGGGTGAAGGCAAGCCCACCTACTGCATCCGCTCGGAGGAGGACTTTGCCCGGGTTTTTGGTCGTGAGGTGTCTGCTGAAAATCAGGTATAACAGTTCTGTCGCATTTGTATCTCACGTAGGATATCTTTTTTCTAAATCTAAACACTATTTACTACCTATTAGTGTATATCAGTTTTTAAGCTTATTCCGTGCAAGGTCAGCTCTCTTCCTGTCTCAGTATAATATCATGATTGTGTTCTGGGGCCCAGATGCACAATCATTCTTTATATATTATGTACATTATTTATATATGATAACACAGCTTTTCATTTATACCTTTACAGTGCTAACTATTCTATGTATGTTTTTACAAACGACATTATATTCTACACACCTTATAATATCTTCACAACATTTTTTATTTTTTTTCTGTGCTTCATACTTTAAACGATTTACATCATACATTATGCCAAATGAATATTCTATATTTCTAACTCTAGTTACAAATGAACAAGACTAAAAATCTTAAAGTTGGTTTTTTCAACGCGGGGTCGTTGGGTTCACGCCATGACGAATTTCTTGCCGCTATGGAAAGTCTCGAGGTGGATATTATGGCACTAAATGAGACTTGGCTCAGGCAGGGTGAGGAAGGACGTGCGCCGACAGTCCCGGGCTACCGGCTGCGGCATGTGCCGCGACCGGCTAGCGTGCGCGGAGGACGGGGGGGCGGCGTGGGCTTCTACCTGCGCCGCGGAGTGCGCGCGCGCGCCTTGCCGCACCCACCAACGTCGCAAGTCGAACAGATGTGGCTGAGACTCAACATCAATACGCAATCAGTTATCGTTGGCACTGCATACAGACCGCCGTGGCTTGATGTGAATGTTTTTCTGGATGCGATCACTGATTCTCTTTCCTCTTTTGCCAATGCGGACATGGTTCTCCTAGTGGGTGACTTCAACGTTAATGTTTTAAACCCCTCTGACAACAAAACTAAGCTTCTAAATAACTTTTTACATTGTTGCAAGCTTAGACAAATTGTTACTGAGCCGACTCATTTTACAGACCATAGCGAAACTTTAATTGATGTTGCGTGCACTGACGCCCGCGTGTGTGGGCACTCAGTTTCACACATACCCGAACTCGGTCAGCACGCAATTATAAGCATAGAATTAAATTTTAAAGTAGAGAAGCCTATCCCGCACTGGATTATGTATATAGACCGCTTAAAGATGTTGTCCCTGAACTTTTTAATGATGACTTAAACAAAATTGACTGGGAACATATTGAAAGTCTTGAAGATGTGAACTCAATGGTTGAGAGTTTTAATCAATACATTTTGGCGCTGTTTGATTTGCATGCACCCATTAAAAAAGTTTTAATGAAAGAAAAGTCACTTCCGTGGATAACCTACACTGTAAAGGAAATGATGAAGCAGCGTGACAAGTGTCATGTAAAGTCTAAAGCTACAAAATCGGATAATCATAGAAAATCTTATACAGAGTTAAAATACCTAGTAAGAACGGCAATTGAGACCGAGAAGTGCGCATATTTTAAAACTTATATCAATAATAACATTACACAGCCTAAGAAGTTATGGAGTCATATCAAGTCCACAATTATTAACACAAAAAAATCAGAGCACAGTCTGCCGCACTTCTGTAACAATCCAGATACTATTAACCAGCACTTCCTGGATGTTCCTGGCAGTGGAGAGGTTGCTACTGCAGACTTAACATATTTTGAACAACATCGGCACAGTGACGGTAACTTCCAGCTTGAGCCTGTTCAGGAGGAAGCTGTGCTGAGAATCCTGCGTAGTCTCGGATCCAACGCGCAGGGCTCTGACCGGATATCTCTGGAGATGCTGATGTTGACGCTCCCTCGTACTCTTTCAGTCATTACAGCTATCATCAACGGATCCATCGTAACTGCTTCCTTTCCGGATCTGTGGAAAATGGCAATTGTCAGACCTATCCCTAAGGTTCCCAACCCATCCAGTGTGAGGGATCTCCGCCCTATCAGCCTGCTCCCTTGTTTATCCAAAATTTTGGAAAGGGTTGTCTCTAACCAGCTTAGAGCATATCTGGAGAACAATGGTATTTTACCTCAGGCACAATCCGGATTTCGTAGAGGCCACAGCACAACAACTGCCCTACTGGATGTGGTTGGGAACATCCTTGAGGCCAGAGACCCAGAGGGAAAGGGTACCCTCCTTGTTCTCCTAGATTTTTCACGTGCTTTTGACTCGATCAACACCTCGCTTCTTCTCGCCAAACTGACTTATTATGGGTGTAACGTCGAAACAGTAAAATGGTTTGAGAGTTACCTCACTAATCGCTCGCAATTCGTCCAGGTGTCAAGTGACAATGGAGATACTATGTCCTCTATTCCGAAGCACGTGAGCAGGGGTGTACCGCAGGGATCGATCCTTGGCCCACTCCTTTTCATCTTGTACAGTGCTGACATTATCAAATGTTTGATCAACACCAGGTTCCATCTGTACGCTGATGATCTGCAGATGTACCTCCCTTTCGGCACCCAGGACACTGCTGAAACAGTAAAAAGCATAAATGAAGATCTGGAGAGAATCTCTGATTGGTCCAGAAGAAACTCCCTGGTTCTAAATCCAACTAAGTCCAAATATCTTGTGATGGGATCCAGAGTTTTTCTTAACAAAATGCTAACTTGCAACCTGGACCTCAGGATTGATGGTTGTGGTATTGAAAGGGTTCTGGAAGCTCGTAACCTTGGGGTAGTTTTTGATGGGCAGCTGAACTTTCAAACGCACATTCTGGAGGCCGTGCGCAACTGCTTCTACCGACTCAAGCTTTTGTATCGTGTCCGTCCCTACATAAGTGTGGATATGCGAGTCATGCTTTGTGAATCACTAGTCCTATCCAAGCTGAACTACGCTGACACAGTGTATGGGGCTTGCATTCTCGGTAGAAGTCAGAAGCTAATCCAGCGGGTACAGAATGCATGTGCAAGGTTCTGTTACAATGTGACCCCTAGAACCCACATCACTCCATTTTTGAATAGGGGTAATTTGATGAGAATGTCAGCGCGGAGAAAGCTTCACCTGGCTACCCTACTTTTTGGCACTATTCTCACAAAAAAGCCAGATTATTTATACAAAAAACTGTGTTGGTCGCGTGATATTAACAAAATAAAAACCAGAGCATCATCATACCTGATGTTGGCCTCCTCCCACAGAACTGCCGCATTCCGTGGTAGTTTCAAATTTGCTGCCAGTCGCTGCTGGAACGACCTCCCGCCACCTTTTCGTGCTCTAAAAACAGTTGGTACTTTTAGAATTAAATTCAAACGATATTTACTCGAACAACAAAGGGATTCTGCTGATTGACTTACTTTGTTCTGCACGCAGCTCGCATTGGTGACCGGAGCATCTGGTTTATTTATTACTACTGTTATTATTTATCTTGCACTGTGGATAATACTTTACATTCTAGTGTCTGGCAGTGAATCCTCGATACCTGGTTGCACCTAAATGCTGTTAATTGTGATTGGGTCAGTCGTTGTCACCTTTTCCTTTCGGTAAAGTTACCGAAAGGAAAAGGTGACGACGCACTACTTGGTAATTATTTTTTGTCCACATAAACTTAAGTTTCTAGCCTCAAGATAAATTATTTTATACGATCACTGCACACTATCTGTTTATATTACTTAAAGTACCTAATATTGTCATTGATTCATGATTGATTTATTGTTTTGGTTTTTCTTTGCTGACACTGATGATATATTACTAGTATTTCTACACAGAGTACAGTAATTACTATCTCTCTATGAACAAATGTCTGCGTCCGCGTCTCTGTCAGTGTTGCCATGCAACCATGCATAGACAAACCGTGGTGACGTGGGGTGTACATACATACATAAAATTATATTTTTATTCTGTTCTTTAGCCTATTCTTATTACACATTAAATATTTATATTTATTTATTATTATTATTTTGTATTATAAATTTATATTCGTATATGACCGTGGCATCACTCTGGGCCCTATCAGAATACCAGCGCTGTGACATTTTTATTTTTTTAAATGTCACAGCAATTTGCTGAGATAGGAGCCTTTTGGCCTTGCACAGGACCATTTTGATTGTTTTTTTTTTCTCTTGTTTACTTTTTTATATAATGTTGTAATTTCTATTGTATCTTTTTGTTTCTGTTTATCCTGTGTGAGTCAATAAATACTTTTCTTTCTTTCTTTCTTTAGATGTTGACGCCTTTGATCCGTATCCGGATCCGTGGAACTTGATGCCTATGATCCGCATCCGGATCTCCGGAATTGTATCTGCGTTTCCGTATCCGTGGATCTTTACGCTTATTATCCGTATCCGGATCCGTACCCGCGGTTCTTGACGCCTGTGATCCGCATCCGGTTCTCCGGATTTGTATCTGCGTTTCCGTATCCGTGAATCTTTACGCTTATTATCCGTATACGGATCCGTACCCGCGGTTCTTGACGCCTGTGATCCGCATCCGGATCTCCGGATTTGTATCTGATTTTCCGTATCCGTGGATCTTTACGCCTATGATCCGCATCCGGATCTCCGGATTTGTATCTGCGTTTCCGTATCCGTGGATCTTTACGCCTATGATCCGCATTCGGATCTCCGGATTTGTATCTGCGTTTCCGTATCCGTGGATCTTTACGCCTATGATCCGTATCCGCGCATCTTGACGCCAATGTTCCGCACCCGGATCTGCTTATCCGTATCCGTGGATCTTGACGCCTATGATCCGTATCCGGATCCGTACCCGCGGTTCTTGATGCCTGTGATCCGCATCCGGATCTCCTGATTTGTATCTGCGTTTCCGTATCCGTGGATCTTTACGCCTATGATCCGCATCCGGATCTCCGGATTTGTATCTGCGTTTCCGTATTCGTGGATCTTTACGCCTATGATCCGCATCCGGATCTCCGGATTTGTATCTGCGTTTCCGTATCCGTGGATCTTTACGCCTATGATCCGCATCCGGATCTCCGGATTTGTATCTGCGTTTCCGTATCCGTGGATCTTTACGCCTATGATCCGCATCCGGATCTCCGGATTTGTATCTGCGTTTCCGTATCCGTGGATCTTTACGCCTATGATCCGCATCCGGATCTCCGGATTTGTATCTGCGTTTCCGTATTCGTGGATCTTTACGCCTATTATCCGTATCCGGATCTTGACGCCTATGATCCGTGTCCGGATCACCGGATTTGTATCTGCGTTTCCGTATCCGTGGATCTTTACGCCTATGATCCGCATCCGGATCTCCGGAATTGTATCTGCGTTTCCGTATCCGTGGATCTTTACGCTTATTATCCGTATCCGGATCCGTACCCGCGGTTCTTGACGCCTGTGATCCGCATCCGGATCTCCGGATTTGTATCTGCGTTTCCGTATCCGTGGATCTTTACGCTTATTATCCGTATACGGATCCGTACCCGCGGTTCTTGACGCCTGTGATCCGCATCCGGATCTCCGGATTTGTATCTGATTTTCCGTATCCGTGGATCTTTACGCCTATGATCCCGGATTTGCATCCGGATCTCCGGATTTGTATCTGCGTTTCCGTATCCGTGGATCTTTACGCCTATGATCCGCATTTGGATCTCCGGATTTGTATCTGCGTTTCCGTATCCGTGGATCTTTACGCCTATGATCCGTATCCGCGCATCTTGACGCCAATGTTCCGCACCCGGATCTGCTTATCCGTATCCGTGGATCTTGACGCCTATGATCCGCATCCGGATCTCCGGATTTGTATCTGCGTTTCCGTATTCGTGGATCTTTACGCCTATGATCCGCATCTGGATCTCCGGATTTGTATCTGCGTTTCCGTATCCGTGGATCTTTACGCCTATGATCCGCATCCGGATCTCCGGATTTGTATCTGCGTTTCCGTATCCGTGGATCTTTACGCCTATGATCCGCATCCGGATCTCCGGATTTGTATCTGCGTTTCCGTATCCGCGGATCTTTACGCCTATGATCCGCATCCGGATCTCCGGATTTGTATCTGCGTTTCCGTATTCGTGAATCTTTACGCCTATTATCCGTATCCGGATCTTGTCGCCTATGATCCGTGTCCGGATCACCGGATTTGTATCTGCGTTTCCGTATCCGTGGATCTTTACGCCTATGATCCGCATCCGGATCTCCGGATTTGTATCTGCGTTTCCGTATCCGTGGATCTTTACGCCTATGATCCGCATCCGGATCTCCGGATTTGTATCTGCGTTTCCGTATTCGTGGATCTTTACGCCTATTATCCGTATCCGGATCTTGACGCCTATGATCCGTGTCCGGATCACCGGATTTGTATCTGCGTTTCCGTATCCGTGTATCTTTACGCCTATGATCCGCATCCGGATCTCTGGATTTGTTTCTGCGTTTCCGTATCCGTGGATCTTTACGCCTATGATCCGTATCAGGATCCGTATCCGTAGATGTTGACGCCTTTGATCCGTATCCGGATCCGTGGATCTTGATGCCTATGATCCGCATCCGGATCTCCAGAATTGTATCTGCGTTTCCGTATCCGTGGATCTTTACGCTTATTATCCGTATCCGGATCCGTACCCGCGGTTCTTGACGCCTGTGATCCGCATCCGGATCTCCGGATTTGTATCTGCGTTTCCGTATCCGTGGATCTTTACGCTTATTATCCGTATCCGGATCCGTACCCGCGGTTCTTGACGCCTGTGATCCGCATCCGGATCTCCGTATTTGTATCTGATTTTCCGTATCCGTGGATCTTTACGCCTATGATCCGTATCCGGATCCGTATCCGCGGTTCTTGACGCCTATGATCCGTATCCGGATCCGTACCCGCGGATCTTGACGCCTATGATCCGCATCCGGATCTCCGGATATGTATCTGCGTTTCCTTATCCTTGGATCTTTACGCATATGATCCGTATCCGGATCCGTATCCGCGCATCTTGACGCCAATGTTCCGCACCCGGATCTGCGTATCCGTATCCGTGGATCTTTGATTTTGTTGTGTACACTTGCGGCCTAAGCCAAACAAATATGTTTTCTTTCTTCTTTTTTTCTTTACCCGCGTATCTTGACGCCTAAGATCCGCATACGGATCTCTAAATATGTATCTGCGTTTCCGTATCCGTGGATCTTCACGCCTATGATTCGCATCCGGATCTCTGGATTTGTTTCTGCGTTTCCGTATCCGTGGATCTGTACGCCTATGATCCGTATCAGGATCCGTATCCGTAGATGTTGACGCCTTTGATCCGTATCCGGATCCGTGGATCTTGATGCCTATGATCCGCATCCGGATCTCCGGAATTGTATCTGCGTTTCCGTATCCGTGGATCTTTACGCTTATTATCCGTATCCGGATCCGTACCCGCGGTTCTTGACGCCTGTGATCCGCATCCGGATCTCCGGATTTGTATCTGCGTTTCCGTATCCGTGGATCTTTACGCTTATTATCCGTATCCGGATCCGTACCCGCGGTTCTTGACGCCTGTGATCCGCATCCGGATCTCCGTATTTGTATCTGATTTTCCGTATCCGTGGATCTTTACGCCTATGATCCGTATCCGGATCCGTATCCGCGGTTCTTGACGCCTATGATCCGTATCCGGATCCGTACCCGCGGATCTTGACGCCTATGATCCGCATCCGGATCTCCGGATATGTATCTGCGTTTCCGTATCCTTGGATCTTTACGCATATGATCCGTATCCGGATCCGTATCCGCGCATCTTGACGCCAATGTTCCGCACCCGGATCTGCGTATCCGTATCCGTGGATCTTTGATTTTGTTGTGTACACTTGCGGCCTAAGCCAAACAAATATGTTTTCTTTCTTCTTTTTTTCTTTACCCGCGTATCTTGACGCCTAAGATCCGCATACGGATCTCTAAATATGTATCTGCGTTTCCGTATCCGTGGATCTTCACGCCTATGATTCGCATCCGGATCTCCGGATTCGTATCTGCGTTTCCGTATCCGTGGATCTTAACGCCTATGATCCGGATCCGTATCCGCGGTACTTGACGCCTATGATCCGTATCCGGATCCGTACCCGCGGATCTTGACGCCTATGATCCGCATCCGGATCTCCGGATATGTATCTGCGTTTCCGTATCCGTGGATCTTTACGCCTATGATCCGTATCCGCGGATCTTGACGCAAATGATCCGCACCCGGATCTGCGTTTCCGTATCCGTTGATCTTTACGCCTATGATCCGGATCTAAAGGAAAATATAAATCGTAAGGAATACTTCTGAAGAACACGACAACACGCGAGCTGCGCGCAGCTCGCGCACCCACGCAAATACCAGTTATTATACTATATAAAGCTTAATTACCACTGACTCACTGACTCACTTATTGACATAATTGTTCTCCCAGATGGTGGATGGGGAGGTGGGTATATTTTGACAGATTCGTAAACAAGTAACTCCCGCGAGTAAGGGAAAAGTGCCAAACCTCCCCTTTTCGCCCCTTCCTTCCCCTTCCTATCGTATCTCGGAAACAAAGAGACCCGTATTTTACGTTTTTTACGGATTCGTATAGAGGAGGCTCGGGAAAGTAATAACCAGTTTTTAAAGTGGCCCCCCTTGCCCCCCTTTTCACCCCCTTTAGGCGGATCTCGGAAATTGAAAGACTTGGAACATTTTTTTTTTCAGATTCATATAAAGGGGCAACGCGTTAGTCGAAATCATTTTTCAAAACTCCCCACTCTCCTTCCCTTTACCCCTCCCCCCATCGTATCTCGGAAACTAGGACAAGTAGCGGCTTTTTGATTTTTACTGTACTTATTATTGAGGGGCGTTTAAATTTGTATACCCTCCTCTCCCCAACCTCCCCTAAAATTGAAAGGGCTGTAACTTCGTAACGGTTAGAGATAGCCATTGGGTGCTTGAACAAATATTATAGTAGGCGCCAAAACCTGTCTGGTGGTAGGTAGGTTCTGAGTGGAGCAAAGCGTAACTCAGCTTGTAACGTTTCTAATGAATTCTTTTTTTTTTACTTTTTTTTTAATGAATTAGGTTTTAGAATGTTTTAGGGGTTCTTAAGGGTTTTCATACTGGTAACAGTGTAGTAGTGGTTTAGTTGTAACGGATTTTCCAATTATTTTAGGGAGTCCTATGGATTCTCAAAATTTTATGATGGTAAGGAATACTTCTCAAGAACACGACAACACGCGAGCTGCGCGCAGCTCGCGCACCCACGCAAATACTAGTTCATATATAAAACTAGAAATGCTCATGACTGTTTTTGTTTACTTACAGATCTAAAACCAGTAAATCTATTTGACAGCTATCTGGATATAGAAGACATACAACTACAGTCACAGCATTCAGAATCAGATTCAGAAGAGGAATTGCCTTTCTTGGGGTTTGAAACTGAAGTGGTAGAAGAACTAGAAGTATCTGCAAAGAAACGAAAAGCTAAGAAGACAAACAGTAAGTATTTGTTTGTTTATCAATAGGCTGGCGAACAGCCAATGGTGGACCGATAAGACTGGTCTACCCAGACCTGACTGACAGGAAGTCGTTAACGTATGCATTAGGGTGGAGCGTCATTTTTGTTTTTCAGATTTTCGAATCTTGATAGTTCTCGGCTAGGCCCGTGGATGGGTGACCCCTGACATACCGACTTAAGCCGTTCGTTAATTGATGAGCTCATCAAATCTCACTTGTTCAAGTATTGGGCAAACTGCAGAGGCTAATGCACAGTCTATAACTTTCAGAAGAGTTAGCTGAATGTTACTGCATATGTAGATGCAGATAGGACAAGCGATCACGAGCGAAAACGATCGTAGATCTTACATTGATTTTGTTTTCAAACTTGGTAGTAGCACCATATCATGGGAGAGTAGAAAACAAAAAAACAGTGGCTCTCTCTAGCACGGAGGCTGAGTATAATTACGTCCTTATCTTGTAAAGAAGCTTTGTTTGTTAAAAAAATCTTGCATGAACTACTTGGAAAGTTAAGGGCAGATGGCCCCGAATTTAACATTTTTAAAACAATCTGAGACAAAGAATTTAGTGTTTTAAATTTTGAAAAAAATATATGTATTCGTTAAGGATCTTGTCTACTCAAAATCGGTTTTATCCATTTAATTACATTCAGTTGCAAGACCTAATGAACTTCACTCGATAGAAAAAAAATCGCAAAGTTACCCCTTTTTAGAACGTTTTTTCAATATTATGACTATACTACTGATTTTTTACATTTAATTTTTGTACTATAATAAAGAAACTAATTAGTCATAGATAAATTCGCAGAGTTTGACTTGATAAAATGATTTTCTTAATTACTACGTTTAAATATGAATTAAAAGCGCCAGCGGCGACTCCGACAGGGCCGTTCAGTCGCGCGCTGGCGCTTATGGACGACGGACCTGTGTCAGTTTTTTCCGCGACAACTTCGCGCACCTTATCATCTGTTTTTGAGAGTTTGTTTGTTAGTTATAATGGGAAGATCGCTGCGATTTTTAATAGGTAATTCATATTTTGTCTTTTCGTTTGGCATCTCTGCCTGGCGAGTGGTGAGCCACAGTATAAAAATATCAGTACTACTAGAGAACGCTAAGATTTTTGATAAAATTAAATAATGTTTTGTCTATATCGATAACCAACAACATGATTCATGATTCATTTCCAACCATGCCAACACCTGCGCAACAGATGGAAAATTCTGTACAGACAGTCCATAGCCCTATCATCTTCTGAGCCACAATCAGAATTGCAACCGGCCATCAGCTCGAGAGAAATAAACTTTGAAGAATGTTAAGATGATAATGTACAGTCACGGACTATATAATTGATAAGCCACTTTCAAGATTTCCAATTTTGCAGTTTTATACTTTCACGAGATTACACGATTAAACCCGAACTCAAACCGAATGCTCGGAAACAAAATGACACATTACTAATAATCGGAAATAGTCTTATCAATAGAGATTGAAAAATGACTTATAAGTTGTCAATGATAAATCCATAAAATGGTGCTGACGTGTATCCCAATCTATTTGATACTGACCTCCTTTGAAAAATAGTCCTTATTAAATACTCTCTATTTCTGATAACCTACCATAGAGATAGAAAGAAATATGGAGGGGCCCCGATATTCTATACCTACATTTGCTTAGACAAATGTGAGTGAAATACGAAACAGAATGTGAAATATCGTTTTGCTTCATTCTATCTAATGTGGTAATCGTATTTGATAAAAGAGACAACAATATTTCAGCTGTTGCTCATAATGACAACATTTTCTTGTGACGTAGTTACAGTTGTAGGTAAGTGCCGTATCCGCCATATTATGCGACGAGTTTTGTGGTAGTTCTGCTGTCAAATGAGTGTTTACTTTTGCATTTATTTAGATTTGTGAGAAAATTACGAAGAGTTTATCTTTAAAATTGCACGTATATGGTGGAAAACAGCTATTCAACATGCCTGCGTGTTGTGTTATGAAGTGTGGTGCAAGAAAGAAGGAAAATCGACCTCAATTATCTTTGCACAGGTTAGTAGCCGGTTTTCATGAATTATTACACATAGTAATACACTTTTGAGGAAAAAAATGCTAAGGGATCGTGAATTTATGGCTGTAGTGTTCATATTTGGGCTTATTTTCGTCCAACAGACCTTTTTTTAATTTCATAATTTCATTCGTTTGTTTACAATAACATGTCATGGTGGAATAGTGTAGTACCGTTGCTGTAATATTTTCCAATACTAGTTCCTTCGCTGTGCTGGTACGATATCGGTATAGTACATACGTGTGCTAATCGGTTCGAAAAAATATGATTATTATTTTTCAGGCATCCATCAAAAAACAACATCAAGAGCCATATGTTTTCTGTGAGACGAGCAACGTTAAAAAATCGGATGTTTCTTGTACATCTACTGTAATGCCTCCATTGCAGCTAACCCATCTAATTGTGGAAACAATGCTCAAAGAGGTATGTATCCACCTACTTAGAAGTCGACCGTTTTACGATTCCCTGGCCTTCTTGCAAAGTGTGCGTGTTTGCCTAGGTTGGACTGTGGATGGGTGACCACCCATTACATACCGAGTTTCCTGCGTGGCTCGGAAAGCAGTTTTTGAACAAACTAACATTGTTTAGAAATGAATAGGTAGTTGATATGCATATTGTTGTTTTCATACCAAATGTTTATTGAATAAATAAAACACATGTTGATTTTTACTGAAGTTTTATTTAATGAATAACTAAAAACGAGGTGCGATACTCAATTAATGTTTGTGTTTTCATATTTAAAAATAATCTGCATAGTATGAGCAATTAAAGCTGGTAAGTTGATTTTTGACATACCTAGGTGTATTGGTATGTTTGTAAAATACTAGCTGACGTCCCGCGGTTTCACCCGCGTAGTTCCCGTTCCCGTGGGAGTACGGGAATAAAATATAGCCTATAGCACTCACGAATAATGTAGCTTTCTACCAGTGAAACAATTATTAAAATCGGTTCATTACTTCCGGAGATTACCCCTACATACAAACTTACAAACAAATGTTACCTCTTTATAATATTAGTATAGATTACAAGAAATGCAATTTACAAAGACCAATAACTATTTTCGTACCCACCAAATTAGTATCCTTCGAATTGGCCAGGAAATGAAATTACTGTATCTGTCAAACCTAGTCCGCATACCTACTAGAAACTACAGACCAGATATAAAATAAGCGAAAGCGCAAAAGTGATGCGACTAAAATTGTTTATAAATTCTGTGCAGAAAAAACACTACATTAATTATTAACGGTCAGATATCAGAGGAGCATTAAACTTACTCATTTTTTTGTTACAACAGACTGTAAGAATCTATGGTATAATAATATAGAGGAAAGATTTGCTTTTTTGTTTGTGTGTTTGTTACGATTTAACTCAAGAACTACTGTTAAAAAATATTTTAAGTACCATTATAAAGCTACATTTTTACCGAGTAACATAGGATATAAATTATATTGATGCCATGCAAATTAGCCGAGCTATCACAATTTTCGCGGGCGAAGTGCTTAGTAAATATGATTCCAACGTGATATCTAGTAAGACTCGAAGTGCTTAGTAAATTATAAATATGATTCCAACGTGATATCTAGTAAGACTCGTAAAACTATTATGTAGTATTAGTATCGATACTTGTTATAGTAACACTATATTCCATAATTGGAACATCCCTATCATTGGCAGCCATTTTATGAGAAATTTTGTGGCACCTTTTTTTTGTAGGTATTTCCAGTCCATTTACTTCTCAAGTCAATGTAACCTACCCGAAGCCAGAGTGACAGTTGAAATGTCGATGTCAGAAAAGATAAAATTTCTCCGTACGCCAACGTTACTATGGCTACGCTAAAACAATTGTCGCTAGGTTACGGTGGCTACACCTGCAATTCGTCGACTTTAGGTAGTCACTCTGTACTATGTACGAATAATAATAATAGCCCCACCGCTGTATCTCTACTTTGACGACGTGGTGAGGCTTGCGTGCTCCGATGAGCCCTAGATCTGTGCCGGTAGGGTTTACTTTGCCGAGATAGGTCTAGGGTGAGGGGCCAGACTAAGTGAGATACAATCCAAGCCAAGGTCGCACATGCCGAGGGCTGCATGGCTAGGGGAGAGTTTAGTCGCTAGTGTGCCAACTCTGGATAATAGGGGACCTCCAGTTTTATTACCCTGGCCGCAGTGAACGCAGGGCTCTGCTGTGGTCGACTTTTTAAGTCCCTAGCTACTCGTGGGAATAACATGAATACTAGATCCAAAACAAAAACACAACTTCAGACAAAACTGCCTCACATAGATGACGAAGCTTCACAACCATTTTCGTCATCGCCTTCATCTCTTTTTCCATCAATTCTTTCATCATCGCAATCTTTTCGCGTCACACCGACGCCTTCTTCCTCATCAATAAGTATACAGTCAGTAAATGTTGTACAGGAGACAAATTTTGTCGACGATACTGTACCCTCCGCTAAAGCTGCAACAAGCCGTAGGAAATGGAGCATTGAAATGAATAAATTCATCCTACGCACCTATCTTCACCTTACTAGTATGGAAACAGACAAAAATGCATACTTACCACCGCTTCACACTAAGTTCTTAGAAAAATACCCGGCTATGCAAGTCAGCCGACAAAGAATAGGTGACCAGCGTAGAGCCATAGTACAGAAGAAATTATTACCACAAGACACAATAGATCAAATTTATGAAGAAGTCAGAGCCGAACTACAAATGATACATACTCAAATACAGCAACACTCCACACAACCTAGTACACAATCCGGCCAACGCATGAGATGGACGAACGAATACAATGAAACAATAATTAGGATATACCTCACTGCCACACAGTTAGAAACAAATAAAACAGCCTATAGAAAAAAGTTACATGAGGAATTCATAAATAAATATCCAGAATTAGCGCATATAACAGAACAAAGACTGTGATCAAGTGAGAGCGATTATAAAAAACAAATATATACATGACAATAGATTAAAATAAATTAAAAACCAGGTAGCTTCAGAACTAAGCAATAGTAACACTAACACACAAAATATTGAAGACATAAATCATGATCACTGGAACACACAAACCCAAGACGACTCAGAACAACCTGCTACAAATACTAACTTCTCTGATACACCGAATAATACATTTACGACAAATATAATCTTAAACAATAGTACAGACACTAACATCGTATCTCAGACTGTCGTAAATATTGAAGACGAAAGTTTTTTGAGTAATATAGATGTCGGTCAATTTGGACCAACACAAACAAATTTTGATACTACTCCAGTAACCAACCCAGAAATTGAATCCAGATTTCATCAAGCTCAAATAAATTTTAAAAGCACACATCCCACTAATATACCACACATCCCCAAGCAAAAGACTTCTCGAAAGTTTTCTGCCCTTGTTTCCTACATAAATACTGCCATTCTCCCTAAGTATGTAAATGCCGACACCGATTTCACCAAATTGCAGACCACAATCTACTGTGCAGCATGGACGGCAGCTACATGCAATGGGGCTAAAATATCAGACCCTATCCAAAATGAGCGCCGCTCATATACACAGAGAAAACCGAAATGGCAAATCAGATTAGAAAAGAAAATTGAAAATCTAAGAGCAAACATAGGTAAGAATAAGAATAAGAACAGCTACACCAGAAATTCCAGAAATGGAATTTGAGTTTATACCGATAGAAACATTTATAGACGTCATCAAACGCACACACAACTGGAAATCGCCTGGCACTGACAACATCCACAACTACTGGTATAAGAAATTTACGAATATACACCCTTTCCTATATAACCATTTAAATACATTCATCCAATCACCACATTTACTTCCTCAATACATAACACACGGAGTTTGTAGAGTAGTGTTTTTTTGTGTTTGTGACGTCTTTTATCACTTTCCACAGCTTTTTATTATCATTTTGGACTGATTTGACAAGGTTTTTTTTCATAAGCTCTTTTTACTTTTTTCAGTATAGTTTTAAATAAAAAATAAATAAAATGCTTTTTATTCAGACTAAGTCCATTTGGTTAGTACAACACACAACTTATATACTAGTGTTAGTACTTATATCTACCCGAAGAAACAAAACAAAACAATTATTAATTATGCGCCACAGTGGCATGTAGGCGCATCCAATGCCCCAGTATGGGACTGTCCCACCTGTCAGCTATAGTTTTCAGGATGCTGTTGGGGCTGACGCGTACCCTGCGCATGATGGAGGCGCATCTCTTGCGCATGATGGCGTGAAAGCCATCAATGCCCGCTTCTGCAAACATGCCGGAAGCACTGCAGTAGCGCGGCAACCCCATCAACACCCTGAACGCATTGTTATATTGTACGCGCAGAGTGCCGTATGCCCTCTGCGTGTAGTTGACCCACAGACCGCATGTATAGAACGACTGACAGTACGCTGTGAACAGTGTAGCCTTTACTTCAGTCGAGCATTTCGCAAATCTGCGAGCCAACATATTGCAGCGGACAGCCAACGCTCTGCGCTCACGCTCAATGTCTACGCTGTCCTTTAGGTCCTCGGAAACCCAGTGGCCCAGATACTTGAAAGATGTGACTTGGTTCAAGGGACTTCCGCAAAGTTTCAGCTGAGGCGCAATCGGGTAGGTTTTAGTGCCTGCCTTGAATACCAGTACTTCACTTTTCTTAACATTGTATCTGAGTCCATGGGCCTCCGCGTACCTTTCACATATCATGAGCAGACTCATCATTGAGTTAATCGATGGGCTCAGCAACACCATATCATCAGCATAACTAATATTGTTGACACATGTTCCGTCTACATAACAGCCTTGATAAGTGTTGCTGAGCTCAACGATCAACCGGTTTATGTACAGACTGAAGAGGCGAGGGGAGGTCAGGCCGCCCTGTCTCACTCCACACTCCAGCCTGTACACATCCGATAACGAGCCTGCCCACCTCACACAATTGGTCTGGTTGCTATACCAGTACCGTAATATAGCTATAACTCCCCTATCCACTGTGGTATCGTTCAACAGTTTCTGCCACAGCAAGTCGTAGGATACCAGATCGAATGCTTTGGAAAGGTCTAGGAAACATGCGTTAACAGGCGTTTTCCTAGACGTATAATACTGGACAGTATGCTTGAGAGACAGTATGGCACTTTCCGTGGAGAGACCAGGTCGGAACCCAAACTGCGCATCATGTAATTCGATGCGGCTCGCCATGTGCCTATCAAGCAAACTGTCCAATACCTTGGCAATGACAGTAGCAAGGGATATAGGCCTATAGTTTGAGAGATCTGATGTGTCCCCAGTCTTATCCTTTACAATAGGCACAACCACAGTTTTCATGAGATCGCTGGGCAGATGAGCGTGACTCAGACAGAGCGAGAAGAACATCGCCAACACCCTTGGCAGGTGAACACCAGCATGCTGCAGGTGCTCGATGCTGAGGTAGTCATGCCCCGGAGACTTGCCCCTTGCCATATTTTTCACAACAGTAGCGACATCTTTCGCTGAAAACCTGACATTCATCTCCCTCAGACAATCCTCAGCATCGACCGCCTGCGATGCTGAGCCCAGAGAGGATTCCACTTTGAAGTGTTCCACAAACAAGTTTGCTATAGTGGTAGGCTCATGTTGCCCCGCCACACTCACGGGGACGCCCGGCCTCGCGTTCAATCTGTTGGTGTTTTTCCAGAATCTTGAAAAATCTTTAGCTTTGTGATGTTCAGCTAATATATCCATTTTTATTTTATTTTGATTATTCTGACACCATCTTAACTTTGATTTAAAGAATTTTCTCGTGTCGTACATTTGTTTATGCACATGACCAGAAGTTGGTTTACCGGACATGCTCCAGATTTGAAAAGCTAGCCGGGCATCCGCGTGAGCCTGCTTAACATGCCTATTCCACCCTACAACACGTTTACTGTTCCCTCCCCCTCCTGCGCCCACACTACTGGGACATTGGGCAGCCTCAGTGAGTATACACACAATGGTTTCATACATATTATCTAATATATGCTTGTGGTTCGCATTGGCACAAAACCCGTTCGCACATTCCTTAAATTCTAATGGAAAATTAATTTCCCTTAACTTAATGTGACATATTCCTTTGTATTTTTCTATTTGACTAGCGTCCCTTTCACCCCACAATGTACAATTTTTGCTTGGATTAGGTGTTACAATTGTAGGTCTTATCATATTAAAATTACACTTTAATTGTATAGGCATGTGATCCGACCAATACGTATCATACAACACAGTTGCACTAACGAGCAGACGCCTCGCGGCCTCGGTCACTACACAATGGTCTAGCCAGCGTTGGCAACCGTGTGCGTCACTCACGAAAGTGTACGTACCTCGCGGCAGTAGGTCCAGATCCGCGCAGGTCCAGCACTGCTCCGCACAGAAACTTAACAGCTCACCACTGAATAGCTCACCGGGATGAGCGTTAAAATCACCGAGTATAATCACTGATTGCACATTATGACTTTCTATTATCGCACTAATTTCACTAAGGCAGTCGGTAAACTCAGCGACGTTATCATTTGAGTCCGTAGGCATATATACCGAGAATATTAATACGGAGCGATCCTGCGACACGATCTTGATAGCTATAAGGCGTACGTTGTTACAACTGACTACTGTGACAGATGGAAATAGGCTCTTCCGCCACAACAATGCCACTCCTCCATAAGGTCTTCCACGCAGAATTCCCGTCGAGGTGTCGACTGCCGAATTACCAGCAAAAGCGAAATCATCGTTTATTTGTCCTAGAAAGGTGACGTCATGCGGCAAAAGCCAAGTTTCTTGCAACGCGATAACGTCGGCCGCTACACACAGGCGTCTAACACAGTCAACAGATCTTTTAATACATTTACAATTAAAACTTATCAATGTTGTATTTTCCATTTAATCTTTGTTGGTGTTCAATCTCAGAGCATTTTCTCTGTCTGTTTTCTTCTTAGAAAAGTCTATAAATTTCCGGTATGATATACCTTCAGGCCAAAAATCATCCCTCATGAAAACGTCGTATTTGTGTTTCGGAACCGAGATCTTATAAGCATCATAGCTTTTGGGTACCTTCATTATCATTTTCTCAATTTCCACACGTATTTTGGCCTTTTCTTCAACATATTCTGTGATGTCAGTCTGTGTCACCTGTTTATCCACATTATAGATGTATAGCACAATTTTTTCATTTACAGCCTTAAATTTTCCCTTGGGTTCTATTACAGCTTTTCCTATGTTTCCGATAAAACGATTTCTCACTTTCCTACTCGGTTTTTGTACTAAGGTCCACTCACCTTCACTAACAATCTGAGCAAGTGTTTTAGAGTGTGGCTCCGAAGTCGATTGGCCGACCTCTGTGTCCGTGTGTCCCGGGAGCCTCGCACTGTTGTTGTTATCAATTTTTTGCGACACTGCCGCCTGCCCCGGCTCGGTGTTGTTGTCGATGCACAGCTGTGAGTCTAAACCGGTTTTACATTCTTTCGGATTTTGCTCATTTATTGAATTTGTGCTGTGGATGTTCTGATCAGCTGATATTGACGAGTAGTGGGTAGGCGATGGTATAGTTTCACTTTGAGCTAATGACCTTTGATCCGACGTGCTTTTGTTAATAACAGGAACATGTTGCAATCCCATCGGTCCGCTATCATAATCACAACTGTCCATTAGATGCTTTCCACCTCTTCGATTTGTGTTTACATACGAATAACAAGGACTTTTCACTCTCGTAATTTTTTTCAAATCTGCAATATCATGCTTGATTGGTTCAAGATGACTAGCAGACACATATTGCGATTTTATTTCTTCAATTTCAGTTCTCATCCTTGTTAAATCCTTGAGCAGTTTGGTAACGTCTACGTGATCAAATAGTACTGGCGGTAGTTTTTGCAAATCTTTTGCAACAAAAACTGGTGTATCATCAGGATGAGTTACCTTTAACAGGCTAATAATATCCTCGATCTCACGTAGCTTTTTCCCATCCTTCTTCCTTGTAATATTGCGTTTTGAAGTTGTTGTTATCGCTTCAAAAAGCAGGTTTTTCGCTTCCACAATATCACTATCCGAGAAGGCACTAATACAGATCCGACTCAGGCTTTCCTCGTCCATTATGTCCAGTTTATTACACACGAATGCTAACACTTCGTTAATAACGACATTACATCTCGCACATTTTACTACGTTGGAGGAATTCATCCTGCACTTAATGAGACACGCATGCCACGTCCGATCGGTAATAAGCGCGGCGCGACACCCGAGTTTTGGTTTCTATAGCGGGTGTACGTTAATTTTAAAATTGCGTTATCTGGCGAGAGTTTAAATTTTTTATGTAATTTATCCCTGTTCCTCATACAGCGCAGCAAACCTTGTGTGATCCAGGGTTTTATAATCCTCTTTCGACGCGATAAGGTAATGACTTTGGTGTTGTTTTTGATTGCAACCTGAAGACAGTGAGTAATATACCCCAGAGAAATGTTAGGATCATGAGATTCATAAACTCTAGTGAAGTAAATTTTTGAAATTGCCTCTTTTAGGCCATCTTCGTCAATTTTTTTAATAGTTGTTTTCGCGAATTGTTGAGCTTTCTTAAAATTCATGTGTAGTAAGACCGGGTAATGGTCAGTCAAAGTTGCTAATGGTACTATGGTGCTGCAGGTACTTTTTGTTTTAAGGAGTATATGGTCAATACATGTTTTACTTTCTGGCCGTGTAATTAATGTATGTGAGGGTAAAAAGCCGTGACTAGCATCCAGATTTAGGTAACGTTCACCTTTAAGGTCAATTTTGTTTATTGCAATGTTTATGTCCCCTATAACTATTATATTGTTAAAGGAAGAGTAGTTCATTAAAACGTCATTTAAGGATTTAAGAAATGAGTCCAAGTTTGAATAAGATGGTGATCGATATATTGCAACAATTGCGATTTGGTTTTTAATCGTAGCAATAAGACAGTTACCTTCACTGAATTCTGGTTCCACAATTTTAAAACGAAGGTGTTCCTTATAAAGTATGACAACACCATCATTTTGTTTTACGTTGTTTTTTGTCGCAGACGATCTATATCCTGGTAAAATAGGTATTGAAGTAGTGCATGACAGCCAGCTTTCTGTGAGGACTAGAACATCACAATGTAGATTTAATCTAATTAGCAGTAATTCCAAACCATTCATATTGCAGTTTATACATACATATAGGGTAAAATTATTTTTTGACAGTCTTCAATGTCATACAAAGATTCAGATACTGTTACTTTATCGATATTTTCCGTTAAGTCCTTGAAATTACCGAATGTTAATATGGTGTTCAATATAATTAACGAATATCGATCTAATTGCAATAAATATTGGTCTTAAGGGCAGGTAGTCCCAATTTTCCCAATTTTACATAACTTTGATTCAATAGTAAACAAAGAAATAGTGATTTTTTAAAGCCAAAAAAAATAGATATTATAGTTGACTATATTTACTAAGATAATTTGTGGTTCAAAACATGATATCAAAAACTTCACTCGATGAAAAAAAAATCCGAACAGGAGCCTAATTCGAATATTTTTTCATGTTTTTCTTATTTTACTTGGAGAATATGAAAGTTTTACTTCCAAAAAAAATATCTAAGCAAAGTTAATAACATATAGAACAATTATTTGTGGTTAAATTTTTCAAAACAATTTAATCCTTTTAATAATAAATTATTATATAAGAAAACGGCTTGCGCACGTGGATTCAGTCGCCCGCCAGGCCTTGACGAGGTAGGACCTATGTCCCTTTTGCTGGCGCACGGCTGTCCCGTCGATTTATCGAACGATTTATTTAAAGAACGTAGTGTAATTCTAACAGTACAGTCTTTTTTAACCGACTTAAAAAAAGGAGGAGGTTTCACGATTTGACCGTAGGATAACTTCGTCGTTTATGAACCGATTTAGATGATTCTTTTTTTGTTAGAAAGAAGATATTCCAAGAGTAGTACCATGACCATGAAACTGGGATCTGATGATGGCATCTCAGAGAAATCGAGGGGAACCTTTGAACATCGTAGTGCGACTAGTGCGTTTGTTTTTTTGTTCATTGAGTATTTTAGAGCACTACTATTTAAAGAAAGTCTGGACTCGATCTGATGATGGAACCCGAAGACAGTCGAGGGCACTCCTCAACGATTCACAATAATTACCTGGTGTTTGGGCTTGATTAATTTGTATTGATGAGAACTTTACACCTAAATGGGTTGTGGTCATCTTTAGGGGTCTGATGATAAAGACGAAGGACAGTCAAAGGAACTCCTCAACGTTTTACAGTAGCTACCTTGTGTTTGGATTTAATTCATTTCTATTGATGAGAACTTTGCACCCATATGGGTTGTAAGTGCCATTGGTCTGATGATGGAGACCATAGACAGTCGAGGGAATTCCTCAACGAACGAGTTTACAATCTCACGAGATAGATTATAATCTAACGGTATTTACAATTTTACGGTGACACATACAACAAATAAAGCATGTGTCTCTTCGTGAGATAAAAACAATGTAAGAAACCTAGTCAAATTGTTCGCGACAAGTGTCTAAAACAATGTTTTTATATAGTCTATAGAAAGAACGTTCGAGAACGTACGCTATTGCCGTGTTTGTGATTCTTTGTCGAGTACTTTCTGTTATTATTAGTTTTACAAGTAAGTAGGTACAAATACCCTCGAGAATAGTCTCATCACAGGTGCGCGTACGCAAACTACTTATAAAAAACATCGAGAAATGTTAATTTAATTTCGACCGTACGCCGAGAGCGTAAAGTACCTACTTCCTTCTTCCGTTCGAGTTATTTATTATCCTTTTGCTTATAGTTTCCTTTGTATTTTTTTTGTTAATGTTTTTTGTTCATGCTTTTTGTATGAATTAAAAGATGGTCTAGCGAACAAATACTACACACCGCTAGAGGATTCGCGAATAGTTTTTGTGTGTCTGCTAATAGTATGAAAGCACAGCGCAGGCACCGCATAGTAAGTTTTGTTTTCGACATTGGAACAGTCAGTTTTGTTTACGATATTCAAGCAGTCAGTTTCGTTTCGATATCCGAATAGTTAACAGTTCTTTCCGATTATAGTTTCAGCTCAGTTTTTCCAGTATTGTCTGCTTGTAGTGTCTTACCATAGTCAAATAGTGTTTTATTTCTTCTCCATCTACAATAATAGTGCAGTATTTTCCAAACCCACCTCTCCGTTCCACGAAGCTAACGTTTACACCCGGAACTTTCGGTACAGGGCGGTTAGTGGCTCAGATTTGGTTCCGTTATAGTTTTTGAATTTCCAAACACGAGTCCACCCGTCTGGTACACAAATAATTGAATAAATTACGACTTGCAGCAATTTGCATTTACAATATCTATTCAAATTAATTTATTACATTTAAATGTTAGGTTTTCGCAATTACTACCTATTATAATAAATCAAGCTGACAATTTAATAAAATAAGTTGACCTACTGCCTACACGACACGCTTACCTATACTGTGACACTTCGCTCAGCTTTGGGTTCAAGTCGGCGACGCGTGTGCACGACTCGTTTCGCGTAAAGGGTGGTAGCGTTAAATACCTACTTTGCTTGGCGTAGACGGCCTTAAGTTAGTCGTACATGGATACGGAATAAGATCGCCCGTTTCAGCTCCTGGTTTAAATAAAAGAGCAAAGTCGTAGCTGTGCGAGAAAGTTATTTCAGACGAATGCGGCAGTGTTGATTTACCTATTTTTTTAACAAATAACGTGAGTTTTTATTGTATTTAAAGTATCTCATCATCATCATCATCATTTCAGCCGAAAGACGTCCACTGCTGGACATAGGCCTCCCCCAAGTGTCGCCACATTGACCGGTCCCGTGCGACTCGCATCCAGCGGATTCCTGCAACCTTCACCAGGTCATCGGTCCACCTAGTGGGAGGCCTTCCAACGCAACGTCTTCCGGTTCGCGGTCGCCACTCCAGAACTTTTCGGCCCCATCGGCCATCCGTTCTGCGAGCAATGTGCCCTGCCCACTGCCACTTAAGTTTGGCAATTCTTCGGGCTACGTCGGTAACCTTTGTTCTCTTGCGGATGTCTTCATTTCTGATTCGATCGCGCAAGGAAACTCCGAGCATAGCCCTCTCCATTGCCCTTTGGGTGACCTTAAGCTTTCTGATGAGGCCCATTGTGAGCGACCACGTTTCGGTCCCGTATGTAATCACTGGCAACACACACTGGTCATAGACTTTCGTCTTGAGACACTGCGGTAGGTTGGACGAAAAGATACCGCGCAATTTCCCGAACGCTGCCCAACCGAGTCGGATTCGACGATTGACCTCTTTCTCGAAGTTAGACCTACCTAACTGGACCGTTTGTCCCAGGTACACATAATCGTCTACAACTTCGAGAGTAGAGTCTCCGATCTTGATAGGAGTGGGTGTGACATGGGCATTCAACATGACCTTAGTCTTGTCCATGTTCATTTTTAGACCCACTCTTCCGGAAGCTCTACTGAGGTCATCGAGCATTGTACTGAGGTCCTCCATGGTCTCAGCCATTACCACTATATCATCGGCAAACCGAAGGTGAGTGATGTACTCGCCATTGACGTTGATGCCTAGTCCTCTCCAGTCCAGAACCTTGAAGACATCCTCCAGTGCAGCGGTGAACAGTTTCGGAGATATGACGTCTCCCTGTCTCACACCTCGCTGCAGAAAGATAGGTTTCGAGGCTTGGTCCTGAAGTCGGACTGACATGGTGGCGTTTTTGTACAAACACTTCAACACCTCGATGTACCGATAATCGATTTGGCACCGTTGGAGAGACTGCAGTACAGCCCAGGTCTCGATCGAATCGAAGGCTTTCTCGTAGTCCACAAACGCTAAACAGAGAGGCAGGTTATACTCTTCTGTCTTCTGTATAACTTGCCGCAGCGTATGTATGTGGTCCACGGTGCTAAAGCCTTTTCGGAAACCGGCTTGTTCGAGTGGCTGGAAATCGTCAAACCTGCGCGCGAGACGATTCGTGATGACTCTAGAAAACAACTTGTAGACATGGCTTAGAAGTGAGATGGGCCTATAATTCTTCAGCCGGGCATTGTCACCCTTTTTGAAGAAGAGCACCACCACACCCCTGCACCATGCCTGTGGCGTTTTTCCCCCAAGTATGACGGAATTAAACAGCTTCTGAAGGGCCTTAAGTACCGGTTTTCCACCCGCCATCACCCGGTGCCTTGTTGTTTTTGAGCTGCTTCAGAGCCATCCTAATCTCGTACAGGCTGACGTCCGGGATGTCTTCGGTATAGTGTCGGGTCAGTCTAGCTCTTGGGTCGTTGGCTAGATCTACGACGGGTTTACTGGTTGACGTGTACAACTGTCCATAGAAGCTCTCGATCTCCCTCAGAAGCTCCGGTTTGGCGGATAAGATCCTACCATCGTCGGTCTTCAGTTTCGTGAGCTGGCTCTGCCCAATAGCCAGATCCCTTGCAAATACCTTGGAGCCTTTATTCCGCTCAATCGCGTCTTTAATACGCTCGGTATTAAAGTGGCGGAGGTCGCTCTTCAAGGATTTAGAGATCCGTCTATTGAGCTGCCGGTATTTACACGCCTCGTCTGAAGACTGCAGGATCATCTCACGCCGCTCCTTCATGAGCTTGAGAGTGTGATCGGAGAGCCTCTTGTTCTGATCTGTACGACGCGCCTTGAAGAACTTAGACCCGGTCGTATGGACAGTTTCCACGAACCCATCGTTGTATTCGTCCACTGAGCTTCCTAGGCACTCGAAACGGTTCTGGAGTTCAAGCTGAAAGCTCTCGGGGTTTTGGATTTGGATCTGTGCTGGACGGAGCGTAGACTTCATCAGTCGATACCTTTCAAGCTTGATATTGATGTTCAATGTGCCTCTTACCATGCGGTGATCGCTCCCGGTTTTAACCGAATTGATCACAGAGACATCATTGAACATTTGCTTCTTGGTTGACATGATGAAGTCGATCTCATTTCTAGTTGCACCATCGGGGCTCTGCCAGGTCCACTTCCTGTGCTCACGCTTTCTGAAGAAGGAGTTCATCATATAGAGGCCCTCCTTCTCCATAAAACTAGCCAGTTGGTGACCCCGGCGATTCCGATGTCCAACTCCAAATTGCCCCACCTGCAGCTCATCCCCGTCTCGTTTGCCCAGTTTCGCGTTGAAGTCCCCCATGACAACTGTGAAGTGAGTTTTGGAACCATGCATGGCTTTAGATATATCCTCATACATGGTCTCCACTTCGTCGTCGGGGTGTGCCGAGGTCGGGGCGTAGACCTGTATGCGCGGATAAAGTATCTCATTGAGTAATTAATAGTGTGTGGGAAGAAAGTTATATTATATACATTGTTAAGTATGTTTGTTTTGTGTGATTTATTAATGATTAAAGATATTGGCTTATTGTAGTGTCTATTTTTACCTAGTGGATTGTGTGTAATGGGTTTGGTTATGTAATGGTTTGATTTGCTATAATTGTATTTTGTGATTATGTGATAGTGTGATATTATAAAAAACTTATATTTAACAACGTGCTTTTTATGAAGTTATTACAATTTAAAAGAATAAAATAATGAGAAAACACATTTGCAGAAACTTGAGAGGCATGCATTAAGAATTTAGTAGACATAAATAAACTATGGTTTATCTTAACTATAGGAAGTCATTGCGTGATTCTTAGCTTCTCTATATCCAGCTCAGTGGTTATGCGGATTTGAGGAGAGCCAGCAGTTTCCTTTAGATATACTATTCCGTTGGAGGTCCAGGAGAATTCTTAACCATGAGTTTTTTTGGAATGATCGGGCGAGGAAGAACAATCTGTGTGTTTTTTGTGTTAAGGTTTCCGACACATATAATGGTTTTGGATGATTTTGCGGGTTGAGGTGGGTTGTGTTGAGTTTATCCTTTTTCATTTTGGATTTGTTAAAGCTCTTTATCCCTTTTATAACTTTTTCTTTGGTTAGTACTGTGCTATAATCAACAATCACCGGATTAGACCCGTCCTTGGTGTTCAAGCGATAAATATCCCTGATACTGGAATGGTTAATTTCAACATCAATGGTTTTCCCCAGGTTCAACGACACGCTACATAGACTATCCTTAGTTTCGCCACTTTCTTTAGGAATATTTCGTATCTCAATACCAGACACGCGCGATTTGCGTTCTAATAATTCGAGTTTATCTTCTAGCTGTCTAATAGTTTTCTTATCGTCCTGTTTCTCCGTCTCTAAGCGGGTAATACGCAAAAGAAATTCGTCGTACTTATCAGACATTAAATTAACACTTTTTCGTAATTCATCGTTCTGTTCATTTAGTTTACTAATTGTGGTTTGTAGTTCTTGAAAACGCTTATCTTGTTCTTTAGAGAATTGAGAGAAAAACTCCTTTATTGTAGCCGAAATGTTAATATCGCTATTCATGAGCTTTCTTTTCTTACGCTCTATGATGTTAGCCGTGAGTGACTGAAGATCAGGTGCAGAGTCACAGTGGTGTAATGGTGATTTATTTGCTGCGTCAGTCGCGGTTACAGCAGCTTGTTGACTGGTTTCGTTGCTTGTTTGCATCAACTCCGAGGGACAAGGTGAAGCGGGCGGTGTTCGCCTGAGTGGCATCATTTACGCAGTTAACTGTCAGTGGGTTTGTTACTAACTTGATTGCGGTGCGTAGGAGCAACGACAGTATTGTTGTCACTATCTTTGATCATAGCCCAAGCGCTGTCCGAATGCGCCCGAGTGTTGCCGATCGAGCCGAACGTGCGTCCTTGAGTCTCCGAAGTAGTCCGAAGTTAAGAGCCTGTATTTGCTGTTTTGGTGATATTGGGCGATCTAGATCTCGGTATCTATAAGACCTAAGAGTTCGCTATTTGGACACCATTAAACTTGGACTTATAATCATTAAATCTGTTGAAGCGAAAACACGATTGGATAAAAAAATCACGATAGAAAAAAAATACAAAAAAAACTCGTTTTGCACTTATTTTGTGTTGGATCTCTGAAACCCTAAGGAATTTAATGATGATTTTTAGCCTAATAGATAGGTAACAATATTATCTAACATCGTGTTGACTTAATTTTTTTATTTTTCTACTTGGTTTTCTCGTAATTAGCTATATGTGATTTGGCGCTTACGTTATTTTATTCTAAGCGAGCACGCACTCTTTCTGTCCCTTGTTTTGCACGCGGTAGTAATAGCGCTATCCTTTTCAACCGTTCCCTTCAGTAACGAACGGGCCATCCCAGAGTGAGGACGTATGACTTTGCTGCGCGCGGTCACGTGTTCTACGTAAATTATATTCCGGAGATTGTACGCCGACTACCATATTTTGATCTGAAAAGTTTTTTTTATATTTTCATTTTATAAACAAAGAACTTTGCTTGTTTACTGAGATTGTTCAAATTTTGTTCAGATTCAATACTAATGTTATGATGACGGCGTAAAGTTTGTATTCTATGTTTGGTTTGCGTGTTTGCAAGTTTAGATGTAGAGGGTAATTCGGAACTACTGATCCGATTACAAAAACTCTTTATATATATTTTTTAATTATATTATCGCCGAGTGTCAAAGGCTATTTGCAGGACGTTCCCGTGGGATAGATAGAAGCGTCACGTTTCCGAGATTTAAGCTATCAAAGTTGTACTGGTAGCGATCACAACGCTATATATATTTGAAAACGTAGCTAACGTTGCTGTCTCAGACATAATGAATGTGTTATTGGACCACCATGAATGGACTTTAGCTTTCATAGCTCATATTTCTGAAACGTGACGCTTTAGAAGATTATGTACCCAACAAAATTTGCTTGTATAAATGTCGCAGCCAATTCGTATAATACGCTGTTTCAGATAATAGCGCGCCGGATTGTAAAACGCCGTCGTTATGTAATACGGCGCCCTCACGTTCAGCCGGATTGTGGTGGCGATACGTTTGATAAGCGGCGTCCAACGTTTAGCCGTATTGTCAGCAATACCGATACCTCCAATAACCTACTAAAATTGTCCTCAAAGTCTTGCTAGCTGGCATGAGGAGTGTAGGCCGAAGGCCGGTGGAGCGACGACGACATTTGTGACAAAAAGTGGATGTGTAATGTAAAATCTACGACGAGCGTCATGGAGTCGTAGCCGTAGCAGGTTCTAAATTTGCTTATATCTCGAAAACGGTGCGTCCTATCGCAAAAAAAATGAAAAATTCACCCCCCTTTTAGAAAGCCCGTGCCACGTAATTCTCAACATGTAGGTAAAAAAAAAATTAAAAAAAAAAACGAAAAAAAAAATTAAAAAAAAAAAACTGAAAAGCGGGAAAAGCGGCCATTTCATTGTGACATCGTTGTCGATTGTGACGCCATGTTTCTTGTTATGATCAATTCACCCCCCTTTTAGAAACCCCGTGCCACGTAATTCTCAACATGTAGGTAAAAAAAAAAATGAAAAAAAATCGAAATAAAAAATGAAAAAAAAAAAACTGAAAAGCGGGAAAAGCGGCCATTTCATTGTGACATCGTTGTCGATTGTGACGCCATGTTTCTTGTTATGATCATGCAGCGCCACGTGCGGTGATAAATGGAACTAAAACTTTCAAAGCGGTATCGACGATGCGCCAGTTTATATAACGGCGGCACGTTATTACGCCGCTTTGACGAACGCGAAGAGCTCATTCAATGCGGCGTACTTTATTTCAGCCGAATTGTAATCCAGCTGAACGTGAGGACGTCGTATTACATAATGGCGGCGTTTTTCAACCATACATAATAACGGCGCGCCATACATAATAATGGCGCGTCATACATACGAATTGCCTACGACATTAATATGACCATTTTCTTTCTTTCTTTTCACTTAGTTTTTAACTAATGTCTGACAGTTTCGGTACTTTATGCGGGTTACAAGTTGAACACAACAATGTTTTTTTTTTTTAGGGATGATCCTGACTAATAAAATATGATTCTGTTTAGTCCGTCCATTAGATTATCGAAAAATATTGGATACATGTTTTTTGTTTTATCAAATTAATAAAATTGACGAAGATAAAACGCGTCAAAGATAGAGAGAGGCTTGTGACGTCACTTTCCGGTAAAAACTGTACTCAAATGTGACACGAGTTTTCGACGCACTGTATCGTCTTCATTTTTAGATTACGTGAAAAAAAAAAAAACTGTCCAATATTTTTTGCAAATCTTTCTGACGTTAATTTTTTGTTTGTCATCTACCCTATTGTATTGTTGATGAGTCGACGTACACGATAACTGTCAAATGTTTGCAATGGATAGACAGCGGGTCCAAAATGGCCGCTTTAGCAGAATCCACGCAGAATCTTAGCATGAATCACGTTAAAAAAATAAATTTCTTAAAATGAACTTTATAGTTATGGTCATAAAGTCCATTTTAAGAATTTTAAATTTTTAACGTGATTCATATTACGATTCTGCTAAAGCGGCCATTTTAGACCCCCAGGTCTCCTCAAATGTGTACGGTTCTTTCCTCAAAATCATCTTAGATATTAATCTGCGTGGATCTAATAATTATTACTTAACCATCATAACATCACGCCTTTAATCCCCGAAGGTATAGGCAGCGATGCACCTAACAGTACAGTACACCCACATTTCGCCAGTTCTGTGGAAATCCCATGTAACAGGGGCCGAGCCTATTGCCATCAACCGGGCACAAATCCTGACTCCATGGCTGCTACTGAGAAATTCCTGATGGAAAATCCAATAAGACGACATATTGATTGTTGTGATAAGCACACATTCATGACTTTTATTTCTAAACCGTACTTACTACTTAATATGTTAGGTACTTAAAAATAACTAAAAGATCAAAATGGTTTAAGCGATCACTACACTCGATCTTAACCCGTGTGTGCGTGTATCTGCATGAACAATGCACACAAACATAGGATCGCAACGAATTTGCCTAAACTCTAGCGAGTGGATTTTATACGGCGGACTCTTAAACGAACGAATGACGAACGAGGGCCGGTCGTTGACCCCGGCACGCCACTCACTAGACAACAGCTGACTAATTTGTAATTTGCAGCGGTTACCTATTAGTTAATACTGTAATTACTTTTTAACCGTTAGGTGGATTTAAAAACTGATTTATGCACTATGCATAATATAACCGACTGAACCCGATTTGCATTACACGGCTAAATAAAATACGAATGGTGGCAAGTGGCTCATCAATTATAGTCCGTGACTGTACATGAAAATATTTAAAACTAGCTGTGCCCATGCGTTGCGATGCGCTTTTTTCTACTACCTACCTACCTGCTACCGACCGCCTACCTACCTACCTACCCAATACCTACCTGCTACCTACCTACTACCTACCATCTACCTACTACCTACCATCTACCTACTACCAACCTACTACCTACCTGCCCACTACCTACTATCTACTTACCTACTAAGTACCTACCAACCACCTACCTACTGTCTACCCCCTATTTTTTTATCTTTTATACAAACCTAGACCTATAGTTGAGTTTTAGCGAGACTAACGAACAGCAATTCATTTTTATCTAAATATCTATATTTGTAGTAAATAACCGTAGCTGAAATTGAAATACTTTCCATACAAAATCATAAATAAATCAAAATTTTATATTTACAGTTCTCAAACCTGCGAACTGGCTGTTTATTTTCAGGGATCCTGCCATTTTGCCGAAAAGATTTTGAGAAAATTTCATTACCCAAACAAATTTTAGCAATTTTTTTTTTTACCATTGCAATATTTCGAATGATTTTAGTACGCATATTTTTATTTGGTCAAATTTTTACTTGGTAAAATATTACCAAGTATAATGTCATAATGGCATTTGGTCTTTAATCAAATGATTTATTACAGCAAACAATCTTCAGACAATAAACGTTTGGTGAAATGATGTAGATATTTTTCTTGTACTTAAACAATATAATTACTTATGTATTTTAAATTCTGTTGTTATGTAAAATAATATTAAATTACCTGGTATACTGTTCATATCCGTGGATATCATAATATCGGTTGTACGACCTATCAGTTTCCACCGACTCCGACGCTGACGAAGACATAGGCCATTGTATTTAGACTCTAATTTTCTCACTTTTCGCAAAATGCTATCATAATCACTTTCTTTTGACCTTGAACGCTTTCTTTTTCCCATTTTAAACACGCGCAGTGAAACTTCGTGTGAATCCGTTAACACAAAAACACGTAATGATTGAAGGGCGTACGGTGTTGCCAGTGGTGAAACAGGAAATTGTAATAAAAAATATGTCCTTTTATCCTATTTTTTAGTGTTTAGGATCTAAACGTGTGATGAAGATAGCACCATCTCATGTACTGCTGCAAGTAATATTAGTAATCGTCTTCGGTTGAGACCCGAAGTATAATTCATAACAAGTTCTATTCAAAAGAATGTAAATAAAAATCACAAAAATAATTAAAAGTCACAATGATGATAAAAAAAAGTAGAATACTTAACAAAATAAGTATTCATGTCAAATCAGTAAATGTCAAATCAAATACTAAAAAAAAAAGTAAAAAATAATAAAATACATGTCAAAACATTAAATGTCGGAGTGTATAAAAAATAATAAAATACAAGTCAAAACATTAAATGTCAGATTGTATAAAAAAGGAAAACATAAATAAAAAAGGAAAAAAAAAAGGATAAGAAAGGAATAAATAATAAACAAGCGAAGTCCGAAGCTTCGACATTCACAGAGCAAATTTCATTGGAGCAGCCTTTTTATCTTCGAGATAGTGATTAACATGATAGTAGGCTTTCAGGCACAGCTTCCGTTTTATAAACGATTTTAATTTATTTAGGCTTAGTGCTTGAATTTGGCTCGGAAGTTTATTGTAAAAACGTATACCTACATTGGCATCTGAACGTACCCCCTTTTTTTTTGAGCCTCGTTGCAGGAACAACAAATTTGTGTTTGTTCCTCGTATTTATGTTGTGGATATCACTGTATTTTTTAAACAAATTCATATTTTTGTATGCGTATAAAAGGTTTTCATAAATAAATTGAGAAGGCACAGTAAGAACATTAATCTCTTTAGATTTTTGTCTGAGGGAGTATCTGGGACTTAATTTATAAATTGAACGAATTATATAGATCGGACTAACTTACCTAGTGACGTCCGATCCTTAATTATGTGAAGTAATCTCGTCCTCATTTAGTACTTGTAGTTTGCACTTCTTGCTAACTCGCTATCACATTTTTTAAAGATGAATCGATTTCATCAGAACGAAAATGTTATCTGTGATCCGGTCTTGGCGCGCTCGTTCTTGACATCTGTCAACTCATTCTTTCAAAGCATTATGATCGGGACTTCGAGAAGATAACCGATACGGTTATCTATCGTAGTCCCGATAAATTAGTCAACACAACTTTTAAAAAGGGGTGTAGATAAGACACTTTAAAACACATATAAGTAGGCTGATCTTCTGGGAAGGGTTGGGATACAATGAGGACGAGATTACTTCACATAATTAAGGATCGGACGTCACTAGGTAAGTTAGTCCGATCTATATAATTATGCTCCGTAATCTCCTCCTCATTTAGTACTTGTAGATGTTCAAAGAAGTTGTGTTGGTAATATAATCAACATCTTTTAACACTTCAGGTGCCCAGCACCCAGCATATGGGTCGAACAATAATTTTGTTCGTATGCCCATAACCCGTATCCGAGTCGTCGTTATTATTAGACATAGGTGACTTGTATTCATGCCCAGAACCCGACTAGCGAGTCCATAGCCAAGTACGCTCTAAGGGTTGTCGAAAATAAATTATATTGTGAAGTCTTTTTTTTATGTTAATAGAAACATCCTCTTTCATTTAAAAATCGGTCATTTGTTAAAAATAAGTAGGCATAAATCATGTAAGGTTCTCTTGGCTTAAGTGTTTAAATACTTAGGAAAACAAATAAATATTAAAAAAAAACAGTTTACATTATTTTTGTTCAATAAATAATTCGGCATTCGACAACCCTGCTGGCGTGGGCGTGTCTTAGTGAACTCGGCGCTCGGGTGCTGGGGCATAGGGGTACAGTTACGTCACCATCGCGCCGATGGACTCGACTGACGGGTTGTTTTTGTAGGTATGCAGTTTATGAACTTAGCAGTGAAAGTGTTAAGAGCGGGCCTAAAGCAAAATCTTCAATCTTTGATTAGATTTTTAGAGTAGTAAATCATGTTCCAATTGGAAAAAAAGTATATGTCAGGAAACTTCATTATGAATGTGATGGTTGACATTGGCGAAAAACATAATAGGATAAAATTTTCTCGATAGAAAACCATCACAAAGTTACCTCTAATTTTCAACATTTTTGGTTTTTATTCTATTTTGGTGCATGTTACTGAACCATAAACTTGATAAATATTATCACTCATGTATAACCTATAGCTGACATTGGCATTTTTTCAAAATATTTTCTATTTTAAGAGATAACAGACTCAAAGCATTTGGCGTGTGTGAGACTGGGATCCCTTTTTTTTGCATAATCTTCTTTTTCCTAATATACTTTGGCATAACTGTTTTGGCATAATTTGTTTTGCCATAATAATACTTTGCCAATTTTTTTTTTGGCATACTATTTATGTTGGCATAATCATCTTGAAGGCTAATTTGTTTTGGCATAAATTGAATTTTGCATAATGTTACTAGGCATAATGACTATTAGCATAATAGTATTTAGGCATACAAATAACATAAATACCAGAATAAAATTTGAGTTATTTTTACGTATTTATTTTGAATTAAAAATTCATTAAGTTGTACTACAAAAGTTAGTGACAGAAACGAATCGCTGCAAAACCGACTCCACGTAGTCTTGTCTGCCCTACCCCTAGAGTGTAATTTAAAATCGCGTAGGCGCGGAGGGGCGAGGCGGCCTGCGAGTTGAGGAGCAGGTGGTTGTAACACTCGCCGCCGCTGCTGAGGCTGGCCGGCGAAGCCGGCCAGCAAGCCGAAGCTGCGGTGGTGAGCGTTAAACACATCTGCGACGATAAGCTCGCGTGGGACCGCCGGTGCCCCGCAGCGCCGGAGCCGTGACAGAAATCTTGCCTGCTGCATGTTGCATACTGCATGCTTGCTTGCTGCATGCTTGCTTGCATGCTGCATGATTGTTGAATGCATGCTTGCTGCATGCTTGCTGCATGATTGCTGCATGCTTGCTGCATGATTGCTGCATGCTTGCTGCATGATTGCTGCATGCTTGCTGCACGCATGCTTGCTTTATGCTTGCTGCATGCATGGTGTATGCTTGTTTAAATGTTTGCAAGCTGCATGTTTGCTGCATGCATGGTGTATGCTTGTTTGCATGCTTCTTACAGAGAAAAAACTCACATATGTTCACAATCAACTATGTTCAAAACAAATATGTTATGTATTACCTGCTTCGGAGAGATGGTTTTATTCCAATCGTTCAAATAAATTGGTTTATCCAATTAGGGTATGTCTAACATTTTAGGATTATGCTTCTTTCTTATGCCTATAAAAAATATGTTTTAGTATCATTATGCGTAAATCAATTTATGCCTAACAATGTTATGCTTAATCATTATTATGATTAGATAAATTATGCTTAAAAAAATATGCGTAAGCTGTTATGCGTAAAAATTTTATGCAAAAATATAATTAGTAGTAACAAAAGTATGCCAAGTTATATTAGGTCTTAAAATTTTATGCAAATGGATAGGGAACCTGTGAGACTGCACTAGCAGACTCACGATGTCCGTGATTACGCGGAGCGCTAATCAAAATAATATTGTTCAATCCACAAAGTGAAAACACCTATTAGATACACTTACCATCACGTTGGTACCGGTGATGTGACGTAGTCCCTGGTTCCGTCTTATCTGGGTGGGGTGTAAGTATAACTGTGGTTTGTGTGGTGTATGTGTAGTTATGTGAGATTACGACGGTTCCATGGACGCCACAGCGCGCACCGTCGACTCCAGGATCAAACCTTCAGATCCCACACGTGGCACCTTTCACGAATGTTCAACTGAATTTTATCCCGGTTTGCTAACCCAATCGGGGATGTAATAGTCCAGCACTGAATTTAGGAAATTACCGGCGTTCAAATGACACAAAAGGCCGGCTACATAACCAACAAATCACTCGCGGTCAAGACCCAAAATGGCGAGATTTCTCAATTTTCACTCAATTATCAACAAAATATCAAACACCGATCAAGATGGTATCGGATTAACAATAACTCAAAGTTTTCAAACAATAATTACACGAAACAGCGTGTACCAAAATTACAAGCACGGAGCGACCATCTTTCAACCAAAATTGCACTGACAAGCCAAACGTCATCGCACAGATTCGCACAGACAACGAAACGTAATCTGTCAAACGTCAAAAGGTGCGTTCAGAGTCTTGGTGGATGAAACATGGCGCTTACTACATTTTTATTCCGCGCAATACGCAGTCTTCCGTCCCACGTGACGCGAGCTTGAGACATCAGTTTGTTTCACCGATCACTCGCCGATCAGTTGCCCTCGCTCTGTTGAGACGGGTAGTCTATGTCACTTTGCTCCGCGCCAATTCGCCATTAATAATATCATTGAATCAATTATTTGTTTTGTGTAACATGGGTAACAAGAAAAATACAATTGAAAAGCGATAACTAAAACAGTTGAAGACTCAAATGATGGCTGATTGCCGAAGTCGAAGGTACTATGTAATTTTTACGTGCATAAGCTCATAGTAAACGCAAAATAAACGGATGATTGATTTATGTGCATTGTTTTTGTCCGAAATTATTTTAAATATATACAACCCGTCCGAATTAACCGGTAGGTAGGTAGTAGGTAGGTAGGTAGTAGGTAGGTAGTAGGTAGGTAGTAGGTAGGTAGTAGGTAGGTAGTAGGTAGGTAGTAGGTAGGTAGTAGGTAGGTAGTAGGTAGGTAGTAGGTAGGTAGTAGGTAGGTAGTAGGTAGGTAGTAGGTAGGTAGTAGGTAGGTAGTAGGTAGGTAGTAGGTAGGTAGTAGGTAGGTAGTAGGTAGGTAGTAGGTAGGTAGTAGGTAGGTAGTAGGTAGGTAGTAGGTAGGTAGTAGGTAGGTAGTAGGTAGGTAGTAGGTAGGTAGTAGGTAGGTAGTAGGTAGGTAGTAGGTAGGTAGTAGGTAGGTAGTAGGTAGGTAGTAGGTAGGTAGTAGGTAGGTAGTAGGTAGGTAGTAGGTAGGTAGTAGGTAGGTAGTAGGTAGGTAGTAGGTAGGTAGTAGGTAGGTAGTAGGTAGGTAGTAGGTAGGTAGCAGGTAGGTAGGTGGTAGGTAGGTGGTAGGTAGGTGGTAGGTAGGTGGTAGGTAGTAGGTAGGTAGTAGGTAGGTAGTAGGTAGGTAGTAGGTAGGTAGTAGGTAGGTAGTAGGTAGGTAGTAGGTAGGTAGTAGGTAGGTAGTAGGTAGGTAGTAGGTAGGTAGTAGGTAGGTAGTAGGTAGGTAGTAGGTAGGTAGTAGGTAGGTAGTAGGTAGGTAGTAGGTAGGTAGTAGGTAGGTAGTAGGTAGGTAGTAGGTAGGTAGTAGGTAGGTAGTAGGTAGGTAGTAGGTAGGTAGTAGGTAGGTAGTAGGTAGGTAGTAGGTAGGTAGTAGGTAGGTAGTAGGTAGGTAGTAGGTAGGTAGTAGGTAGGTAGTAGGTAGGTAGTAGGTAGGTAGTAGGTAGGTAGTAGGTAGGTAGTAGGTAGGTAGTAGGTAGGTAGTAGGTAGGTAGTAGGTAGGTAGTAGGTAGGTAGTAGGTAGGTAGTAGGTAGGTAGTAGGTAGGTAGTAGGTAGGTAGTAGGTAGGTAGTAGGTAGGTAGTAGGTAGGTAGTAGGTAGGTAGTAGGTAGGTAGTAGGTAGGTAGTAGGTAGGTAGTAGGTAGGTAGTAGGTAGGTAGTAGGTAGGTAGTAGGTAGGTAGTAGGTAGGTAGTAGGTAGGTAGTAGGTAGGTAGTAGGTAGGTAGTAGGTAGGTAGGTAGTAGGTAGGTAGTAGGTAGGTAGTAGGTAGGTAGTAGGTAGGTAGTAGGTAGGTAGTAGGTAGTAGGTATCAAGAAACTTGCGCGAAAGACACTTGCGCGACTGGACTTTTGCGCGACTTAATGGCCACTGAGGTTCACTCTGTAAACATTCACGCCTGTTATTTATACTTGAAGTTGGTTTTTTGGTTTTTCTGTCGTGGGTGACATTTTCATGGTTTCGGAGTCGCTGATAACGAAAATGAGGTCAACATAAAAATCCAAGATAGTGGCGTGCAAAATTTTAGGTTTTTCAAACATGGGTGTCGTTTTCATGGTTTTCATGGTTGCTTATTACGAAAATGTGGTCAAAATAAAAATCCAAGATGGCGCTGATGAAATTTTTAGGTTTTTCCATCATGGGTGTCGTTTTCATGGTTTACGTGGTCACTGATAACGAAAATGAGGTCAAAATGAAAATCCAAGATGGCACCGAGGAAAATTTTAGATTTTCCGTCATGGGTGTCTTTTTCATGGTTTACGTCGTCACTGATAACCAGTGATAGGAATAGGTAGTGCTTATTAGTCTTAACTTCGAAGAAGAACAGAGAAAAGAATCGGAGACTTCCTTAGACTATATTTTATTATGCGACCACGACGAGTTTTTTTTTGTAAATTCTAAGAGTAGATAACTAAATGTGCAGCCATAAAAGTCCGCCCATTGTACTTTCGTTGCAATAAAGATTAAATGATGTTTTTAAAGTTTAAGTGTGTTACTAAACAATGTAACCCGGCTATTATTTTAGAATTTTGAAATATACTTCAGAAATATATTTTAGTAAGATAAAATCCAAATACCTTTTGTTTTTGAAATAATAAGTCACTTGAACTTTAGAAATTTCAACAAACGTGGCCGAGAGTGAGCTAGAAAGTAGATATTTACTTCAAAACGTGTACGGCTCCTTGACAAAGATAGCGTTTCCTAGTTTTATGATGAAGAAGTCGTTTCCAAAATGTTCTTAAAAAAAGAAAACTTTCAGAAATTATGATGGTTGTAACGACTGTGTTATGTTATGTCTAGTCGCAAACTTTAGGTAAACATAGACCAATTACTTATTCCAAATAACATTAATTTTTGATGTAGGTACTTACGTGATGTCCCGGAAAAAAATACAGTCTAAGCAAGTACTATTATCTATTCTGTGGTCTAAAGAAGTCTCCGATTCTTGTCTCTGTTCTTCGAAGTTTAGGCTAATAAGCACTACCTATTCCTATCACTGCTGATAACGAAAATGAGGTCAAAATGAAAATTCAAGATGGTGCCAAAGAAAATGTTTGGTTTTTCTGTCATCCGTGTCGTTTTTATGGTTTTTAGGGTCACTGATAACGAAAATGAAGTCAAAATGAAAATCCAAGATGGCACCGGCATAAATTTTTGATTTTACGTCATGGGTGTCATTTTCATGGTTTTCGAGGAAACTGATTACGAAAATGAGGTCAAAATGTAAATCCAAGATGGCGCCGAGGAAAATTTTTGGTTTTTCCGTCATCGGTGTCGTTTTCATGGTTTTCGAGGACGCTGATTACAAAAATGGGGTCAAAATGACAATTCAAGATGGAGCCCAGGAAAATTATTGATTTTCCGTTATGGGTGTCGTTTTCATGGTTTTCGGGGTTGACGCAAAAATAAATTTTTTTGGGCGCCATCTTGGATTTTAATTTTGATCTCATTTTCGTTATCGGTGACCACGTTAACCATAAAAATGACAACCATGATGGAAAAACCACATTTTTTTCCCGGCACCATCTTGCCTTTTGGGGTCGCTGAATACGAAAATGAGGTCAAAATTGACCTCATTTTTGTATTCAGCGACCCCAAAAACTATGAAAACGACACCCATGATCGAAAACCAAAAATGTTCTGGCCGCCTGGGATTTTCATTTTGAGCTCATAAATTTTACACATTCCTCCATTTTTACTTTTTGTTTCTGATTCTTAGTGTATGTCATCAAATTTATTTTTGTTATCAATTTTATAAAATTTTCGATTTTATCTTTTGTGCTTTTTATTATTATTGCCTTTTTGTTCTTTTTATTAACGGGCACAGTATTTTATAAATATTTATTCTACCAATGTTATTAATTTTACACATTCTATAATTTTTGTTATTGTGTCTTGATGTATCAATTTAAAACAATTTTCATCAATGTTTTTATCAATTAGGTATATAAATGTCATGTATAGGTATCATTAATACAATCTTATGCATTTTTAAATATTAGCATAGTTATCAATATATTATCTTTATTTTTTTTAATTTCATCAATTTTTATTCGTTACCTATTCAATTTCACCAATGTCATAAATTTTATACATTCTATCATTTTTACTTTTATTATTGATTCTTATTGTACGGTATGTCCTCAATTTTATTATGGTTATCAATTTTATACATTTCTCGATTTTGTCATGTTTGGTGTTTATGAATGCCTTTTTGCTCTTATTAATGGTCACAGTATTTATAAATTTTATAAGTTATTAAAAAATCGAATTTTATTTATTTTATTATTTCATCATTTTACTCTTTGTTATCGTTTTTAATGTATTTATAATATAACATTTTCTTTTAGTTGGTATTTGTGCAAAAATTGTAGATATTAATATGTGTTTGTTTATGTTGTCGAGCGTATGTCACTCTTGGGCCAAAAAAAACAAAAAAAAACCACCTTCAAGTATAAATAAATAAATAAATATTGCTGGACATTACACACAGCGCCATCTAGTGCCACACTAAGCAACGAGGCTTGTGTCGTGGACACCAGATAGTTGATATACTACATAGATACTTTTTGTTTGTAAATACATACATATTATACATACATATAAACATCCATGACTCGGAAACAAATGTCCATGCTCATCACTCAAACATTTGCTCCGACCGGGATTCGAACCCGGGACCCTAAGAACGTAAGGCAGCCTCACTACCGCTGCGCCAATCGGGTCGTCAAAATAACAGGCGTGATGATAAAACGAAATGGAGAAAAAAATTAAGATGAAATGGAGTACTCAAAAGTCGAAACTTTTATTTCACGACATACAAACAACATAGGAATGTATTGTATAGAAGGTGTTAAAAAATGAATACAAAAAAAATAAGAAAAAAAAGTGGCTTTATTTAACTGTGTTGCTTGCATATACTACGCCCTACCCGCTACACTACGCAAGCTTGGTCCCACGCTTCGCGCGTCGTGGCGCCGCGGCCGCCCGTGTTTGTTATCGGCACTAATGCGGGTGTAGCGAGACGCGCGGGGGAAATCAGAATTTATTCTGGCGTTAGGCCCGCTCTTAATCATTGAACAATGCAACCTAACATAGGTACTATTCTGAGTATTATTACTTAGGTACCAATTACACATTTATTTAAATAAAAGGTAACATAACATAAATCTTCTCTAACACTAGTATCAACCAGTGTCATATTAATCTTTTAAACAGCTTAATTACTTTAATCAGACGGTTACCATTGACATTAAATTTAATCAACCAACAATAACAAGCAGTGTGTTCTATAGTATAGAGACTAGAACACACTGCTTGTGCAAAAGCATTAGAATCACTAACTGTATGTAGCTGCTTTTCTTATAACTTCCAAAATTAATACCTACTTCAGAGGCTTTTCATGCAGAAGCGTGCCTTGTGCTGTGTGATGTGAATTTGGGAGTATTTAAATAAATTCTCCTTAAAAAATGGTAGAATCAAATTGGGTTGATATCTACCAGGTTCAGCGGTTTTAATCTTTTTTTGTATTTTTATATTAGTAATTATCCTGATTATAAGAAATTTTATCAGTATACTTATGAGAGAGAGAGGTTTGAATTCTGTGTGCAGTCACAAGGGCTATTATGGTAACTAACTTTAACTTTTGGCAATTAGTTCTAAACTAAGCGTTTCATTAGGAAATAGTTAAAATAAGACAAATAATTCAAAACAATAGTGAGATCCTATACTACTTCATATTTGGGGTTTTAGGTCTTAACCTTTAGGTCCGACTGTCAAGGTTCTTCAGGGAGATATTTATATCTCCCTGAAGAACCTTGACAGTCGGTCCTCTGAGGCAATGTGGGGCCCTAGAACTAGATAAATAGCTAACATATTGGTATTGAGTTATCTGTTATAGTTCCTCATTAAAATTTTAGTCAGTAAAGATATCACAGTGGGAACTAAGTCTAGGAGAAGGTCAATATCTTGGTTCTGACAATAGGAAATCCCCTCATTCAAAGCCTCATATCGCTTTTATGATGGGGTTCCATTATTATTATTTCAGAAATAACCATGGGCTCAAATAAGGGAAACCATGGTTGTGAGGGCCACCAAGGTACTACAACAATGCCTGTTGCCCCTTCCCTTTTTATTTTCTATAACATCTTACTAATAAGTGCAGATGGTGGGAATGTATAAAAGAAATCACCATACCATTTTAACAGTGCATGATATATAATTCTGACAATTAGTGTTAAACTTGTTTGCAAATAGTTCAATCTGAGGATAAACAACAATAGTCTTGTAGGCCACATCCAATGATATATAAACTATAGATACGTTGTCCGCACTCTAAAATGACAACATGAAATGAAGCCAATTGGCCACATCGCGCTTAGTTACGCACCAACCTGTCGCGCGACGCTACGTATAATGAGCATGTAATTTGACTATTACTTATCCTGTGACGTGACTGAAGATGTATATTTATCTCCCTCTCGCAACAGGCATCCCGCCGTTCGGTGTCATATTTTCTTTCTCTTTCTTCACGCTTATAAGTAGTTCTAGTATTTTCGCCGTTTTAAGCGCCGCGATGTTGGTTCATGACGTGTCTATATATAATACGTCATTGGCCACATCACATAACTTCCATTCAATTTCTGTTTGGATGCCTAGATTCTAGATCTGCGATAGTGTTTTCTTTAGAACTGATATAAGATCCATAGATCCAAATGTGTCTTTCCTCACACCGTTGCCACAACTTTCTGGCTAAATTATTAAGGTGGGTAAAACGAGTGCCACCCATTTTATTGATGTAGGCTATGGCAGTTGTGTTATCTATTTAATTCTAAGTAAACTTTCACAGTGTCTGAGTGTGCTTGCAAATGTTTTGAGCCCTATAAATGCTGCTAATAGTTCAAGGAAATTTATATGATACTTTTTTCCCAGCCAGTTTGTCAAGCATCAGAAAATATTTTTAGAACAAAGTTAAATAGTTTTTACTGTTGTAGGTTGTTTAAATGAGACAACCACCAATCTAGTCCTATCCTAATTCCTTTTGTGATAGGTAGCAGAGCCTTGTAATTTTCATTGTTGTTTTGTTACTTTCCATAACCTTGGTGTAAGGCCAACCAAATTCCACTGCTACGCAAGCAGCAGAAGAATCTAACAGAAATCCTATATACTGACAGCATTGTCTGGGTTCTAAGGCACTCTTTTTAGTATTGAAACAAACCCAAGATTTTTAAAGAAAAAACTTAGTATATGAATAACCAAGGCACAAAATATCACCATCATCATCTGCCTAGCCTTTTCCCAACTATGTTGGGGTCGGCCTCCAGTTTCACCGGATGCAGCTGAACACCAGTATTTTACATGGAGCGACTGCCTATCTGACCTCCACAACCCAGTTAGTACCTGGTAACACGATAAGCCCCTTATACCCCTTGGTAAGACTGGTTTTTAGACTTTTTTGCACAAAATATCACCAAGATATAGAAAAGTAACCCCAATGGCCTCAGGTGACACATAACTGGCTTCATAATCTTTGTGAATACATATGTGGCTATGCTAAGCCCAAATTGAAGGCATGTAAACTCACAATGTATCTTGAAACTGAAACCAGAGAAATCTAGAATATTTTTTATGGGTAAGAAATATTCAAGCATTTTTCAAATCTATAGTTGCCATAAATCAACCTGGGGTCATGAATTTGGTTGCTGTCCTTAAGTCTTCTAGTTTGAGTGATGTGTATCAATATATTATTTATTAAGTTTTTTGAGATTTAATATAAATCCAAGTGCCATCTGATTTTGGATGCAAAAATATCCTGGATAAAAATTGGTTATCTGCGGATAAACATACACTATACACATACAATACACCTAAGTGTAGTTTATTAATATCCATAAAATTAGATTGCTTTCTTTCTGACTGAAGTTATAGGAATGGAAGTTAGAACTGGAATTTCATAAAAGTGTAAGTAGTTTATAACCCTTGATCCAATCATTGTATTGTTGGATAGGTGGTAAGATTATTCCAGACTTCAGTGAAATACTGCAATCTACCAGTGAGCTAGACGCATTCCTGTCCCCGACGTCGCGGCTGGCGCCTCTGTGGTGAGTGCCTCGTGCGTTATGCTAGTTTCACCTGGTTGTTCATCTTCAGCACTGCGATGGAGGTCTTGCAGGTGTGTTCTTCAATTCTTGTCCTGACATTTTTTTTTTTTTTGCATTAAACTTGTTCTGCAGGTTATCCCCAAACAGGTACTCAGATATTGGAGTCTGCCCCATTCCTTATTGAGCTCCTTCATTTCCTTATTGAGGCCAGACAGGATTAGGGAGCGTCTGGTGATGCAGTTGCATGATAAATGTGACAAAGTAGTCTGGCTGCATCACTTGAAAGAGTTAAAATTTGATCACTACTCTCTCGGTTGGCGATTAGATTATTTAACACTTTGTCCATTGATGGATTGGCAGCAGCCGAGGTGATCTGCTGCCCCCTGATTCGTTGGTCCCTTTTCACTCCACCATCCTCAGTGCGGCTGCCACTTATTCATTTAGTTTTGGCGAGTGCAACAAGCTGCCGTTACAATTATTGCTGACCATCGCCACTTGCTGGTCGCGGTGAAGTTCTATACGTGTCTTTGTGGGCTAGGCCCCCTCATCTCAGCCTCTTTCTGATTTCAGTCAGTGGGTCGTCTAAAAGGCGGATATTAATATTCAATAAAGTTATTATAGCATAAATATTTTTTTAAATAATTTGAAATTAAATGTTAATCAATTTATTTTTTTTTTTTTTTTTTCCTTCTTTAAGTGATTTGGACAAGTGTCTGTACTCAGAAGTGGCAATTATGGGGAATAGCTGTCGCAACGAGTCAGGCTGCGTCGGGTTTTATAGCGTGTCTCACAACTTCGGTCGCAATAACCACGGCTTCCCGTCGTGTTCGACTGGAGCGGGCTTCATACTCTTCTACAAAGAATAATTAAAGATAGGCCTCTGCCTGGTCGAGTTTAAATCCACGGCTAACCTCTCGTGATAGCTCAAGGGATGCAGTAGGGACGAGATTATGAACAACTGAATGTGTACATCATAGGCTGACCTCTCGTGAAAGCTCTTGTGATGTCGTTCTATTGTAGGATGGCTTAGATCATCGGCTAACCTCTCGTGAAAGCTCTAGTGATGTCTTACTAATTATTGGTTGGTGTTCTCATGGTTAACCTCTCGTGAAAACTGGCATGTGCGAACAACTGAACGTGTACACCATCGGCTGACCTCACGTGAAAGCTCTTGTGATGTCGTTCTATTGTTAGATGGCTAAGATCATTGGCTAACCTCTCGTGAAAGCTTTAATGATGTCTTATAGGTTGGCACAATTGGTGTTCTTATAATTAACCTCTCGTGAAAACCCTAGAGACATGTGCATCTTAGGCCAGGGTGCCAGGTACTTCTAGGAAAAGACGAGTGGATAGGTACATAAACAAAAAAGCTTACCAGTTTCGATGATGACTCCGTTTTCGCTTGTTCGACCGATTTTCTAGTTCCCGCAGACGTTCGTTGAGTTCTCTCATCTCTTCGTCTCGTTTTCTTCGATGTTTTTCCATCTTGGTTTGGTAATAACAAAATTTTCGGAACTTTACTAACGGAAACGTGACCTGCGCGCAACACAAAAAAGTACAATGAGTTGACAGATGTCAAGAACGAGCGCGCCAAGACCGGACCACAGATAACATTTTCGTTCTGATGAAATCGATTCATCTTTAAAAAATGTGATAGCGAGTTAGCAAGAAGTGCAAACTACAAGTACTAAATGAGGACGAGATTACGGAGCATAATTGCCCTTTTTTGCAAAACAAATATTGTCTGAATATCAGCGGCATTGCCCCACAAGAGAATACCGTACGACATCACGCTATGGAAATAACTAAAGTAAACTAAACGGGCTGTCTCTAAATCAGTTAACTCACGAATTCTTCTAACGGCGTATGCTGCAGAGCTAAGTTTTTTTGATAATTTGTCTATATGCGGGCCCCACTGAAGCTTGGCATCCAAAGTTATGCCTAGAAACACTGCGCTATCTTCCGGTTTCAACTCTTCATCCTTAATTAGTACAGTAGTTTCCACTTGTCTTACATGGGGTATCGTAAACTTAATACATTCAGTTTTTTTCTCATTTAGGAGTAGGTTATTAACATTAAACCAATTAACGACTTTTGTTAGTCGTAGGCCACGAATAAAAATACGAATAATAATACACTATACTGAAAACTATTTTGATGTTACAATCTGACAGAAAGCACGTCGTCCTTCAATGGTTTCCATCACATATTGGAATAAGAGGCAATGAAATTGTTGATCTACTAACCTAGCAAGCCATATGTGGTGAGATTCCTGTTGACTTCTCTCCTTACTTTTCAAACTTTATACCTAAAATGGAACTGGATTGCTTTTTACTTTGGAAGGAATATTTTAATTAAAGATCTCGTGAAAAATAATAATAGACAAACATTTGTTTACCAATGATTTTGTACATTATGGGACTACTATTTGCTGTGTACGGGGTGGCGCGGCTAGGAAGCATACTTCCTGGCCGTGCCACCAATTTATTTCAATTTTTTCAAAACCATTATAGTACTTTTTTTTTAATCTTGAACATTTTACAACCATTTTTTTTTTGTATATATTTCGATCCAAATTACTTAAGTGGCACGGCGGCCGGGAAATTTCACGCGAAAATTGTACTTACCGGTTTTTTTTTCCAGGGCCGACTGTTGTGGAGGAACCAATCCTACACTTACGAAGAACAAAATTAGAAGACTCGGTACCAGCCGACCAAAAGACAAACCAAAAATCGGACTCGAAAATTATACGACCCACTCAAAATCGTACGTCCAAATATATAACTAAATTCAAAAAGCCTCACGAATGTGAAAAATGCCACTTAAAGTTAAGTAACAAGAGAAATTTAACAGATCATATTCGTACACACACTGGTGAAAAACCTTACAAGTGTGATATATGTCAGCGTAGTTTTACTCGAAAGGCTACATTAAAAAATCATAGTCGTACACACTCTGGTGAAAAACCTTACAAGTGTGATATATGTCGGAGTAGTTTCTGTCAAAAGTATAATTTAATAAGTCATATTAGTACCCACACTAGTGAAAAACCTTACAAATGTGATATTTGTCAAAGTAGTTTCAGTCGAAATGTTTATTTAAAGAAACATATTCTTACACACACTGGTAAAAAACTTTACCAGTGTGATATATGTCAGCGTAGCTTTAGTCTAAAGGATAATTTAACAAAACATATTCGTAAACACACTGGAGAAAAACCTTACAAGTGTGATTTATGTCAGCGTTTTTTCAGTCAGAAGAGTAATTTAACAAGTCATATTCGTACACACTCTGGTGAAAAATCTCACAAGTGTGATATATGTCAGAGTAGTTTTAAGCACAAGATATCTCTAACAAACCATATTCGTACACACACTGGTGTAAAACCTTACATGTGTGAGATTTGTCAAAGTAGTTTCAGTCGCAATTTTCATTTAAAGAAACATATTCTTTCACACACTGGTGAAAAACTTTACAAATGTGATATATGTCAGCATAGCTTTAGTCTAAAGGATAATTTAGCAAGACATATTATTACACACACTGGTGTAAAACCTTACAATTGTGATGTATGTCAGAGTAGTTTCAGGCACAAGATATCTTTAACAAAGCATATTCGTATACACACTGGTGTAAAACCTTACAATTGTGATATATGTCAGCGTAGTTTCAGTCAGAAGACATCTTTAACAATCCATATTCGTACACACACTGGTGAAAAACCTTACAAGTGTGATACATGTCAGCGTAGTTTCATTCAAAAGGCTTCATTAACAAATCATATTCGTACACACACTGGTGAAAAACCTTTCAAGTGTGATATATGTCAGCGTAGTTTCAGTGTAAAGGTTAATTTAAAAAAACACATTCGTACACACACTGGTGAAAAACCTTACAACTGTTATATATGTCGGAGTAGTTTCAGTGAAAAGCATTCTTTAACAAGTCATATTCGTACACACACTGGTGAAAAACCTTACAAGTGTGAAATATGTCAGAGTAGTTTCAAGCAGAAGAGATCTTTAACAAACCATATTCGTATACACACTGGTCTAAAACCTTACAATTGTGATATATGTCAAAGAAGTTTCAGAAGTAAAAATAATTTAACAAGCCATATTCGTACACACACTGGTGAAAAACCTTACAATTGTGATGTATGTCAGAGTAGTTTCAGGCACAAGATATCTTTAACAAACCATATTCGTATACACACTGGTGTAAAACCTTACAATTGTGATATATGTCAGCGTAGTTTCAGTCACAAGATATCTTTAACAATCCATATTCGTACACACACTGGTGAAAAACCTTACAGGTGTGATATATGTCAGAATAGTTTCAGTAGAAAGGGTACTTTAACAAGTCATATTCGTACACACACTGGTGAAAAACCTTTCAAGTGTGATATATGTTGGCGTAGTTTCAGTGTAAAGGTTAATTTAAAAAAACACATTCGCACACACATTGGTGTAAAACCTTACAAGTGTGAATTATGTCACAGTAGTTTCAGACACAAGATGTCTTTAACAAACCATTTTCGTACACACACTGGTGTAAAACCTTACAAGTGTGATATATGTCAGCATAGTTTCAGTCAGAAGTATTATTTAACAAAACATATTCGTACACACACTGGTGAAAAACTTTAAATTTTGATGAACAGGGTGTTAACAACCTCATCACCAAGCCGTCAACCAAGCATTCTGTATATCAAACTATGTGACTTTACGCAAAAATTATTGCTGGGAATCAGTGGCATGCAGTGGTCGTCCATGGTGGGTAGGCCACGAAATAATAATAACAAAAAACAAATTTCGTCGGCGCCATTTTGGATTTTTTATTTTGACCTCATTTTCATTATTAACTACCCCAAAAACCTCGAAAATGACACCCATGAAAAAAAAACTGAAAGTTTTCGTCGGCGCCATCTTGGATTTTCATTTTGACCTCATTTTCATTATTAACTACCCCAAAAACCTCGAAAATGACACCCATGAAGAAAAAACTGAAAATTTTCGTCGGGGCCATCTTGGATTTTCATTTTGACCTCATTTTCATTATTAACTACCCCAAAAACCTCGAAAACGACACCCATGAAGAAAAACCTGAAAATTTTCGTCGGCGCCATCTTGGATTTTCATTTTGACCACATTTTCGTTATTAACCTTTAGGGTGCCGCGCGAAATAACGGTAAAACCCCTGTCGCGCCATCTAGTTACGTCATCGCATGCGTCATCTGACCTCGCTCACAAAAATCCTTATCGCTCTAGTTCTATTAACGCTTATCTCTAACGGTAAAAAGTTTCGTATTCCATAGAGGACAACAACAACAACAACGTCCCATAACGTCCACTGCTGGACATAAGCCTCTCCCATGATGGGAGGAATTTGCCGTAATCTCCACGCTTGGCAGGCGAATTGGAGATCGCAGTGATGAAAGACTAACAGAAAACGCTGCTGCCCATTTTCTGGTCTACGGAGGCGCAAGGTGTTTTGCCTCAGACATTAGTTGCCTTATACGACACCCGTGAATGTAATGGGTTGGTTCTATTCTACTCTGCCGGATACCACACGGCTGACCATAGAGGACGACGCCTTGTATTATTAAATAAACAACACTTGTAAAAGCACTTGAGATTATTATTATTATTTTTTTATTTGTTTTTTATATTACAATCTAGCCTAATAAGGCTAATAAGCAATTTTAATCTAACTTAATTTGCTAAAAATAAAATTATATCTAAGAGCACGTCCATTGCGTTTACTTAGCGTCTATTAAAGTGAAGTCACTTAGTTCTTGTGTCCATATAAATAGCTAGGTACTATATTACACTCGCGGTAAAGTCACAATTCACACATACACACACACACTAACTCAAAAGGTTTAGTCCTTTTGAGCCTTCTCACTATGTTCGTGTTATCGAGGAGCTGGATGGCCTCGACATTAACATGATGATGAAGCCGTTGTTCATGAGCTTCTGCATATTTTTGGATTATACTGTTTACGAGCTCTATATTCAGGTCCCGATGGATGTCGTCAATTCATTCATTCATTCATTTATTTCATAAACAATGTTTACATTGTGTCGAAAATTCATTAAAAACTAACACAACACGGATTTTAATGTTTACAATTCAATAATAAAATAATAAAAATTCGATACATTAGCAAAATAAAAACAAAAAGTTATTAAAAAGTAAATCCAAATAAATCATTCTAATATACCAAGTCATGCCAAGTCAATTCTAATATACCAAGGCGCGTTCACGATGTTCTTGAGTACTTTGTTCTGGATTTTTTGTATAATTTCTACATTACTTTCTTTGGCGCAACCCCATAGTTGTATACCATAGGTCCATACTGGCATAAGGACTGATTTGTAGAGCAGGATTTTGTTAGGAACTGACAACGCGGAATGCCTTCCTAGTAGCCAGTTCATGCTTCTGTAACGAATTTCTAATTCTTCTCGTTTCTTTTTGACATGGGCTTTCCAGCGAAGCTTTGCGTCTAAGGTCATACCAAGATATTTGGCAGTGTTTTCGTACGGTACAATTTTGTTGTTTATGTACACTGGGTTGTGTTCTGGTTTCTTGTTAGTGAAGTCAATGTGAATGGATTTTGTTTCATTCAACATGATCTTCCACTTTTTGGTCCAGTCATAGAATTGATTTATCGCTGTTTGTACTTTTACCACAGCTTCCTTGTGACTATATCCTGTGGACATTATTGCGGTATCATCAGCTAAAATAGCAATAGTTGCATTTTCTAGTTCTGGTATATCACATGTGTACAACAGGACCGGTCCTAGAACACTTCCTTGTGGTACACCAGCTTTTATTTCTTTTAGCTCAGAATAGGCATTCTCTTGCCTTACTCTAAAGACTACCAGTTATATACGATTCTAATAAATCTGCGAACTGTTTTGGCAACATAGTTCTTAGTTTATAAATCTATCCCTTGTGCCAAACTTTGTCAAAAGCCTGGGCTACATCTAAAAATACAGTGGTACATACTTTCCTGTCTTCAAGAGCTTCTTCAATTACTGTTGTAATTCTATGCACCTGATCTATCGTTGAATGTTTTTCTCTGAATCCAAATTGATAGTCTGGTATAATGTTACTATTTTCTATAATAGGTTTCAGTCGTTTTGGAAGTAGTTTCACGAAAAGCTTTGACATCACTGGCAGCAAGGAGATAGGCCTGTATGATGATGCATCTTGAGGTGGTTTCCCTGATTTGGGGATCATGATGACTTCTGCAACCTTCCATAGGTCTGGAACATGTTTTAGTCTAAAAGAAGCATTGAGTATCTTAGTAAGTTTTACCAAAGCTTTTCTTGGTAGATTCTTTAGGATTTCCCCTGTGATAAGGTCATAACCAGGGGATTTTTTTGGGCTGATGTGATCTATAATTTCTTTAGATACTTCTTATGGTGTTACAAGTTTTATCTCTTGGTCTATTTGTTGTAGTTGTTCCCAGTGGAAATCTTGGTCAGCGCTCTCGGTTTGTGTAAAAGTGTCCTCTAAGTGTTGGGCAAACTTTGATGCTTTTTGTTCGTTACTTATTGCCCAATGTTCATTTAGTTCTTTTATTGGCGGTATGTGAGCAATAGGTTGTTTTTGGTTCCTTGTGGCTTTCCATAGTGAATAATCAGTCGATCGATCATTAGTCAGTTGAAGAAGATGCCTAGTTAAATTTTCGTCCCGAATTTTCTTGATTGCCTACCTAATTTGTTTAGTAATTCTATTTAACAGTGTCTTATCTTGGGGAAACCTGTTTTGCTGCCACTTTTTTCTCAAGGTTCTTTTTTCTCTGATCAGATCTGTTATTTCTTTTGGATAAGTATTAACCTTAACAGTTCTTTTTTTCTCGGGTGTATTAGCCCATGCAGTTTGTTGGACATTACAATAAATTTGCGTAATTCTAAATTAAGTTGGTGAATATCATGTATGAATATATTTAAGTCTATTTTATTTTCTAAGTCTATTTTAAAGGATTCCCAGTCTGTGAACTTGTTCACGAGAAACGGATTGCCTTCTCTGTGTTTGACATGTTCACTAGTATTTAAAATGATTGGTGAGTGATCTGAACTCCTTTATATATAAAAAAGTCAATTAAGTCTGGAATTTTTCTTAAATCTGTTGGCCAATATGTTGGTTTTCCAGTTGATAGAACCTCTGATTTGGTTTCTTGAATGGCACTTAGTAGCTCTCTGCCTATTGTTGTGGTTAGTCTGGAGCCCCAATAGGTATTCTTGGCATTGAAGTCTCCACCTAATACAAATATATTTCCAAGTAGTGCTAAGACTGTCTTGTATTACTCTTTTTTTAGTGCGTATTTTGGGGGAATGTATATTGCTGCTTTAGTAACCGAGTCGTATCTTTTCATTTTAATAGTAACACCGATCACTTGCATATCCTGATCTTCACATTTGGTCTGTTCATAATGTTGTATGTTTTCTCTAATTATGACGGCGCTGCCTCCTCTCGCGGCGTTATCAGGATGCAGGGCATGATATATTTTGTAGCCTTGAAATTTTACAAATGATTGTCGTGTAAAGTGTGATTCTGATATTAAGCATATGTCTATGTTTTCTGTATCTAAGACTACTTGTAACTCATGTTGGTGTTGCAGCACTTCATTAGCATTCCAAGCCATGATCTTGAGGTTATTATATAAGGTGCTTTCTTAAAGTGCTCTATGTACCCGGGTACCCGAGTTTTTCATCAAATATTACTCGGGTCTGAAAACTCTTGTGTACCCGGGTATACCCGACCCGGGTACCCGCGTCCGAAAACCCTAGGCCACACTTGTGATGCGTATGCACTTTGCTATCTAGAATACGCGATCGCGAGAGGCACGTCCGTCCTCTAGGTAAGACCGAGCTGACTGAGACTTGAGATTATAAACATAAGATATGAAGTAGATGACATTAGAGAATTTGCCGCGCTATGACCTGTGGCCGTATCTTATGTTTTTTGGTAAAACTACTGATTCAGTTTACACGAAACTTTAGAAATAATGTAACAAATACACAAGTAACCTAATACATAATTCATATAAGAGTCATACTGATACATTCATATCAGATTCCAATAGATTCTAACAAGAATTTCGTATACGGCGAACTATCATTTCATTGTTGTTGACCTTGGCTTGAAAATACTTGAAATCAATAAAAATATTTATTTATTTTTGCAGGGGCCAATGGTTGTAGGCACCGTACACTATCACTTAGTTGATGTTGGTTAAGTTGTGGAGTACACAGAAAGAACCACAAGTTGTATTTAAAGTTATATTGAAAAGTAGAAGTTACAGTAATTAAAAGTGGTAGTGATTCTTTCTCTTGACAAGTGGCTAGTTCCACAGTTGTCTGACTCGCTGGTCTTGCGTGAAAAGTTACAATTTTATTGTGTAGTGTAGTGTATATTTGTGACGCACGACATTCAAGTAGGTTGCTGCGTTCGCAAAGTAAATGTACGGTTGATGATACCGTACATGTTGGCAACCCCACAAAGATGTACGGAAGAGTAATGGAAGCTTGTCAAGAGAAGAAACCCTATTACAAAGAAACTAATAATAAGTTAAGTTATTCGAAGTTAAATGCGATGTTGTCTGCATAACGTGGACGTTCCGGTCGCAGTTCTGCTTGGCTCGCGGAGTGAATGTTTTCTTCTTGCTTCCTGCGTTGTATTGGTTGCAGTTCAATCTCTTCAAGCTGATTGTTCTTAGCTAAATGGCTCTTAGTCGGTTTTGAGCAACAAGATGGTCCGTATCTCTTTACAAACCACCCCACAGAGACGATGACGATTACTCCCAAAATAGTATAAGAGACGGCGTATTGGTGTATGTCATGAGTGGAAATGGTTGATGGGAGCTGATTTTCTCTTGTTTTCATTATAGCTAATCGCTTGTCGATTTCCTCCAATTCTGCAGTTTCTGGTAACATCACGTGCGACATATTATGTGTTATGTTCACAATGTTATTTACCATCGAGTTAAGTGACGGTATATTCATGGAAAGATCCATCTTCATGTTGCTATTGAATTGGTTATGCGAGTGAATTGTTAATTCCTTCGATTGCAACAAGCAACCCGTTGCCAAGGTCAGTATCCCGGAAGTCATTGAGTGTGTAGTGATGTCATTTTCACATACAATTCGTATAGTGCAAGTTCCGCAACAAATCGCCAGCCAAGTATTCGTTGTGTGTAACGCGATCCACTCCTGCTTACATAGCACCTTTTTTACGTCACAAGGTGAGGTCGTTCGATGACCCAATAGTTTTGCTTCACATGGGGTATTGCTGTTATGCAAGTTGAATATAGGTAGATTCTTGTTGCATATCAAATTGCCTGGTTAAATGTGACTGCACCGCTTCATGCCATCTTCGGATAAGGAGACATAAGTGCTTTTTCCGAAGTTTACTGCTATGTACTGCGAAGCTAGTTGGACGATGACTGTTCCTGTGCTTGTTTTCATAGGCAACGGAGTAGCTTGGTATAGAGTAAAGTCTTCATCTGAGATCAATGGGACGTGTATCTCGAACAAGAAGTAGTTAGTGGTGACTCGCGCTCTCACGTATAGTAATTTGTAGATGTCTTTGATATCGTCTCTGATGTTTCGGACCGGCAACGACGAGGTCTTTGGGAGTTTGCCCGCGATTTCAGTCAGTTGCTTGATCAAGTTGACAGGTGTAAGTAGATGGATGTCTATGTGCCCTTTGTAGACATCAGTTAGGCTTTCAAACAGCATCTCTTGAACCCTCTCCAAATTGGTAATCAGCAAGTATGCTGTTAGTGAGGCCGAGTTGAAGTAGTTAGTAGCCATCAGTACTTCCATTTCGGACTCCACTTTGGCTAAGTTGGCGTTAGTCTGCGCCATGAAGTCGTCTATTAAACCAAACTGTTGCTTGATATTTTGTTCATTCTTCTTCAGCATGTTGTTTTGAAGTTCGACTATTGAAGTTTGGTTCTTTACCAGATCAAGTAAATAGTTTTCATTATTTTGGACAGCTTGTATGTCATTGTGGTATTTATCTGCAAACCGTTGATCTGAAAGAGGCTGTTAGCAACATATCCTACTCCATCAATCAGTGATCGTTTCTTACGATTACTTAAGTGCTTGTGAGGAGCTAGGAGTATAGTGTTGTAGTAGTTCAATATTTCCATTTCGTGGGTAAGCTGTTCTAAAGTTGTCTTGCAGTATCTTGGATCGGTTTTTTGACACAGTTCGTTCAATCCCTTGAGGTAAGCTTCAATTCGACGTACTCCGTCCCAGTAAGTTGTCAAGTTATAGTACATAAGAAGTGTCCATTCGTCATGAATCACTTGTACGTTTCTTATTGTGTCGTAGTAAATCGGCCGCTCAAGTTCGAAGTTAGTAATTTGAACGCCAGACGTCATGATTTCGCCATGACCCCGTTATTAACGTAAATACAATTAATAACATTGTAAGAAGTGTGGAAAAACATTTGTTTCCCGTCTTTGGCGTGATTGGAGTTTTCTTTTCTGTGTGATCTTGAATGTTGTTCTCGATAGGAAGTGGTGACAGTTTCACGACTGGACGCTTGATGATACCAGATTGCGTTTTAACCGTGGTCACTCGAACGTAGCCGTCAGAACCGGGGTGCAGTTCGAGCACGCATCCCATGGCCCACTTTCCTGGAGGCAAGTTGTTATCCTTGATCAAGACTATATCGCCTTCTTTGATATTCTTCTTTGGTTTGTTCCATTTCCCCCTGATCTGGAGCTGTGTTAGGTATTCAGTCGACCAACTCTTCCAAAATTGGTGCAGCATGTGCTCTGTTAGCTGCCACCGTTGACGTAAATTAACGTTATTTACGTCACAGTACGTTGATATTGGTAGTGACATCGTTGGGCTTCCAGTGAGAAAATGACCAGGTGTTAAGTAGTTTTGGAACTCATCGGGATCTTCAGTGAGTGGACAGAGGGGGTACTCGGTGAAGATGATGTTTCATCGATTTTACGGCCGCTTCCCACAGACCACCAGCACTTGGCCACGCGGGAGCGTTGAAGTGCCATTCCACCTCCATTTTTCCGATCTCGTTGAAGAAGTCCAGTGAAAGTTCTTGTTTGAACTTTTCAAATTCATTGCGCAACGTCTTCGAAGCTCCAATGAAATTCGTGCCGCAGTCTGAGTACACATGTTTAGGTGTACCGCGTCTAGCGCACATGCGCTGGAAAGCGGCAATGAAAGTTTCGGTGCTTAAATCAGACACCAGTTCAATGTGTACAGCTTTAGTCGTCATGCACACGAAAATAGCGATGTACCCCTTCGTAGTCTTTACTCCTCTTCCTTTGTTTAGTTTGACTGGCACGTGTCCAGTGAAGTCTACACCAGTGTGTGTAAAAGGTCGAGATGGGGTAGCTCTCTGTTGAGGTAAGTCCGCCATAAGTTGGTAGTTATCTGTTGGTTTATAGCGGTGACATCGCACGCAACGTCTCAGTTGAGTTTTTACAGCTCTGTTGCTTCCGACAATCCAGTATCGCTGTCGGATTTGAGCCAATGTCAGCCGCGCACCTCCATGAAGTGTTGTAAAGTGTGCTTGTTCGATTACGAGTTGAGTTAGTCGTCCCATTCGAGGAAGAATTGTAGGATTCTTCATCTCGAGGGGTAAGTAAGAATTTTTCAGTCTTCCACCGACTCTTATAACCCCTTTTTCATCCATATAAGGATTCAATTTGTATAAAATGCTCTTGTTGTTTACAGTTCCGTTTGCTTTCAGTTGTTTGTATTCATTTTCAAACTCCGTACTCTGCACATATGTAATTACTCGATCAGCTGCTAGTTTGAGTTCGCTCACACTTAGGTAGTTGGTTTCAAATTTCATCTTGGAGCGTGCCGTCGCGATAAAGCGCAGTACCTGAACTGTTGCTCGAATTACTTGAGTTAATGAACTATATTTATGTAATAAGTTATTTATAAAATGTTCATTGTTTTTCGGCTCCGTTGTGGTTGCCGCTGATAAGTTGACAGTTTCCTGGTTGGTTGTAAACAAACATGTGGAGTTTCTCATGAGTTCAGAGTTTTGAGCCATTTTCAGAAATTCCGGACCTTGCCACCAGAGATCGAAGTTTGCTAGTTTGCTTGGCAACATTCCTCTAGATGCACAGTCAGCAGGGTTCTGTGCCGATTTCACGTAGCGCCACTTGTCGGAAGAAATAGTTTGTTTTATTTTTTCGACTCTGTCTGACACGTATTGATCCCACCTTGATGCATCTCCTTGCAGCCACGCTAAGACTACTTGAGAGTCACACCATGCTTGTATTGACAAATTGTATCCAGCTAAAGCTTCTTTAGTTTTTTCCATGAGTTTTTCACGGACATGACGCATGGATCAGCACCATTCAACTCGACCATTTTGAAGGGAACTAAATGATCCGACACATGCGCCACCATCAGCGAGACATTTGTGTGAGCATGACATTCTCTCGGCCACCAAGGCATATTCAAGTCAATGAAAGATAACTAAATGCAAATGCTTTACAGTACATGGTACTCACACATGAGCTATACAATTATACAATACTAAGAGATGGAGTCTATACAAAGCAAGGATATTTTTACAATCTTCTGCAGCTACCACAATCATTTGCCCAATTAGTTTTCCCCTATGGTTGTGGAGCAGGACCAGCATTGAGCCAAGCATTTTTATCATTAATGTAATCCCCTAACTTATAATATGCTTGTCTACATAGTGTGCGTTTTATACAAGATTTAAATTTCGTCTCATTTAGTTGTAGAATGTGGGGAGGTATTTTATTGTAACATTTTAAACAGTACCCCATGAAAGATGAATCTACCTTAGCAAGCCTGAAACCTGGCTGAACTAGTTGGTCCCTATTTCTAGTATTATAGTGGTGTCTATCACCTCTTTTACTGCATAAATGCAGATTTTTCCTAACGTACATGATATTCTCATAGATGTATTGACAAGGTACTGTCATGATATTTATTTCCTTAAACAGTTCTCTTAGAGAATCGCGTCTACGTAATTCATATATGGCTCTGATGGCTCTTTTCTGCAGAATAAATATAGATTCGATGTCTGCAGCCCGTCCCCATAGTAAAATACCGTATGACATAATACTATGAAAATAACTAAAATAGACTAGCCTCGCCGTATCAACATCTGTAAATTGACGGATTTTTCTAACAGCATATGCTGCTGAGCTCAGCCGTCCTGCAAGAGATGTTAAATGAGGACCCCATTGTAGCCTTGAGTCGAGCGTCATTCCCAAGAAAACCGTTTTATCGACAAATTCTAGTTTCTCTTGATTCAATACCACGTCACAGTCGCTACTTTTGACATTTGGTAAAGCAAATCTTATGCACTTTGTTTTTTTCCCATTTAGTACTAAGTTATTAGCGGTTAACCAATTATGAACCTGCAGCAAGGCGTTATTTATGTCGTCAAGATTTGTGGCACGTCTGTTGACCTAAATATTAAAGACTAGCTTCTGCCCGCGACTTCGTACGCGGATCCTGTTGCTTATGCCAGCAACAACGGGGTCGTCAAAATCGAAGACCTGAAACGTCTGATGTCGAATTTTAAGAGCCCGGGGACGGGAATACAACGAGATGCGCGAGACGATTCGAGACGTTCCAGATCTTTCATTTTTGTAAGTCAACAGGAAATGCCCATCAGACTAAACCCTTTTATAAGTCAACAGGAAATGCCCATCAGACCAAACTACACTTGCTGAGACGTCATTCCTATATGTTACAGTGTAGCTGGGCTATTGGAGTTCCACATCAGGTGTTCCAGATCTTCAACAGAAAATGCTCGTCACGTGGAACAATTTTTGCTATGGTACCATTTTTGTATCTCTTATAGTTCAGGTGGTCTGTTGCGGTTCTGCATCAGGTGTTTGTTTCCAAGATAAAAGTCAACAGGAAATGCCCATCAGACCGAACAACTTTTGCTAAGACGTCATTCCTATATGTGTTATGGCATAGCTGGGCTCTTGGAGTTCCACAACAGGTGTTCCAGATCTTCGATTTTTATAAGTCAACAGAGAGTGCTCATCAGATTGAACAACTTTTGCTAAAACGTCATTCCTATATTATATGTTATAGTGTAGCTGGGCTCTTGGAGTTCGACATCAGGTGTTCTGGATCTTCAAATTTATTCTCTCAGCAGAAAATTCTCATCACGTGGAACAATTTTTGCTGTGGTACCATTTTTGTATCTCTTATAGTTTAGCTGGTCTGTTGCGGTTCTGCATCAGGTGTTCAAGTTTCCAAGATAAATTATAGCCTATATGTTGCCCAGACTTAATACCTATACAACAACAAAAAAAAATATTCAAATCCGTCCAGTACTTCCGAAGATTAGCGTGTACAAACAAACAGACAAACAGACAGAACTTTTTTTTTTGGATTCGTGCTCTATTACTGTTTCTAAACCCCAATTATTTCTTTCCTCAATTATTTCTTTTTTGATATATTCAATGTACAGACACAGTTTTTTTTACTGTTTTATTATATGTATATAGAAGTATCGTCAGCAAACAACACCAATTGCGGGTAGTTGTTAAATAAATGGGCTAGGTCAATTATGTACACTAAAAAGAGGAAGGGACCCAATATCGAACCTTGTGGTACACCCATTTTTACTTTTAAACAAATTGAATTTACACCATTTACTTGTACATGCTGCTGTCTATAATTCAAATACGATTTTACTAAACTGAGCGCAAGTTTACCTAAACCGTAATGCTCCAGTTTCAAGATCAGGATTTCGTGATTTACGCAATCAAATGCCTTCGAAAGGTCACAGAAGATTCCTATGGCATCTTGTGCCTCTTCCCACGCAGTAAATATGTGTTTTAATAAAGTGACACCGGCGTCAGTCATACAACGTCCTTTGGTGAAACCTTACTGTTGCTCGTGTAATATTTTATTGGTGTTAAAGTGGTTAAGCATTTGATTGAGCATAATCTTTTCAAACACCTTGCTAAAAACCGGCAACACGGATACGGGCCTATAGTTATTGGTGTCTTTACTGTCTCCGGATTTAAAAAGAGGTATTACCTTACTGAATTTCATTAAATCCGGGAAGACCCCTTGATCCACGCACAAATTAAATATCGAGGCTAAATACGGTGCCACAGTCTCAATAATTGAGGTACAAGCTTTGATAGACATACCCCATAGATCTTCGGTTAATTTAATCTTGATTTGTTTAAAAGCTTTTACGATTGTTATGGGGTTTATGTGCTGAAATTTAAATTCATTTGAACAGGCTGGAACGTTCGCTTTCAATCAATCAACAGAGAGCAAGGGAGAGGAATTTAAGGTTAAAGAAATTTACAAATTCTTGAGCAACTTCATTATTAGAGCTCACGAGGCCACGTGAGGTCTCTAGTGTTATGTCATTACTTTGTTTTTTATTTCTATTCGTTTCACTGTTGATAATTTTCCAAACTGTCTTAATTTTGTTATCAGCTGATTTAATCTTCAGTGTCTGCCGAAACAAGTTTGATTGCCCTGACATAGTGGGTGGTATGTGTTACCTGGTTCCTCGAACAGTACATGAACGGGAGATACGCAGTAGGCGACTGTTCGCTACCGGCTTTTGTAGATCTAAAGCTGGGGTGCGCTCACCGCTATACCGCTTAGTCGACACATACAATACGCGTTTTGATGCAATAGACATATTATTCCTAAGCAGATATAATTTTAAGAATGATATAATTAAAATTCTTAAGGATCGGCAGTAGGCTCCATAGGTTTTACACAATATAGGTATCATTGTTAATCGGCTAGGGACCTGTATGACACATCACGCATTATTATTATTTTTTAATTTTGTTTGTTACATCTTTTATAGAATATTAACTATTATCCTTTTTTTTTTCTCTCATAACTCCTTTGTCATTAAGTTAGCCCTGCTACATAATAGTTAACGTTTGCCAACAGTTTGTTTTATATACCATAGTAATCTGTGGAAAATGTTGTGGGTAGTATATTTGTTAAGTTTAATTTTAAGACAACACTGTTTATGCTTAATTTACTACTGTTTGTTTTCCCAAATTGAATAAATAAATAAATAAAACCGCAACCGGTTCATATTTACGTCCGGTTATTCACCTGTGTCCTCTGCCTAATTAGTAGCAGGTTTCAACTTAGTTTAGTAGTTATAGTAACGCTTTAGATATAGTTTAGGAATAGTTTAGCAGTTAGAGGTTACACAAGAATTTAGTTATTTGATTAGTTTCGTTTATTGTTTTTTGAAGGTGATCCTTCAAACCCGGAGGGAATGGTTGCGCCAACATTCAACAAATCGATTGACATTCGCTACATTACACCCATCTCCCTTCCATATCCCATCCATCTTCCTTCACATACTCGCGAGTAAATAAGAAGATTTCGCTCGTCATTTTGTCGCGAAACCACTTCCGGATCGAATCACACCGCGCGCGCAATGGCGTCTGCCCGTTCCGGTTAAAATATTGATAACTCTGGAATCACCGCATTATCGCATGTAATAAGACTTTTAATAAACCGTCTGTATAATTGTTTAACGTGTGAGACAGTGATTTGAAGCCCAACTGCCCCTGAACCTGGAAAGTGAACCAGTGCCCCGGCGACCACGAGCATGTAGCTCCCGTAAAAGGTTTGTGCTTCCTCTCCTTATTATTCCCCAGAGCCCTCAGACCAACAATTTAAATTTTGTTCCAAAATAGTCAAAGCATTTATAATAAGCAACACCTTTTAGAAGCTTTCATCAACGATCAACCCAACTACAAAGCAATATGCATGTGCGAGACTTGGCTCACCAAAGATAAATTAGAAACTGTGAAATTTAGTGGATATAAAACTGCAGCATCGTATTGTCACTGCTCTCGAAGTGGTGGCGGAGTCTGTATTATTCTAGAGGATAATGTAGAATGTATAGAATGTTGTGATATTAGAGATATGACTATTGAATATTGTATAGAGGTATGTGCATGTAAGCTTCAAGAGCAAAATTTGTTAATAGTTACTATGTACTGGAATAGAAGAGAGAATGGATTTTTTATTAGTCAACTAAAACAAATAATGCAACATATAAACAATAAATACCAAAAATCTAACATCATAATAGGAGGAGATCTTAACATAAATATCTTAGAAAATAACGTTAAAACAAACCAATTGATAGATCTCATGCTAGAGTTTAAATTTGTACAGCATATAAAGGAATCGACGCGGATCACACAATCCACGTCTACATGTTTGGATTTGATATTTACAAACTTTCTTGATTATAAAATGTACACGACCGTAGAAGAATTAGGCTTCTCAGACCACTGCGGTACAATAATACATATGATATTGGAACAACAAAGTAAACAATCCAAAAAGACTATGTAATAAAAGTAACATACTAAAATTCAAGTCCAAGCTAAAGACACTAAACTGGAACGATATTATACAGCCGAATAAAAATTTCGATGAGAACTATCTGTCATTCCATAAAACTCTGATAGATATCTCAAATGAATGTATCCCTAAACGTAAACTAAAACCAAAACGTAGCAATCTCTGGCTAACCATGGGTATTAAAAAATAAATTTAAAAGTGCAATATTTACGAAATAAGTACTATAAAAAATATGAGAAAATCCTAAAAAAATCTGTAACAGCGGCAAAAAAAAATACACTACATACATAAAATACATCATCAAATAAAGTTAAAACCATGTGGGATATTGTAAAAGAACGGACAAATAAACAAACTAATAAAGAAAAACAAATTTAACATTACAAACACCAAACCTAATAACGTTTTCAATAACTTTTTCGCATCTATTGGGGAAAATACCACCCAAACATACGTCAGTGTTCAGAGAAATACATCAGTGATTAACCCCACTGAAAACACAATGTTTCTTACCCCAGTCGACGGATACGAAGTAACTACTACTACTACAAAGCCCATAACGTCCACTGCTGGACATAAGCCTCTCCCATGATGGGAGGAATTTGCCGTAATCTCCACGCTTGGCAGGCGGATTGGAGATCGCAGTAATGAAAGACTAACAGAAAACGCTGCTGCCCATTCTCTGATCTACGGAGGCGCAAGGTGTTCTGCCTCAGACACTAGTCGCCTTATACGACACCCGTGAGTGTAATGGGTTGGTTCTATTCTACTCTGCCGGATACTACACGGCTAAACCAGATACGAAGTAAACCAGATCTTAAAGGAAGCTTAAAAATAAAAATTGTCACGGCATGGACGAACTCCCACCGACTTTGTTCAGGCAGTGCGCAGACAAACTTACTTTACCGTTCTATAAATTAATAAACCAATCCTTCGAAGAGGGCACTTTTCCTAATCAGCTAAAAAAAGCTTTAATTAAACCTATCCATAAAAAGAACTCTAAAACAAACCCAAACAATTATAGACCAGTTTCCCTTCTTCCTACAGCATCCAAAGTCTTTGAAAGAGCAATGTGTGATCGTGTTTATTCCTTTTGTGAAAAATACAAGATATTCGATGACTGCCAAAATAGATTTCGCAAAAACGGCTCTACAACGCTAGCTGTTTATAAATACATCCGGGAAGCATTAAACATTATAAATAATAAACGATATGCACTAGGGATATTACTCGATATGACAAAGGCCTACGACATAGTGCAATTTAAAATACTATTACATAAGTCAAAAAGAATAGGAATACGCGGGAAAGCCCATGACTGGTTCGCTTCATTTTTAAAAGATCGAGAGCAATAAGTGGAGATTGAATATTACAATACAAAAACAAAGGAAGTACAGCTCATAAGATCGGGTGTTGAACCAATACATGCATCAATTCCCCAGGGAAGTGTTATTGGCTGCCTCCTTTTCCTCATTTATATTAACGACCTGCCCAAAACCATAGACGGGCCATGTGTACTTTTTGCGGATGATATCTGAATCCTGATCTCATGCCAAACAATTGATAATTTAAATGAACAACTTACTTAACTATTCTTGGGAAAGTTATAAATTGGATGAGCGACCATAACCTCGAAATAAATTTTACCAAAACCAAATTAATGGCGTTCTACCCTTGGCAGAAAAAAGAAATAAATATAAACCTTACCTTTAATCAACAAAAAATAGAAACAGTTAATAATTTCACTCTCCTAGGCCTAACAATAGACACACATATAAACTGGAAAACACATATACGGACAGTAAAATATAAAATTTCAAAGTTTTCATATGCTCTCCGCGAAATTAAAAAGACAACAAATCTACAAGCCGCACTAGTCACATACTACGCTTATGGCCCACGCTTGGTTCAACTATGGCATCATCTTATGGGGAAATAGCACAGATGCTCCGTCCTTATTTAGCCTCCAAAAAAAGCTAATACGTATTATTACTAATATAGAACCAACAGATAGTTGCAAGCCTTACTTCCAGAAACACAAGATTCTCACCTTAGTTAGTATATACATTTTAGAACTATGTAAACTAGTCCGCAAATACCCAGATGCTTACAACACACGGGGGAAATACTTGCAAACGAATTATTCGTTACGCCATAAAAACAGATTAAATTTGCCTCCTTCCCGCCTTAAATAACACTCATCTAGTCCATATTCCATGTCAATAAAAATATACAACAATTTACCAGAAGACTTAAGAAACCAAAATAAAACCAGTATATTTTAAAGTGGAATAAAAAAGAACTTAATTAAAAAAAAGCTATTACACAGTACACGAATATCTAACGGATAAATTCAATAATAATATTTAACTACGAATAATTAAATTTACTTAGCAAAATGACAAATACAATTTATACATATTTAAATTACTAGTTGACTATTATTTATTTATTTATATTAAGATGACATTTAACTATATAATTTAATTTAATATTTAATCCTTGACATAAGTAAGTTGACATCGAATAATTTTATTGTACTTTTTCACTTTTTATTTTTATGTGATTTTTGGTTTTGATGAGAAATAATAATTATGTTGTTAATATTTATGTGTTACATTGTATGATAAATGTGTTATTTTTAAGTTTTTATTGATTTTTATTTGTTATTATTATTTTTTATTGTTGTTATTACAAACACAATGTGAATTGTTTGTGTTAAATTGAAATTGAATTTACGATGCTAAAAATAATGGCCATTTTTTAAGCGACTAAACAATTAAGCAATTTATATACAATTAAATATGTAAGAAAATAATGGATTGATAATAATGTTTAATATAATATTAATGGAATAAGTAAAATAATGACAATTTTTTAAGCGACTAAACAATTAAGCAATTTTAAATACAATTAAATATGTAAGAAAATAATGGATTGATAATAATGTTTAATATAATAAGTTAATGGATAGGATTATGAAATACTTAATAGGATATGAAATATTTTAAACTGAAAAGTAAAAAAGCGGTCTTCCGAGAGGAAGACCGCTTTTTATGAACCCAACAACAACCCAACAATTATGGACCCTGTCGGGCACAGCAAATTTAGTAAATCTGTAGAGATACAGATTTACTAAATTTGCTGTGCCCGACAGGGTCCATAATTGTTTCTATGTTTTTATTTACCACCTGTATTATTACTAATACAGAACCAACAGATAGTTGCAAGCCTTACTTCCAGAAACACAAGATTCTCACCTTAGTTAGTATATACATTTTAGAACTATATAAACTAGTCCGCAAATACCCAGATGCTTACAACACACGGGGTGACATACAAACGAATTATTCGTTACGCCATAAAAACAGATTGAATTTGCCTCCTTCCCGCCTTAAATCACACTCATCTAGTCCATATTCCATGTCAATAAAAATATACAACAATTTACCAGAAGACTTAAGAAACCAAAATAAAACCAGTATATTTTAAAGTGAATTAAAGAAATACTTTACTAAATTTGCTATGCCCGACAGGGTCCATAATTGTTTCTATGTTTTTATTTACCACCTGTAATTCTACATTATGGATTAGCAATAAACAATTTTGACTTTCGAATTATTTCGGGTTGTTTTATATTGTCCCACACCCATTGCAACTCGAATCACCTATCACCAAGCGTTTGTTGGTCTTTTTATTCCGCATCGCAAAATACAGTTCTCTAATTTAGCCCATCGCGCCACCAAGTGTTTATCTTTAAGTTATAACACAGAACACTGAGTTAAATATGAGATCACACTTATTTCATCATCATTATCATCATTTCAGCCGCAAGACACTGCTGGACATAGGCCACACACACACACACACACACTTATTTAGTCCGTGTACAACAGGGCCATCACTTACCACGCAATTTTAAGTCCTTATAACTGAGTTTAGTATTTTTCTTTACGAGTGCACTTATAAACGTCTTTACTGTTTGAGTTCCGGAACCGATTTTTACCAATGTGTGTACGAATATGCTTTATTAAGGTCGTCTTTTCCCTGAAACTACTCTGACATATATCACACTTGTAAGGTTTTACACCAGTGTACTGTTAAATGAACCTTTTGCCTGAAACTACTCTGACATGTATCACACTTGTAAGGTTTTTCACCAGTGTGTGTACGAATATGCTTTGTTAGAGATAGGTATCTTGTGCTTGAAACTACTCTGACATTTATCACACTTGTAAGGTTTTACACCAGTATGTATACGAATATGATCAGTTAAATGAGCCTTCTGACTGAAACTACTCTGACATATATCACACTTGTAAGGTTTTTCACCAGTGTTATGAATGGTATGCTTTGTTAATACAGCCTTTTGACTGAAACTGCTCTGACATATATCACACTTGTAAGGTTTTTCACCAGTGTTTATGAATGGTATGCTTTGTTAATACAGCCTTGTGCTTGAAACTACTCTGATATATATTACACATGTAAGGTTTTTCACCAGTGTGTGCACCATAGACTTAGTATATACTGCCGTATAGACGAACTGACAGCTCGATAAAGTGTGACCAATTTTGATTTGTCAGTGTGTGCGTTAGTTAGCGATGTACCTTATACTTTGGAGGACTATCGATAAGTGGTTCAAGTTCGACCCTTGTAGGAAGATGTTCCATAGACTGCCTTTGTCCAGATTATAATTTTTACATTATGTTAAAAAAGTGTAATACATTAAAAAAATAAAACAGCCAACATTTTATTAAAAATCGCTTAATACTGACCTTTAAACAGAAAAATCTTATTTAACTGGTTCCTTACAGTTTCCTTTCCTAAATAATTAAGTTTACATTCATGTTTAAGTCAAATGTCAAAGTAAATTTCTATAATGTGTTCCATTATTAAATATCTACGACCACTTAAAATATCTTGGTCCAAATTTTGGATCTCGAAACTCGAAAATAAGCCGAAATTATCTTCTAATATATTATAAGAAGTACAGCTTGGCAAATTGTAGATTTCCCAATACCTTGACTGATTTTATTATTTTCACGAATAAAATTTTCAATCTGTAAACAAAGTTGTATCACGTCTTTGGATTCCAACCAACGCGCCCAATGAATCCCAACCATTTTCCTCAAAGTATAGTATCTAGAGATGGAATCTATGTTGTACAAATTCTACAAAACAATAAGTTTATTTGTTAAAAGTTAATAAACTTTTTCCTGATAAAATGGTTCAGCAGACGGTAAACGTAAGCTATGCTTATTTTCATAGTTAACATTCAAAATAAAATATCGATAGTATCGATAAATTTAAGTCAATCCCTAGCGTACATGTAAAATAGATTGATGAAAAATCTATTCACCAAAATCATGTAAATTATCAACAAATGGACTTTTAGCTATACAAAATATGAAAGTAAACAAAAACATTGGTATTATTTTATATTTTATACAGGTAAAAAGGCAAATTTTAACCAAAAATAAACGCGTCTTATCAGTGACTACGTCCTGAGTATTTACTTATGAAATGTGCAATTTTCAGGTTTATGTCTATGATTAACACCACATTCACGCACAGAACAAGTAACCATTGTTTAATACAACTGTATTCACTGAAAATAAACCACGATGTACGCTAAAAATCCAAAATACGGAGGAGTTGATTCCCCGCGTGCCGACTTGTGCAGACCTGTCATTCAAAACCGGTTACAGTGATATTAGATTCGCGATCCTTTTTCATCTTGCTAAATTTCCATTAGGGATTTTCTTCTCCCTCGCACGCTTTGTTGGTCTATATTTACTAAGTCTATGGTGTGCACGAATATGATTTGTATAATAAATTCCGAAAAGAGTAATTTGGCTCCCTCTACTTCTTGTACATATTTGGGATTTACAATCAACAGCAACACTATGCAAATAGGCTTGCCAATCAGAAAACAACTTCATATACTCAAAGAAATTAAGTTGTTTTCCAAAAAATCACGCTGCCAAATTAGGAAATTTGCTCAATTGATAGGATTATTAATTTCTGCTTGCCCGACTGTCGAATATGGTCTGTTATATACCAAAGAATTTGAAAGACTTAAATATCAGCACCTTAGAGATGATAACGATTTCGACAAATTCATGTCTCTTTCTAGCTTACATAATGATTTTCAATGGTTCAATGGCTTCATGCCATCAAAAACCCTATCCACAGGATTATGGATAATGTATACGCTGTAGAAATATTTTCTGACGCCTCAACTACGGGGTGGGGCGCCGCGTGCGGCGCGGAGACCGCGTGCGGCGCGGAGACCGCGTGTGGCCCCTGTTCCGTAGACGAGCGCATGATTCACATAAACCAGCTTGAACTGCTGGCGGCTTATTTTGCCATCAAAATCTTTACAAAAGAGCTAGATAATTGGCAAATCTTATTACGTCTCGATAACTGCACTGCCGTTTCTTACGTTAGGATAGGATGGGTGGGATTCAGTTTCCACACTTATCACATGTCGCTAAAAAGCTATGGCAATGGTGCGAATCGAAAAGAATATTCGTGTATGCCTCTTACATAAAGTCAAAAGATAATGTAATTGCTGATGCTGAATCTCGAAAATGTCATCCCGACATAGAATGGGAGCTCTCCGATTCCGCCTCTGATGTAATAACTAGTAAATTTGGAGTCCCAGTGATCGATTTATTTGCTAGTCGAATTAACAATAAATGCGATGAGTTTGTTTCATGGTTTAGAGACCCAAATGCATATACGATATTTATTTTTACGCATTCCCGCCTTTTGCCATAGTACTCAAAACTCTGCGAAAAATCATAACGGATAGAGCAACTGGCATTGTGATTGTCCCATTATGGGCCACTCAGCCCTGGTTCCCAATTTTTCAAAAACTTATTGTATCTGACATGATAACATTCGAACCAGCTGACCGACCTATTATTTTCCATTCCAGCAACCGGAGCATCCACTCCAACCTGACCCTAGCTGCCGCGATATTATCCGGACAGCGCTACTGCATCGAGCAGTGCCCGAAGCATCTATAGACATAATGATAGCCTCTTTATCACAGAACTCATTTAAACAATATAGCGTCTATATTAAAAAATGGTACAACTTTTGTAAGGAAAATAACACCAATATGTATTCAAGCTCTGTTGGGTTGATAATGACTTTTCTAACACAAATGTTTAACAGTGGCAGTCAGTTACTGGCGACGTTACTGGCTCTGATCACGGCACATAGGGTCCAAACTTTGTCTAAAATTAAAATTGTAAACATTAACATTCTTCCGAATAAAATCATGATCAAGATCCCCGATCTTATAAAAACATCACAGGTTGGAAGAAATCAACCCTTATTACAAATACCTTTTTTCAATGAAAAACCTGAGGTGTGCCCTGCTCAGACAATACATTAACATGCTACATCGATAGAACGGCATCTGTACGAAAAAGCGATACGTTGTTTGTAAGTACTAGACAGCCATATAAGGCAGTCACTTCTCAAACTTTAAGCCGTTACGTTAGATAAAGTGTACGCTGCAAGACAGCGGTATTGATGTGTCGTTGTTCAGTGCGCACAGCACGCGATACGCGGCAACGACTCGAGCTCTCGCGCATGGAGTCAACATCGACCAAATACGGAAAACCGCCGGTTGGACTTCTAATTCCAACACATTTGCGAAATTCTATAACAGAACTATTCTGAGCTCGGATGAAGCCACGCTAGCTGCTGCGATTATTAATCCAGACTAAACTTAAGTGCTAATTATGCTAGGATGTTCATAAGTGATTATGTAAAAAGATAATCAACATTATGTACGTAATTTCCTCATGTACCCATGATTGATTGATGTCGAAAATAATATGATTATTGTTAAGAAAATTGTATAAGATTATAGGTAATACATACACCATTACCAAAACATTTAAACCATTTATTTGATTTGTAGTGCTCTCGATCCTCTACTTGGAAATATAATATAATTTTTTGTTAACATTCAATGTGTTTACATTAAAATTTCCTAAACCTACAAACTCTCAAATTCTACAATGTACATGCTAATAAATTCTCTTTCAGGTTAAATCGAAAGACGAAGTACGAAATATAATTAGTGATTAAACGAACTCAGTGAAGTTCTATCATAATTAAATGAGTACTTCGTCTGAGATTAGTAACCCCCACCCGCCCGGCCCTTAAGGGCTTATTAGACTTTACTAAATTTAGTAGCCTAAATCAGGATTCAGAAAAGGAACGAAATTAGAAGCTTCTAATCACACCGTTCTAAATATAGTTACTAAATAAATCAGTTGCCTGCTGAAACGCAACAAAGGCGGACGTTTTACTACTCTAAATAAAATGGCTCCAGTGCTGTCTAAAAATAAAAAAATGACCTCGCCGTGGCTGTGGCCGTTGGGTCCATCAAAAAAAAGAAGAAAAATAGAAAGACGTGGGTTAGGGAATATTTATTACTGCGCGACAAGTTATCAAACATGAATATAATGAGTGTTTTAGAACCGGCAGACTTCAGAAATTATCATCGAATGATTTCAAGATCGTTCGATATTTTACTAAATCTTGTGACATCATAATATATACAAAAACAAAATACTATTTTAAGAGACAGTATTAGTGCAGAACAAAGATTGGTAGTAACATTACGATTTCTTGCAACAGGGAATTCATACCAAGATTTGAAATACAGTTCTTTAAATCTCATCTAATATCATATCTTAAGGGCTTATTAGACTTTACTAAATTTAGTGGCCTAAATCAGGATTCAGAAAAGGAACGATATTAGAAGCTTCTAATCACACTGTTCTAAATATAGTTACTAAATCAGTTGCCTGCTGAAACGCAACAAAGGCGGACGTTTTACTACTCTAAATAAAATGGCTCCAGTGCTGTCTAAAAATAAAAAAATGGTCTCGCCGTGGCTGTGGCCGTTGGGTCCATCAAAAAAAAGAAGAAAAAAAAGAAAGACGTGGGTTAGGGAATATTTATTACTGCGCGACAAGTTATCAAACATGAATATAGAGTGTTTTAGAACCGGCAGACTTCAGAAATTATCTTCGAATGATTTCAAGATCGTTCGATATTTTACTAAATCTTGTGACATCATAATATATACAAAAACAAAATACTATTTTAAGAGACAGTATTAGTGCAGAACAAAGATTGGTAGTAACATTACGATTTCTTGCAACAGGGAATTCATACCAAGATTTGAAATACAGTTCTTTAATATCTCATCTAATATCATATCTTAGATAAACACCGACTGAAGCGACTAAACGCGATCGCACCTTCCTAAATTCGATTCTAATTAGGTTTCTAAATGATTTAGTGAGTCAGTAGCCGTACTTTTTCCTAAATTTAGAAACCTACCTTCCTAAATGCGATTGTACTTGACTAAATTCAGTAACGACTGAATTAAGACGACTAAATTCAGTGAAGTGTAATAAGCGCTTTAGCATAGGTTCAGGAAATAAGGGCTCTGGCTCTAAACTAATGACGCGACCGGCCGAGCGCAGGCGACAGGAAAACAGACATACCCACAAAAAAAAAACTCAATATAGTGTAGAAGAGTGGTGTCACGTAGGCGTAACTACAATGTACATACATTGTAGTTACGCCTACGTGGCACCAGTTACGTACGTGTAATAAATTCTCTTTCAGGTTACTAATCTCAGACGAAGTACTCATATAATTATGATAGAACTTCACTGAGTTCGTTTAATCACTAATTATTTCTGCCTCACCGGTAACACTAGATTTTAGGTAATGTAGTTGTTGAACGTCACTGATTGAACTATTATTGTGCACAAGTGATATGAACATGTCCTGGTATGTAGGCCACTCCTCGTATTTTCCCGAAAAGGTTGGTAATTGAATCCGAGGCAGTTTTACGATCGAACATTGCCCTTGACCACCAAACGACGATGTGTTTGATGTGTCCATTGATGTTTGCTGCATTTTGCTCAACATGTCTGTCATGTCTGCTTGTAAGCAAAGGTACAGGTCTTCAACAACGAAAAAGTCTTCATTGAGGAAGTACGGGATTTCTCCACGCTTGTCTCTCGGAGTACATTGTGTCAACATCTCATGAGCTTGCTTAAATGAACACCAATACTCTTCAATGCACTTCAATCTAGCCCTTATGTAACCGTCTGTAAGTCTCACTTTAGAACACTTTTTTAAGTTAACTTGAGTTTTTTGTATCAAATTTGCCACGTCTTCTAGTGTATTCAAATATTTGTGTTGCTCCGAAGTTAACGTAGCCATTATAACGTTCTATTATGTACGTATTGTAATCTCACTAAACTTGCGTTATGAATAGTCAACCACACTTGTATATAATAATCTAAGTTCATATAAAAACTTCACACTTTTGCGTAAACAAGTCGTCTTCTTATCACTGGAATGCGGCCTTTTGTTCTCAGCTCGCTCGGCTACCGATTCACTAATGACCCACAGGCATAGTATAAAAAAGAGGGAAGTAGGTTATCTTCATACAAACGCACTGCGCGCGGCATGTATGTGTGCGCCGTAGTATTTATGCGTCGCCGCACGCACACTTAACAAAATCTCGACTCATTTCGGGTTGTGCCAGTCGGGGCTAACACTGCACGAGTTTCGCGCGTCACGGCTTTTCGGCACCGCTAAAAAATGTCTGATAATCGCGGGAAAAAGTATTGCTGTGTGTTTGGGTGTCTTAATAATTCATCAATTCCAGAATTGTCTCTGTTTAGATTACCTATTGAACAGGAAAGGTTAACATTATGCCTATTAAAATATACAAAGCGGACTAGTATATGTATAAAGTACTGCGCAAATAATTTAAACACAAGCTCTTAGTCTATGTTACCGCTGTGCCACCTAGCGGCGACATGAAGACTAGGGACCGCGACGTTGCCGCTGTGGTTGCGAACGCCGCTCGGTTTATTTTACCTTTTTTTATTATAAATAATGCTGCTCTGTATCTTGAATACATTTCTATATTTGATAGGAAAACCATTGTTGAACTTTATTGACTAATAAGAGATGTGTTATCTTTGGCAAGGGCCGGGCTTTAAACTAAAACATTAGTGAGGCCTGACAAGCCCTGTACCCAGACAATAAAAGTAACAAATACAACTTCCCGACCCTTGCCAATTTATAGGTACTGAATAAAAATTTAGCTAAAAGTGACAACCCTAAGACAGTAGGCAATTATATCGCGGATTGGGCCGGAGATAACCTACTTCCCCTCTTTATACTATGCCACAGGTGTGCCGGGTACTGATTATGCGGCTCGATTTGCGATCATATGGTGACGACGTAAGGTTGATTGTGAGGTTTTGGGGTTTTTTGCAAGTTTTGAATAAAATGACACGACTGTTTCGTAGCTCTGTATTGAGGCAACTAAAGTACACAATACGATCAAACAATTATCAAATAACAAATATCAAATAAAAATAATTTAATTACAAATTTTCTAAAAAGTAACTTACAAATTTAATGATAACTAAAGAAATTCAATTACAGAATGTCAATTGCTTAGAATAAAAATGTCAAATATGATTTACATGTCATGCAATGTTTCCCTTTGACCTAGAATTCATAAATTCCTTAATACCATAAAAACAGTTTTCTATAAGCCATGCTTTTGAAATAAGCTGGTTCGCAGTTCTCTAATAACCTTCGATATATTATTAAATATATATATTGCCATTCGGCTCGTGAATTTACTCTTTTTTTTAAACTTACAGTGGCATATATAACCCTTATCTTAATGTTACTTATACATTAACTATATTATTGTATTTTGTATGTCTATTTTTTATTTTGTGTGCAATAAAAAATAATAACAGATACGATCTGTTAAATTACCTATCTTTTTGACTAAACCCACTCTGACATATCAGTTTGGGAAGGTTTTTCACAAGTATGCACATGCTTTCTAAAATTACTCTTTGTTCTAAACTTACGTTGGCATATATCACATTTGAAAGGTTTTTCACCAGTGTGAGTTCGAATATGAGTATCCGTCAGGACCGCGGGTGTATAACTTGCAAATAGATCAAAAATAAACTATTTAAATGTACGTAAAATGTTCGTTTTTATACTAAAATAACTATAAATGTACGAGTCTGTATGCCTAGCAAACATCATTTTAAAGTGAGCCGCCATCCTGACGTCAGGTTGGCGGGTGTATTTTAATTCCAATAACTTATTTCAAATTTGATATTAGGAATCAAATGTTCGTCAAATGTACGTATAGGAACACTAATCAAAAATTTCTTAAATGTTATACTAGCTCTGATATTGTAAAATGAAAGTGAGCCGCCATCCTGACGTCAGGTTGGCGGGTGTATTTTAATTCCAATAACTTATTTCAAATTTGATATTAGGAATCAAATGTTCGTCAAATGTACGTATAGGAACACTAATCAAAAATTTCTTAAATGTTATACAAGCTCTGATATTGTAATACGAATGTGAGCCGCCACCCTGGCCTCAGAATGGCGAGTTGATTCTAAACCAATCAAACTATTTTGATTTTCTGGACTTCTATTTAATGTTGGCTTCAAATCATCAATCGTGTAATGTTTATTGAATCTTATACATATACTAAAATCTTAATAATACTGACCTACTGGTCGAGAATAACGAAATATGAATGATTTGCTATTATGTTGTCCCAACTCGGAATACCTGACTTTGGTGTTTTCAAATAAAGCTTAGCTTAGGTAAGTACCTATTGCATTCATTATATTTAAACACATCATACAAATATAATATTTCGAAGTCTATAAATTCGACTACGATAGTATTATGAAATCCCTCATAGTGCCTGTTTAAACTGAATGGCCATTGCTATGAAGGCGTATCTCTTGATATTTTCGTCAGGAAAAACGTGGTAACATAAATAAGGTTTTTATTCTACCTAAGAAGCTATAGTAATTACATATTTTCCTCATAAGCAGTCCCTACTAAGCTACGAATCTGTTAATAGTCACATAGACTAACAATAGTCTTATGACATTATCTATCTATATGTACATATAATAAATCTGTAGAAAAAGATTTTTTGTACATCGAGAATATTTAAAAAAAAATTGCCAGGGTGTGTAAGAATAACCAACAGAATTCATTTCCAGCATTTTTGGAATTTTTGTCTGTTTGTCTGTTTCGATGAGCAAGCATCACGTAAAATATACGAAACCAATACAGATAACTTTTATACATAAAAATTGATCATCTATCTTGAGGTATTATTTAGTTTTTGTTTCATCGTAATCGGTTAATTCTATCAGAAGATATACGAATCTAAAGTGTTCAAGAAGAAATAATCAAAAAATGTAAGATGCAGCGACATCTATTGTGCTAGAATGGTACTAATGACTAAAAATGTGCTCACCACATAACTTTTAAATTGACTGACCAGCTTTATAGTCATCATCATCATCATCAGCCTATTAATGTTCCCACTGCTGGGACACAGGCCTCCTCTCTGAGAGGGAATGGGCTATAATCCACCACGCGGGCCCAGTGCGGATTGATGTTTTCCTTCACCGTTTTGAGAGCAGCGGTGATGAAATAAATTACACAAAGTTTTTTTTTTTTTCGGATGGGAAATCAAATGACTCCTCCCGCTCTGGGCGGAGCAGGAGGGAGTGTCAGACTTTTACTGACTAAAACCCATCCATGTTCCTTCATAGCCCTTTGCGTTCCGGGGCCACGGTATCGCTTTCGAACAGTCCCGCAACCCCGGCAGGCATCGGCCCTTGCGGACCCCTTCCTATTGCTGACTCTCTTTGAGGCGCGTGTGGAACACGAACGCGCCATCGACACGGCCTGTCGTCATGAGACGGACGGACGGCGAGCTAGCCCATAGCCACCCGTCCACAGGCCCGCGCCTACGGTATTATTAAATTGTTGTCTTCAAATGTGCTCCGCTGCGCCTCCAGCAGTGTGTGCTGGGCCTAACACTTCTTAGTGCTATAAACCCATGTTTCATCATTACGATTAAAAAGCTATATTCAGCCTAATCGATACTCGCAATGGAATCGAGTTTGGAAAAAGAAATGAGATGGAATAAAAACTCCTTGGTATAATTTCAAATTAATATTTATTTAATTTTGATATTACCAATTTACACTATAGTAGCGGCCCGTCCCGGCTTCGCACGGGTGGGTCGGGTGGACGGTTCCCCTAATTCCACCCCCCGTCCCCATGTATACAGATACATTTATGTAAACCTTCCCCTTGAATCACTCTATCTGAAACTCATTGATAGGAGAAAATTACCGTTGAACTAGCAGCGTAAAGAAAAAATCTGAAAACAAACAACCAGTCTTACCAAGGGGTATCGTATTACCCAGTACTAACTGGGTTGTGGAGGTCAGATAGGCATTCGCTCAATGTAAAATACTGGTATTCAGCTGCATCTGGTAAGACTGGAAGCCGACCCCAACACAGTTGGGAAAAGGCTAGGCAGATGATGATTTTAATTTTCCATATTATTTATCATTTAATGTACTTTTTTGAAATATCAAAAGGTTGTATATAGATTACCCGTTGCCAGCGTGACGATTTGGACTCTTCTTTCTTCACTGATTGGCCATTGAAGGTAAAATACTGAAAGAGTTGGAAAGGAATGGGGAGTCCTTTGCCCAGCAGTGTAACAGAATTGATTAAACAATCTAACACAACTCAGCCGTACTATACACATTTTTTTAGGATAAATATAATTAATCTTTGGCGGATCAAACTATGTTTTTACTATACCTACCAAGATCCTTGGCATTTTTTTTTATTGCTTGGATGTATATCGATATCCAACCAAAAAAAAAACAATAAATTATCAAACGAATTTAAATAAATTCACTAATAAACTTGAAGAGCGAGTGCATTCCTAATTTAAATTTTGATGTGGAAAAAATCGGCGCGAAATTAGCCATAAATCAATCTGTGCTGTATAATTTTTGGTTGGTTTTAGTAGGTACCTATACTACTTTACTACTAATACTAAGTTAATACAGTGCTAGTGAATACTTTAAATACTGTTCGAAATGCAGCGAGGAAAAAAGAGTTTAGTATCATTAGAAGTCAATCGGCATTCGTCAATATTAATAATGTTCCGTTAGAACTAATACTTAATAACAATATTTATTACAATATAATAGGAGTTCTTGAATAACCTTCAAGCTTATATACTAAGCTAGAAGGTACATCTTCACGGACTCCTTATTATGATGCAATTGGGCACTTTAGAGCGCATTCATATATAGTAGTGATGATGGATGGATGTGCTATGACGATTTAAAGCCAAGACTAAATATAAGTCCTGCAATGGTAATAGCCCATTGCATTCTATAAGTTCAAATGTAATAAAAATTAGTTTGATGATGAATGATGTTTGTTTAATGAATTTAGTTTGTTTCGCTTGAAATTTGTAAGTTTGTTTGTTTGATTTTATGTTTTATTTGATTTGTTGTTTTTTTTTGTAGTTCGGTTTCTTTGATTGAGTAAAATGATTAATATGAAAATTAAATAACTATTGGAAACTATACCAAGGGATTTTTATTCCGTCTCATTTTTTTTTTCCAAACTCGATTCCATTGCGAGTATCGATTAGGCTGCATATAACTTTACATGGGTTTACGGTCAGCACTAATAAGTGTCATTGTGTTTGCCTTTTTGAGTTTTATTAGCAAACGAAAAGTTTGTCTATGTACATTATTTCCAGCGCATCTAATTACCAATTTTTCGGAAGGGTGTAGTTACTTACTGTAGACATATTTGGCAATAGACTGACGCCGATTTACCGACCTCAACACGTTATTGGAGATAATAGCTACAAACTTATCGTAAAAATCATTTTTCAATATGAAATCAAATGCTGAAAGTTCACGAAAATTCTTCAATTTCATGACAATTTGCATAAACCCACCGACTCAGCTGATGTGTCATGTGTCAAAATCTCGTCGTGCATAGTGGTTATTGTTTTTATTCAGAATAATGACATAAGACTATTGTTAGTCTATGCGACTATTAACAGATTCGTAGCTTAGTAGGAACTGCTAGGAAAATATGTAATTACTATAGCTTCTTAGGTAGAATAAAAACCTTATTTATGTTACCACGTTTTTTCTGACGAAAATATCAAGAGATACGCCTTCATAGCAATGGCCATTCAGTTTAAACAGGCACTATGAGGGATTTCATAATACTATCGTAGTCGAATTTATAGACTTCGAAATATTATATTTGTATGATGTGTTTAAATATAATGATTGCAATAGGTACTTACCTAAGCTAAGCTTTATTTGAAAACGCCAAAGTCAGGTATTCCGAGTTGGGACAACATAATAGCAAATCATTCATATTTCGTTATTCTTGACCAGTAGTCAGTATTATTAAGATTTTAGTATATGTATAAGATTCAATAAACATTACACGATTGATGATTTGAAGCCAACATTAAATAGAAGTCCAGAAAATCAAAATAGTTTGATTGGTTTAGAATCAACTCGCCATTCTGAGGCCAGGGTGGCGGCTCACATTCGTATTACAATATCAGAGCTTGTATAACATTTAAGAAGTTTTTAATTAGTGTCCCATAACGTACATTTGACGTACATTTAATTACTAGTGTCAAATTTGAAAAAAGTTAATTGAATTAAAATACACCCGCCAACCTGACGTCAGGATGGCGGCTCACTTTCATTTTACAATATCAGAGCTCGTATAACATTTAAGAAATTTTTGATTAGTGTTCCTATACGTACATTTGACGAACATTTGATTCCTAATATCAAATTTGAAATAAGTTATTGGAATTAAAATACACCCGCCAACCTGACGTCAGGATGGCGGCTCACTTTAAAATGATGTTTGCTAGGCATACAGACTCGTACATTTATAGTTATTTTAGTATAAAAACGAACATTTTACGTACATTTAAATAGTTTATTATTGATCTATTTGCAAGTTATACACCCGCGGTCCTGACGGATACCCTCTAGTATCCGTCAGGACCGCGGGTGTATAACTTGCAAATAGATCAAAAATAAACTATTTAAATGTACGTAAAATGTTCGTTTTTATACTAAAATAACTATAAATGTACGAGTCTGTATGCCTAGCAAACATCATTTTAAAGTGAGCCGCCATCCTGACGTCAGGTTGGCGGGTGTATTTTAATTCCAATAACTTATTTCAAATTTGATATTAGGAATCAAATGTTCGTCAAATGTACGTATAGGAACACTAATCAAAAATTTCTTAAATGTTATACTAGCTCTGATATTGTAAAATGAAAGTGAGCCGCCATCCTGACGTCAGGTTGGCGGGTGTATTTTAATTCCAATAACTTATTTCAAATTTGATATTAGGAATCAAATGTTCGTCAAATGTACGTATAGGAACACTAATCAAAAATTTCTTAAATGTTATACAAGCTCTGATATTGTAATACGAATGTGAGCCGCCACCCTGGCCTCAGAATGGCGAGTTGATTCTAAACCAATCAAACTATTTTGATTTTCTGGACTTCTATTTAATGTTGGCTTCAAATCATCAATCGTGTAATGTTTATTGAATCTTATACATATACTAAAATCTTAATAATACTGACCTACTGGTCGAGAATAACGAAATATGAATGATTTGCTATTATGTTGTCCCAACTCGGAATACCTGACTTTGGTGTTTTCAAATAAAGCTTAGCTTAGGTAAGTACCTATTGCATTCATTATATTTAAACACATCATACAAATATAATATTTCGAAGTCTATAAATTCGACTACGATAGTATTATGAAATCCCTCATAGTGCCTGTTTAAACTGAATGGCCATTGCTATGAAGGCGTATCTCTTGATATTTTCGTCAGGAAAAACGTGGTAACATAAATAAGGTTTTTATTCTACCTAAGAAGCTATAGTAATTACATATTTTCCTCATAAGCAGTCCCTACTAAGCTACGAATCTGTTAATAGTCACATAGACTAACAATAGTCTTATGACATTATCTATCTATATGTACATATAATAAATCTGTAGAAAAAGATTTTTTGTACATCGAGAATATTTAAAAAAAAATTGCCAGGGTGTGTAAGAATAACCAACAGAATTCATTTCCAGCATTTTTGGAATTTTTGTCTGTTTGTCTGTTTCGATGAGCAAGCATCACGTAAAATATACGAAACCAATACAGATAACTTTTATACATAAAAATTGATCATCTATCTTGAGGTATTATTTAGTTTTTGTTTCATCGTAATCGGTTAATTCTATCAGAAGATATACGAATCTAAAGTGTTCAAGAAGAAATAATCAAAAAATGTAAGATGCAGCGACATCTATTGTGCTAGAATGGTACTAATGACTAAAAATGTGCTCACCACATAACTTTTAAATTGACTGACCAGCTTTATAGTCATCATCATCATCATCAGCCTATTAATGTTCCCACTGCTGGGACACAGGCCTCCTCTCTGAGAGGGAATGGGCTATAATCCACCACGCGGGCCCAGTGCGGATTGATGTTTTCCTTCACCGTTTTGAGAGCAGCGGTGATGAAATAAATTACACAAAGTTTTTTTTTTTTTCGGATGGGAAATCAAATGACTCCTCCCGCTCTGGGCGGAGCAGGAGGGAGTGTCAGACTTTTACTGACTAAAACCCATCCATGTTCCTTCATAGCCCTTTGCGTTCCGGGGCCACGGTATCGCTTTCGAACAGTCCCGCAACCCCGGCAGGCATCGGCCCTTGCGGACCCCTTCCTATTGCTGACTCTCTTTGAGGCGCGTGTGGAACACGAACGCGCCATCGACACGGCCTGTCGTCATGAGACGGACGGACGGCGAGCTAGCCCATAGCCACCCGTCCACAGGCCCGCGCCTACGGTATTATTAAATTGTTGTCTTCAAATGTGCTCCGCTGCGCCTCCAGCAGTGTGTGCTGGGCCTAACACTTCTTAGTGCTATAAACCCATGTTTCATCATTACGATTAAAAAGCTATATTCAGCCTAATCGATACTCGCAATGGAATCGAGTTTGGAAAAAGAAATGAGATGGAATAAAAACTCCTTGGTATAATTTCAAATTAATATTTATTTAATTTTGATATTACCAATTTACACTATAGTAGCGGCCCGTCCCGGCTTCGCACGGGTGGGTCGGGTGGACGGTTCCCCTAATTCCACCCCCCGTCCCCATGTATACAGATACATTTATGTAAACCTTCCCCTTGAATCACTCTATCTGAAACTCATTGATAGGAGAAAATTACCGTTGAACTAGCAGCGTAAAGAAAAAATCTGAAAACAAACAACCAGTCTTACCAAGGGGTATCGTATTACCCAGTACTAACTGGGTTGTGGAGGTCAGATAGGCATTCGCTCAATGTAAAATACTGGTATTCAGCTGCATCTGGTAAGACTGGAAGCCGACCCCAACACAGTTGGGAAAAGGCTAGGCAGATGATGATTTTAATTTTCCATATTATTTATCATTTAATGTACTTTTTTGAAATATCAAAAGGTTGTATATAGATTACCCGTTGCCAGCGTGACGATTTGGACTCTTCTTTCTTCACTGATTGGCCATTGAAGGTAAAATACTGAAAGAGTTGGAAAGGAATGGGGAGTCCTTTGCCCAGCAGTGTAACAGAATTGATTAAACAATCTAACACAACTCAGCCGTACTATACACATTTTTTTAGGATAAATATAATTAATCTTTGGCGGATCAAACTATGTTTTTACTATACCTACCAAGATCCTTGGCATTTTTTTTTATTGCTTGGATGTATATCGATATCCAACCAAAAAAAAAACAATAAATTATCAAACGAATTTAAATAAATTCACTAATAAACTTGAAGAGCGAGTGCATTCCTAATTTAAATTTTGATGTGGAAAAAATCGGCGCGAAATTAGCCATAAATCAATCTGTGCTGTATAATTTTTGGTTGGTTTTAGTAGGTACCTATACTACTTTACTACTAATACTAAGTTAATACAGTGCTAGTGAATACTTTAAATACTGTTCGAAATGCAGCGAGGAAAAAAGAGTTTAGTATCATTAGAAGTCAATCGGCATTCGTCAATATTAATAATGTTCCGTTAGAACTAATACTTAATAACAATATTTATTACAATATAATAGGAGTTCTTGAATAACCTTCAAGCTTATATACTAAGCTAGAAGGTACATCTTCACGGACTCCTTATTATGATGCAATTGGGCACTTTAGAGCGCATTCATATATAGTAGTGATGATGGATGGATGTGCTATGACGATTTAAAGCCAAGACTAAATATAAGTCCTGCAATGGTAATAGCCCATTGCATTCTATAAGTTCAAATGTAATAAAAATTAGTTTGATGATGAATGATGTTTGTTTAATGAATTTAGTTTGTTTCGCTTGAAATTTGTAAGTTTGTTTGTTTGATTTTATGTTTTATTTGATTTGTTGTTTTTTTTTGTAGTTCGGTTTCTTTGATTGAGTAAAATGATTAATATGAAAATTAAATAACTATTGGAAACTATACCAAGGGATTTTTATTCCGTCTCATTTTTTTTTTCCAAACTCGATTCCATTGCGAGTATCGATTAGGCTGCATATAACTTTACATGGGTTTACGGTCAGCACTAATAAGTGTCATTGTGTTTGCCTTTTTGAGTTTTATTAGCAAACGAAAAGTTTGTCTATGTACATTATTTCCAGCGCATCTAATTACCAATTTTTCGGAAGGGTGTAGTTACTTACTGTAGACATATTTGGCAATAGACTGACGCCGATTTACCGACCTCAACACGTTATTGGAGATAATAGCTACAAACTTATCGTAAAAATCATTTTTCAATATGAAATCAAATGCTGAAAGTTCACGAAAATTCTTCAATTTCATGACAATTTGCATAAACCCACCGACTCAGCTGATGTGTCATGTGTCAAAATCTCGTCGTGCATAGTGGTTATTGTTTTTATTCAGAATAATGACATAAGACTATTGTTAGTCTATGCGACTATTAACAGATTCGTAGCTTAGTAGGAACTGCTAGGAAAATATGTAATTACTATAGCTTCTTAGGTAGAATAAAAACCTTATTTATGTTACCACGTTTTTTCTGACGAAAATATCAAGAGATACGCCTTCATAGCAATGGCCATTCAGTTTAAACAGGCACTATGAGGGATTTCATAATACTATCGTAGTCGAATTTATAGACTTCGAAATATTATATTTGTATGATGTGTTTAAATATAATGATTGCAATAGGTACTTACCTAAGCTAAGCTTTATTTGAAAACGCCAAAGTCAGGTATTCCGAGTTGGGACAACATAATAGCAAATCATTCATATTTCGTTATTCTTGACCAGTAGTCAGTATTATTAAGATTTTAGTATATGTATAAGATTCAATAAACATTACACGATTGATGATTTGAAGCCAACATTAAATAGAAGTCCAGAAAATCAAAATAGTTTGATTGGTTTAGAATCAACTCGCCATTCTGAGGCCAGGGTGGCGGCTCACATTCGTATTACAATATCAGAGCTTGTATAACATTTAAGAAGTTTTTAATTAGTGTCCCATAACGTACATTTGACGTACATTTAATTACTAGTGTCAAATTTGAAAAAAGTTAATTGAATTAAAATACACCCGCCAACCTGACGTCAGGATGGCGGCTCACTTTCATTTTACAATATCAGAGCTCGTATAACATTTAAGAAATTTTTGATTAGTGTTCCTATACGTACATTTGACGAACATTTGATTCCTAATATCAAATTTGAAATAAGTTATTGGAATTAAAATACACCCGCCAACCTGACGTCAGGATGGCGGCTCACTTTAAAATGATGTTTGCTAGGCATACAGACTCGTACATTTATAGTTATTTTAGTATAAAAACGAACATTTTACGTACATTTAAATAGTTTATTATTGATCTATTTGCAAGTTATACACCCGCGGTCCTGACGGATACCGAATATGATCTATTAAATGACTCTTTGCCCTGAAATTTCTCCGACATATGTCGCACTTGTAAGGCTTTTCACCAGTGTGTGTACGAATATGTTTCTTTAAAATAACTTTTCGACTGAAACTACTGTGACATAAATCACACTTGTGAGGCTTTTCACCAGTGTGTGTCCGAATGTGATTTTTTAATGAACTTTTTTGACTGAAACTACGCGGACATATATCACACTTGTAAGGTTTTTCACCAGTGTGTGTACGAACATGATCGGTTAAATGACGCTTTTGTCTAAAACTACTCTGACATATATCACACTTGAAAGGTTTTTCGCCGGTATGTGTACGAATATGTTTCCTTAAGATAACTTTTCGACTGAAACTACTGTGACATAAATCACACTTGTGAGGCTTTTCACCAGTGTGTGTCCGAATGTGACTTGTTAATGAACTGTTTTGACTGAAACTACGCGGACATATTTCACACTTGTAAGGTTTTTCACCAGTGTGTGTACGTACATGATCTGATAAATGACGCTTTTGTCTAAAACTACTCTGACATATTTCACACTTGTAAGGCTTTTCACCAGTGTGTGTACGAATATGAGTTGTTAAATGACTCTTGTCACTAAACTTATGGTGGCAAATATCACATTCGTGACGCTTTTTGAATTTAGTTATATATTTGGACGTACGATTTTGAGTGGCTCGGATAATTGTCGAGTCCGATACTTGGTTTGTCTTTTGGTCGGCTGGTATTGAGTCTTCTAATTTTGTTCTTCGTAAGTGTAGGATTGGTTCCTCCGCAACATTCGGCTCTGCAAAAATAAATCGGGTAAATACAACATTCCAAAAAGTTTGGGGTTAGGATCTCCTAACCCCAAACTTTTTGGAATCTTTTTTGAATATATAATTATGTCTCAGTAAGATAGCTATTGCCGTGATATAGTTTTATTATAGCTATACCTCGGAAGACGGTATCTATCTTACTTCGCCGCCGCTTTTGGGCAAGGGGAAGGGGGCAGAAGGGTGAGCCCTGTCCAAGGCAAGGTGTCATAAGAATTTCGAGCTCGCTACGCTTGCTCTTGCAGCCTACTTCCTCTTGAATGTTGCCTTTGTCTGAGAGTCGATCTAGTAACTCCTTGAAGGGTCTAAACAATAGTAACCTGCCCAAGGTAGAGTGTTAAAATTATCGAGCTCGTTTCGCTCGTTCTTGGGGCCTTAGTTCATTTTGTTGTTAAAATTGTCGCCCTAAGTCGATTAAGTAACATACATTTTTTTATTAATTTTCTGTAAGATCACTATCTTATAGAAAATTAATAAAAAAATGTATGTTACTTAATCGCAATTTCGTTGGCAATTTTTATTGATTTTCACTAAAATCAACAAAAATTGCTAAACGAAATCCTGTATCCGCGCCTGATGACAATACATCTTATAAAAGCATGATTTAAGGCGTTTTGTACTAAACGAATACTAACACTTAGTACGTGCTCTTATAGATGTGTATAAAGAATCGTTGTAACACATTTATCAGCACAGTTATCTTACAAGTGCATTGTTAAAGAGCAATTGCTCTTGAATATTATTTGCAATTAAAAAAGCATCTTAATAGTTATTTATGCAACTGTTGTATAATGAGGGGTATTAAAACACGAATGTGGGTTTATCACACGAGGCGAAGCCGAGTGTGATAATAGTATCATATGAGTGTTTTAATACCTAATTATGTACAGTTGCATACAAGACTTTATCTACATACATAAACCTCCATATAAAAGTTTCTGAAATCATAGGGTGTTGTAAGAAGTCTACGTAAATTCATGGAAAGTATAATTGCTGAGTATTTAATACAAACAAACCATGTATAAGTAATAATACAATTATTTACATTTTGGATTGTACAATTATTAAAATGCACAAAGCTTGTATCACATATTTTTTTAAACAACAAAGTACATAATGCTATACTAATATCGAACAAAAATGGCGGGATACGACGTGAATTGGAATTAACCTATGTTTTTTTTGTTAATTACGGCGCTGTGGTAGTGAATCGCACGTGCATGACAATGTTCTTTTTTAAAATTGATTTGCATAATTAAATTTAGTACTACATTATAACACCCGTTTGGATGTAATGGTTATTATGACACTGGCTGTTTTAATGTTGGCCATAAGCTAACTGTTTCAGATACTTTTATAGAGGATTTATAGCATGGGTGTAGATAAAAGTACTTACATTCTTTCTTATTAGTATAGTAATTCAGACTTGCATTGAGTGTTTTGTAACACTTATGACCTTAAGAGCCCGCAGTATAAAATCCACTCGCTAGAGTTTAGGCAAATTCGTTGCGATCCTATGTTTGTGTGCACTGTTCATGCAGATACACGCACACACGGGTTAAGATCGAGTGTAGTGATCGCTTAAATCATTTTGATCTGAGTTATTTTTAAGTAACATATTAAGTAGTAAGATCGGTTTAGAAATAAAAGTCATGAATTTGTGTGCTTATCACAATCAATATGTCGTCTTATTGGATTTTCCATCAGGAATTTCTCAGTAGCAGCCATGGAGTCAGGATTTGTGCCCGGTTGATGGCAATAGGCTCGGCCCCTGTTACATGGGATTTCCACAGAACTGGCGAAATGTGGGTGTACTGTACTGTTAGGTGCATTGATGCCTATACCTTCGGGGATTAAAGGCGTGATGTTATGATGGTTAAGTCATAATAAATTAGATCCACGCAGATTAATATCTAAGATGATTTTGAGGAAAGAACCGTACACATTTGAGGGGACCTGGGGGTCTAAAATGGCCGCTTTAGCAGAATCGTAATATGAATCACGTTAAAAATTTAAAATTCTTAAAATGGACTTTATAACCATAAACATAAAGTCCATTTTAATTTTTTAACGTGATTCATGCTAAGATTCTGCGTGGATTCTGCTAAAGCGGCCATTTTAGACCCGCTGTCTATCCATTGCAAACATTCGGCAGTTATCCGTGTACGTCGACTCATCAACAATACAATAGGGTAGATAACAAACAAAAAATTAACGTCTGAAAGATTTGCAAAAAATATTGTACACAGTTTTTTTTATTTCTTCACGTAATCTAAAAATGAAGACGATACAGTGCGTCGAAAACTCATGTGACGTCACATTTGAGTACAGTTTTTACCGGAAAGTGACGTCACAAGCCTCTCTTTATCTTTGACGCGTTTTATCTTCGTCAATTTTATTAATTTGATAAAACAAAAAACATGTATCCAATATTTTTCGATAATCTAATGGACGGACTAAACAGAATCATATTTTATTAGTCAGGATCATCCCTAAAAAAAAACATTGTTGTGTTCAACTTGTAACCCGCATAAAGTACCGAAACTGTCAGACATTAGTTAAAAACTAAGTGAAAAGAAAGAAAGTAAATGGTCATATTAATGTCGTAGGCAATTCGTATGTATGACGCGCCATTATTATGTATGGCGCACCGTTATTATGTATGGTTGAAAAACGCCGCCGTTATGTAATACGGCGTCCTCACGTTCAGCTGGATTACAATTCGGCTGAAATAAAGTACGCCACATTGAATGAGCTCTTCGCGTTCGTCAAAGCGGCGTAATAACGTGCCGCCGTTATACAAACGGACGCATCGTCGATACCGCTTTGAAAGTTTTAGTTCCATTTATCACCGCAAGTGGCGCTGCATGATCATAACAAGAAACATGGCGTCACAATCGACAACCATGTCACAATGAAATGGCCGCTTTTCCTGTTTTTCAGTTTTTTTTTTTTTCATTTCGAATTTTTTTCATTATTTTTTTTTACCTACATGTTGAGAATTACGTGGCAGGAGTTTCTAAAAGGGGGGTGAATTTTTCATTATTTTTGCGATAGGACGCACCGGTTTCGAGATATAAGCAAATTTAGAACCTGCTACGACTCCATGACGCGCGCTCGCTACGACTCGCATTTTACATTACACATCCACTTTTTGTCACAAATGTCGTCGTCGCTCCACCGGCCTTCGGCCTACACTCCTCATGCCAGCTAGCAAGACTTTTAGGACAATTTTAGTAGGTTATTTGAGGTATCGGAATTGCTGACAATACGGCTAAACGTTGGACGCCGCTTATCGAACGTATCGCCCCACCACAATCCGGCTGAACGTGAGGGCGCCATATTACATAACGTCGGCGTTTTTCAATCCGGCGCGCCATTATGTGAAACGGCGTGTTATACGAATTGGCTGCGACATTTATACAAGCTTTGTTGGGTACATAATCTTCTAAAGCGTCACGTTTCAGAAATATGAGCTATCAAAGCTAAAGTCTATTCATGGTGGTCCATTTACACATTCATTATGTCTGAGACAGAAACGCTGGCTACGTTTTCGAATATATATAGCGTTGTGATCGCTACCAGTACAACTTTGATAGCTTAAATCTCGGAAACGTGACGCTTTAAAAGATTTTGTGTCAGAAAAAACTTGTTTGTATTGATGCCATCGATTGATATACGTTTTATGCGTGTCTGATCAAATCAAAGTTGTATTGAAGATGCTATCAGTGAATGGATTTTAACTTTTAATAGCTCATAAATCGGAAACGTGACATTTTATCTCATACAAAACTTGTTTGTATTGATACCAGCTATCTATTAATATAGGCTACATGTGTAGCCGCAACTTTGAAAAAAAAAAAAAAATGGCGGAAATTAGACTGGCCACAAAATTCAAACCCCTTTCAGTTTGTTACCAGAGATACCTTCTTTGGCCATTTTGTCTAAAAATCCTTGAGGTTTAGAAAGCACCGGCTTTTTTAACTCACTTTTTCCAGAGACTTCGCTCGCATTATGGTCTAAAACTATCCCACGGGAACGTCCTGCAAATAGCTTTTGACACTCGGCGATAACATAATTTAAAAAAAAAAACCAGCCAAGTGCGAGTCGGACTCGCGCACGAAGGGTTCCGTACCATTATTATCAAAAAATGGGCAAAAAAAATCACGTTTGTTGTATGGGAGCCACCCTTTTTTTTTTTTTTTTTTTTTTCGGATGGGAAATCATCAAATAACTCCTCCTGCTCCGCCCAGGGCGGGAGGAGTTATTTGATGATTTCCCATCAAATAACTCCTCCCGCTCTGGGCGGAGTGTCAGACTTTTACTGACTAAAACCCATCCATGTTCCTTCATCGCCCTTTGTGTTCCGGGGCCGCGGTATCTCTTTCGAACTGTCCCGCAACCCCGGCAGGCATCGGTCCTTACGGACCCCTTCCTTTTTGCTGACTCTCTTTGAGGCGCGCGTGGAACACGAACGCGCCGTCGACACGGCCTGTCGTCATAAGACGGATGGACGGCGAGCTAGCCCATAGCCCACCGTCCACAGGCCCGCGCCTACGGTGGCCGGGGGCCACGTGGTGGTGGCCCCCGACGCCCGGGGCGTCTCCCGCGGTGGCCGGAACGTTGAGAGGTTCTCTCCCTCTCACGTTCCGCCACCTCCTTCTCTAGCATTACTGCTTCGCAGAAGGAGGTGACGGCGTCCCATTCCGTCTCGCTCCGGACCATGGCTTGCACCAGGGCCGGACGCGAGAGGTCGCCGCCGCCGATCGCCGCTTCGAGGACACGGCGGTGCTCCGCCCACGCGGGGCACACCTCCACCGTGTGTTCCACCGTGTCCTCCGGTCGATCCTCACAATGGAAGCACCCGGGCGTTTCCTCCCGCCCGATTCGGTGCAGGAACCTCCCGAACACTCCGTGTCCGGTGAGGACCTGCGTCAGGCGGAAGGTGAGGACGCCGTGGCGTCTCTCAAGCCACTCCTCAAAGAGGGGACTTATCGCCACTATCGTGGCGGGCCCTGTTCGAAGAGCCCTTTTTTTTTTTTTTTTTTTTTTTTTTTCGGATGGGAAATCATCAAATAACCCCTCCCGCTCTGGGCGGAGCAGGAGGGAGTGTCAGGCTTTTACTGACTAAAACCCATCCATGTTCCTTCATCGCCCTTTGTGTTCCGGGGCCGCGGTATCTCTTTAGAACTGTCCCGCAAGCCCGGCAGGCATCGGTCTTTACGGACCCCTTCCTTTTTGCTGACTCTCTTTGAGGCGCGCGTGGAACACGAACGCGCCGTCGACACGGCCTGTCGTCATGAGACGGACGGACGGCGAGCTAGCCCATAGCCCACCGTCCACAGGCCCGCGTCTACGGTGGCCGGGGGCCACGTGGTGGTGGCCCCCGACGCCCGGGGCGTCTCCCGCGGCGGCCGGGACGTTGAGAGGTTCGCTCCCTCTCACGTTCCGCCACCTCCTTCTCTAGCATTACTGCTTCGCAGAAGGAGGTGACGGCGTCCCATTCCGTCTCGCTCCGGACCATAGCTTGCACCAGGGCCGGACGCGAGAGGTCGCCGCCGCCAATCGCCGCTTCGAGGACACGGCGGTGCTCCGCCCACGCGGGGCACACCTCCACCGTGTGTTCCACCGTGTCCTCCGGTATAGACATATTCTATCAATTCGAAGACCCCTTACGTTTTGATAGAATATGTCTATATTATTTACTTGATGCATTTTTGGTTGAGTTCCGAAACCAAATCCACTCATTCAATTCAGCGTTCATAGGCCAGCATTCAGCTTGGTTTAATTTCTCGAAACAGTTTTCAGGCACTCCAACAATAAACGATGCGTAATCTCTCTCCGTTTTATGTTTAATTTTATTTATTTTAATTTGTACCTCTGAGCCACAAATGTTTTTCACGTGGTCGGTTATGGCTAACACAGTTGTTTCTGAATGTAATCGCCAAACATGCAAGTGTTTTTTTCGTTCAGTCGCTTAAATTGCCCTCAACTCCGTATTTGTGCCTACTCTCACCTCTTTATGTTGCCGGTTATGTTTTTCGTTTCGAACTGTAGTCCAGCCTGATTCCTTATCATTTTCTAATTCTTGATTTGCTGATTCCTCGGCCTCTAGTGAGCTAGTGATATACTTAGTCTGTACCGGCACAAAAGCCGACTTCAAAATCAAAATCAATAAAAATCAAAGCATTTATTTCAAGTAAGCCAGTTACAGGCACGTTTGAATTGTCGAAACAAAGATGAAAATTAAATGTAGCTACAGTCCCAGTCACAAGACATAAAAACTGTGAAAGTACTGTAGTTGCCCATTCCCTAGCGTAGATCTAGATGGAGAAGAACGGGCAAGAAACTCCATGGACACTCTTTTAAATCAGAATATTGATACAAAATCTTGGTTTCTACTTCGCTGCCCGCCGTCGGAGCGAACGGACGTATCTGAGCCTGTGCTCGACTATTTTCTGTTCTTTTTTCTCATTGGTCAGTGGTGAAAATCGGTCCCTCCTTGTCTCGCACGTGGAAAGTGCCATTAGAGGCCGCGGCCATATTGGTTTTAAAGCGAGAAGCCAACAGTGTGGGCGTTGCCCAATAGTAGTGCGAGAGAGACGCGTAGTGACGACAGTGACGTTTTACCAAGTGATAGTGACAGTGACAGTGACAAGTGACAGTGACAAGTGACAGGTGACAGGTAGTTTGACGGCTGACAGCTGACAGCTGTCAAAGTCAAAGTCAAAGTGTGCGACAGTGACGTTTATGAGTGCTGGCGGCCATTTGACAGGTGTTCTGTCAAATTGGTTTACCCCCCCCCAACCCTCACCCCCGCGATAGTGACGCTTACCCGCGATAGAGACGCCTTGCGACAGTGACGTTTCTTAAAAACAAGTGAAAGTGTGTTGTTTCCGGAATTCCCGGAATTCCCGGTTGTTCCCGGATTTTCCCACTCGCAGGGATTGGGTCCCGTCCCCTTGAACGGGGTAAGTACTTTTTCATTTCGCTGTAGACTTTTTATGTGTCTGAGTTCTTCGAACTTAGTCGTATTCGGCGGGCGCCGTGTGCGGTGGACGACATCGTCATATAGGTGAAACGCGAAATCGATGTCATCAGGACTTGTATAATTGTGAACCTGAAGGCGTTCGTGTATTAAAGTCGAACGAGTTCGTGCATTAAATAATCGGATTAAATATCGGACTGGTTCGTGTATTAAACTTGAACGAGCGCCAAGATGGCAGATGCGGACGAAGAAGCGGAGCGCCTCCAAAAGGAGCTGATTGAAAAAGAAATGGAGCGGAAGGCGGAGGAGCTGCGGGTGCTCGCGGAAATGCGGCGGGATTTTACCCCCCGCCCCGCACTCAATCGAACACCCCCCCAGTGCTTTAGCACTCCGTCGGCGGAATTGCTGGTCGACATAGTCTCCCCCCCACCCCCCGCGCAGGCTGCCACGAAGCGGATCCTGAGCTCGCCGGAGGAGGTGCAGGAGGCGGTCCGGCGACGAATAGGCGGCAGGAAACCGCCGCGCCTTGATGTCCCCCCGATAGGGGGACTGCTGTCCCGGCCTACCATAACGCCGCCGCCTGCCCCATCGGAACCAGAGGCAAGGGCTGCACAGCCGGTGCAGGAACAAGTGGAGCCGCAAGGAGCCAAGGCGAGCGACAACGACACGACGACAAATGAACAACCGACGAACCACAACAAAAAGGTACCAGAAGCGCTGCACGGCATCGACCCGCTGGCGTCGGCTCCAGTGGAGTCCCTGGCCGGACTGGCTACAGCCTCGACGAGGGGAATAATGGAAGCTGTTAGAGCAAAGGCGTCAAAGCTGAACAAGGATGAGGTCGCCGCGATTGGACTGCACACAGAACGAATTGCCGCCGTCATTGTTCACCTCACTCTGCGCTTAGCAGCCGCCGAAAATAAAAATAAAAACAGGAGCGTAGAACCGGGAATGTAGCAGGCGCCGCCAGCGCCCTCTTACGCGTCGGCTCTGAAGCTCCCCAAGCACCAGGAGCCAGTAAAAATTCAGTCTACGCCAGGCCCAGTCCTGGCTTTCTACCCCGCGGAGGAGAACGGACCACTGAAAACAGCGGAAGACACCAAGGCGGCGCTTAAAACAGCAGTGGACCCGGCCAAACTGTGGGTCCAGGTGGCCAAAGTGCGCAAGGTGGGCAATGCCGGCGTGCTGGTAGAAACCACGACGGATGCGGCGGCGACGAGACTCCGGGCGGCGATACCGGCGACACTCAGGGTGGCCGAGCCCAAGAAAAAGCTGCCCCTGGTCTGCCTCAATAGCCTTGACGGCGACCCGTCCTACGAGGAGGTTCTGGGTGACCTCCACGAACAGAACTTTAAGGAGGACCCCAAATGGCCGCTCGAGCGCCTCAAGAAAGAGGCGACTGGCGCTTTCAAGAAGAACCGGTCGCGCGGAGCGGCCCAGGCTACCGCGGTTGTCTTCGCCTGCTCGGCGGAACTCCGTGAGGAGTTAGTAAACAAGCATCGGGTGTACATCGGATGGCAGGCAGTAGAGGTGCAGGACTTCGTCAATGTTACCTGCTGCACCAAGTGCCAGCAGTACGGCCATCCTGAGCGCGCCTGTCGGTCACCCGAGGCCACGTGTCACCGATGCGGCGCAACCGGCCACCGCGGTGAGGAATGCAACTCGGCGACTACATGCTGCGCGACGTGCAAGCGTTTCGGCAAAAAGGACGCGGCGAGTCACAGGACCGCCTCCCGCGACTGCCCGGCCCGCATATATGCAACACAAAGGAGCGTCGCAATGACTCACTATGGATAGGCGACTGCTGAGGGTCGGGCAGCTTAATATCGCTGAGTCGGCGCTTGCGACGCGGGAGCTCCCCGCGGTGTGCCGCGAGCTAAAACTAGACATAGTGCTCCTGCAGGAGCAGTACGCGCAGGCTGAGGACCTTCTGCAGCACGGGCCGACATCTAAAGCGGGGGCATATTTACATCGGCGTAATGCGGCCTGCGCGGTGCTGCCGCATCTAAGCACCGACCACTGCATCGTGCTGCACCTGGAAGATTGGGACCTGCACGTGGTCTCGGCATATTTCCAATTCTCCGAGGACATCGACCGACATCTGCACCACCTGGAGGGAGTGATGGAGGCTCTGCGAGGGAGAAGAGTTCTCGTCTGCACCGACGCCAACACCCACTCGCCTATGTGGCACAGCGCGCCCCGCCACTACACAGGCCGGGGCCACGCAGCGGAGTACAGGCGGGTGGCTCTGGAGGCCTTCATTGCTACGCACGGGCTCACCGTTATTAACGAAGAGGGCCAACCGTTCACATTCAGTGGCCCAAACGGTGAGTCCAATATTGACCTGACATTGGGTACGAGGAGCGTTCCCGTGGAGAGCTGGACAGTCCACGAGGGAGCCAGCAGCAGTGACCACCACCTCATCACTTTCCAGGTGAGCGCAGCAAGAGGACGCCAAGGCGCTGAGCCAGGCAGGGAGCCGGTGCGCTTCCGGGATCAGGGAGTGGACTGGCCGCGCTTCCAGCAGACTATCCACGCGCGAATGGGCGGGCTTGACTTCACCAAGCCAGCGTCCTTTGTTTGCAAGGACTTCACGAATGTTATAGTGAACACGGCGCGCCAGTGTCTGGGAGAGAAAGGGCCACCAAAGGACGCAGGGTATGAGTGGTGGAGCCCGGAGCTGGAGAAGCTCCGGAAATCCAACTGTAAGGCGAGGAGCAAATGGCAAGGATCACGAAAGGACGGGGGGCCGAGAGAGGAAAGACTGAAAGCGGACTTCCACGATGTGCGAGCGAGATATAGAAAGGCAATGGAGGAGGCGGAGCTTGGGTATTTCCGGCAAATCGCCGAGTCTGGCAACGACGATCCGTGGGGGTTGGCTTACCGTGCGGCCAGTGGCCGACTCAGGCCACCCTCTCGGGTCATCAACGGCCTCGAACTGGTGGAGGGCTTCACGACCACTGTGGGCGACGCGGCGACGGGCCTCCTGCGGGCGCTATGCCCGGACGATGATCCGTCCCGGGACACGCCCTATCACAGGCAGGTCCGCGTCGCCGCCTCGCTCATCCCGTCAGGCCAGGCTGCGCCTCCTCTGTCTCGTGACAGTCTGGGAGGCATCATTAGGAGCCTTCCCAACACGGCACCGGGATTGGACGGGATAAGTGCGCGAATCGTGAAGAACGTGTGGGAAGCCGTGCCCGCAGAAGTCACTGCGGTGTACGGCAAGTGTGTGTCGGAGGGAGTGTTTCCGGATGTGTGGAAGGAGGGCCGGCTGCTTGTCTTGCCTAAGGGCAATGGCAAGCCGCGGACCGACCCCAAGGCCTACAGACCTATAACGCTACTGCCTGTGCTCGGGAAAATTCTAGAGCGCGTAATGTTGAGATGCGCTCCCACGATCGGCAATCAGATCTCTGCCGCCCAGCACGGGTTTTCTCCGGGTAAGTCAACCGTCACGGCGCTCAATGATATATTGCGCGCCGCGGGGGAAGGCTCGGGCAAGTACGTGCAGGCCATATTTCTGGACATATCAGGCGCCTTCGACAACGCCTGGTGGCCGATGATCCTGACGAAAGCCAAGCGGGGGGGGTGTCCGCACAACATCTTCGAGATGCTGGCGGACTACTTCTCCCGCCGACGAGTCGGGCTTTTCATCGGAAACCGGGTGGAGTGGAAGGTGTCCACGATGGGCTGCCCCCAGGGGTCTGTCCTGGGTCCGGCATTATGGAACCTGCTGTTGGACGACTTGCTTCGACTGCCACTGCCTGCCGGCGTTCGCATGGTCGCGTATGCGGACGACGTGACCATCCTGATCGAGTCCCAATCCCGTGCAGGGATTGAGGCAGCGGCCAAGATAACGCTGGACTTGGTTGCGGCGTGGGGCGCCAGGAACAGGCTGGGGTTCTCCCCTGCGAAGTCATCCACGATGACGATCAGGGGAAAACTCCAGCGGGCCCCCACGGTCAAGTTAGCCGGGGATTCGGTCAGGAGTGTCACTTCGACGATGGTTCTGGGCGTGGTACTCGACGCGAGTCTATCCTTCGCGCGGCATGCGGCATCGATAGGGGAACGCGCGGCCAAATGCTTCGGCAAGATGTCAAGAGTGTCGGCATCTTCCTGGGGCATTCGATATCCCGGTCTGCGCCTCCTCTACAGGGGCACTTTCGTAGCCACGGTGACGTATGCTGCTGCTTGTTGGCACAAAAGAGCGGCACTCCACGTTGTTCGCAGCGCGTTGCTCAGGTGCCAGAGACCAAGCCTGATACTGCTGACGAAGGCGTACAGGTCTACCAGTACGGCTGCGCTGGCAGTGTTGGGTGGTGTTCTCCCGGCGGACCTGGAGGTGATCCGTGCGGGGCGGTTCGATGAGGAGCGCCAGGCCGCGGCCGGGGCACAGGTAGAGCTGGGCTTGCGGCGGCGCGTGCTGGCCCAGCGCAAGCGAGTGATTTGGAATGAGGTGATGGAGATGTGGCAAAAGAGATGGATGGATGAGGAGAAAGGACGAGAGCTGTTCCGTTTCTTCCCGGACGTGAGGGATCGACTCAGGTCGCACTGGATTGTGCCGGACCACCAGCTGTCCCAGATTCTCACGGGACACGGGTGCTTCCGGAAAAGGCTGCATGCGATGGCGCTCTGTGAGGACAGTATGTGTGCATGTGGTATGGAAGAGGAGGACCTGCATCACGCTCTGTGGGTCTGCCCCCTGTACGCGGAGGCTAGGTGCAAGATGATGGATGGGATCAGTCGCGAGGAGTTCGGTCCGGTTTACTACGGCGATCTTGTGAGTTCACCGGCGAACTTTGCGCGGCTAAGAGAGTTCGCGCACGACTGGCACGCCGTCCGGAGGAAGCAGGAATATGGCAGCGACGACAGCGAGAACGAGGGCACTAAGCAAGGCCAGGCGACGTAACAACGGGAGGAAGAAGAACGGCTACGCAAACAACTAGAAGACACCGGAGTCGACGGGCAGCGGAGTATTACTGTGGTTTCGTTGTGTGCATGCCCTATTAAGGGAGAGCTGCAAAAGGGACACACATGGCTAATTTGTAAGGGATCAAGAAGCGCCTGCGGACCGTAAAAATAAGATTGCCAAGGGTGCTATGTCCGCAGCCGCCCCACGTTTCGGCCCGTATAACGCAAGTTGGAAGGGCCATGGGAAGGTTGGAGGGAGTGTCCCGCAACCCCGTGGCTTACCGTGCGGCCAGTGGCCGACTCAGGCCACCCTCCCGGGTCATCAACGGCCTCGAACTGGCGGAGGGCTTCACGACCACTGTGGGCGACGCGGCGACGGGCCTCCTGCGGGCGCTATGCCCGGACGATGATCCGTCCCGGGACACGCCCTATCACAGGCAGGTCCGCGTCGCCGCCTCGCTCATCCCGTCAGGCCAGGCTGCGCCTCCTCTGTCTCGTGACAGTCTGGGAGGCATCATTAGGAGCCTTCCCAACACGGTAGTGTGTAAGACTAATGTATACATACGTATGTCTCATCTGTATTCTACTATATACATATAATTAACGACAGTATGTCATGTAATGAGCAGTAATATACGAGATACCAATGAAGGCACTTGTTTTACTCATCTTCCCGGACTGACAACCTTACATGGCGACCCTGCCATCTGAGACGGGTGCCGAGTTCGGTCGCGTGACTTAATTTATTGAAAAACATTATTGGTAAAAGTGATTTTCTTTCGTCTTTAAAATTCAATTTAATTTTGGTTAAAATGTGCCGGTCGAACATAGAAAAAGAGGACGTTTTTATTTCACAAAGTGCATCAGGTGGATCAAATTCGGCTTCTATGCAGGAGTACCATTTATCTAACATTAGCATCGTGATGTTCATCATCTGCACCTTGCTAGGGATTGCCGGACTATACGCAGTATACAAAATGTACCAAAGGTGTCATTACTCCTGGATAAGGAATGAGGTTCTCGCACAAAACCTAGCACGTTCGTTTCGACGATCAAACCCGGAGGCTCGTGTCTGTTACGAGTGCCGCCAGCAGCAGCGCCAGGAGACTCGCCAGGAAGCGGGTACTAGAGGCCAGAAACCGCAGTAAGTGGTAATAAAAGTTATAATAAGTGAAAAGTGTAGTGAATTGTGATTGAACGTCAAGTGAAATAAATTAAAAGTTACGCAACGGTTATTGGACGAATAGTTACTATAACTATATTTTTAAATTTTATTTTAATATAATATATTCTGTCATGTAATTATTGAGTAAGTATTGCTAATATGCATATTTCTTTTTATTGGTAATGGCAAATGACCTTAAATTGTTATATGACCAATTAAAAAATATAGAAAGTAATTTGAAAAAACTAAATTATCTTAGGAGGACAGAAACTGTACTAAAACAGATGTTACAAGAAGCAACTTTGTTAAAATGTCAATTTGATGAATGTATACAAACCATATCTATACAAATTGAAAAGAAACAATTTAGTACAGAAGTTTTACAGGAAATACAGTCATACTGTGATTTATTTGAAAAGACTTTTAACCAAATAGAATTTTTTTTGTTCAAAAACATACAGTTCTCAACCAAGTGCTGAGTGTACAGTCGAGACTAGAACAGAAGTAGACAATATGGAGGCTTTTAATTACAGGACTGCCGTGGCATTGTTACCAGTTATGAATGGTGATGAAAATGTCACGAAAAGTTTAATAGATGCCATAGAGTTATACAGTTCTTCACTTACTGAAGAAGGCAACAAAATGCTAGTTAAATTTGTATTAAAAACCAGATTAAACGAGAACGCTAAATTAAGATTGTCTGTCTCATATGAAAGTTGTGAGTCGCTTATTGTTGAGATGCGTCAACACCTTCTTACAAAGAAGTCGAGTACAGCAATACACAAGGAGTTGACACAAACCAACCAAAACGGTTCCACTATAGAAAAATATGGGTCTAGGGTCGAACAGCTTTTTGTAGATCTGACATTCGCACAAGCAGGTGAGGACCAAACTGCATATAAAATATTACGCCCTCAAAATGAGAAAATAGCAATAAAATGTTTCATTGATGGCTTGCGAAATCGTGAAGTCCGCACTATTTTAGCGGCGCGCAATTATGATACTTTAAAAGATACTATAAGAGCAGCAAAGGATGAGGACTTGTCATGCAGTCGGCAATCTTCAGCCGCATCTGTGTATGTCGGATACCAAGGCTCATTTAAAAATCGCGGATATAGTTACAGTAATAACAGACGTCTAAACAGTTGGAACCCATCCCCCCCTCCCGTTCGTGTATTTATACAAAGAGGAAATAGTAGGGGATTTTTTCAAAATCATAGGCAAAACCAAAGAACCCAGCAACAGTTCAGCAACAATCGTGGTCGCATGCGGGGTTCATATCGCGGTAGGCCGGGACGTATTTTTACACGCAGAGGTGATGTGCATGCTATAGAAAATGGCATGAATAGTATCGAATTAAATGACGGGAATCGAACGCCCCAACCTACAGAAACACGTATTACTGAACCATTGCAGTTTTTTCGATAATCATTTTATATTTGCTTGTAACAACAACAGCTCGGTTGAATTCTTAGTACAAGGAGCCAAATATGGATTGCTTATAGATACTGGGGCATCACTATCAATATTGAAATACGAAACAGTGGCACGTTGGAATATTCCAGTCCAAACGGAACGCATTACTATAAATGGTATTGGTGGCAAAGTACTAACATCAGGCTATGTTTATGTTACGTTGATCACAAAAGGACAGGAATTTGTACACAAATTTTACATTATGCGCGCCATACCAGGTCTACTACAACATGGTATAATCGGAAGAGATTTCATGAGCAAATATAACGCAATTTTGAATTATGAAAATAATACGATAACTTTAAAGAAAAATGACAATAATATGACACTGCCCATGATTAAAAGTCCACTAAATAAAACCAGTTATTTAAGTATTCCACCAAGATGTGAGAAAATATATATGTTAGACAGTACTTTTAACGAGGACTGTGTAATTTTACCGAAACAATTATGTGACGGAGTTTTTATAGCTGGAAGTATTTGTAAACCAAACAATAGACAAATAAGTATACAAATATTAAATACTCGCGAAACGCAAGTAGATATTAATTATTTTAGACCTGAAATACATTCCTTATCAGAATATGACATTTGTAACTTTGGACGGGACAGTAAAACTGATGGAGAGAGAGTACGCACTATGTTTTCTCTATTAAAATTAAGTCATCTAAGCAATGAAGAAAGGTCATCAATCGAAAACATATGCGCAAAATATTCGGATGTGTTTCATCTTCCAAATGATAAGTTATCAACTACTAACCTTTACGAACAAGGTATACAGTTACGACAAAACGCTGATCCAGTTTATACTAGACAATACAGGTTGCCCTTTTCACAGCGTAAGGAAATTGAAACACAAGTTAAGAAAATGCTTTCAGAAAATATCATTGAACCCGCAAAAAGTGAGTGGTCAAGCCCAATTCTACTAGTACCTAAAAAATCAGATGACTCCACCAAGAAATGGAGGCTGGTTATAGATTTCCGTAAATTAAATACTAGAATATTAGACGATAAGTTTCCACTTCCGAATATAACCGATATTCTAGATTCCCTATCCGGTTCAATGTATTTTTCACAATTAGATTTATCCCAAGCATATTATCAAGCAAAACTAAAACCAGAAAGTAGAAAGTATACAGCATTCACTACGCCTTCAGGTCAATATCAAATGACCCGGTTACCCATGGGATTAAAAATTAGCCCAAGTGCATTCTCTCGTCTAATGACAATTGCCATGTCTGGACTTACATACGATAAATTATTTGTTTATTTGGATAATTTGATCTGTTTTGGACGTAATTTGGAGATCCATAATAAAAATCTAATAGATATTTTAGCTAGATTGCGCAAAGTTAACTTGAAACTTAATCCAATGAAGTGCGATTTCCTAAGAAAAGAAATGCAGCTATTAGGACATGTTGTTACATCTGAAGGAATTAAACCAGATTTAGAGAAAGTAAACATAGTAAAAAACTATCCTGTGCCCAAAAACGCAGACGAAACAAAAAGATTCATAGCTTCTGTCAACTTTTACAGAAAATTTATACCAGATTTTGCCGCTATATCTTTACCGCTAAATAGACTGTGTCGAAAAAATGTTAACTTTGAATGGTCACATGAGTGTCAAAAATCCTTCGAATCCCTAAAAGAGTCATTAACATCTCCACCAGTACTACAATATCCAAACTTCGATGAAAACAATACTTTTATTTTACAAACAGATGCGTCCGGATACGCAATCGGATCCGTGCTATGCAATAGTGATAACAGACCAATTGCATATGCAAGTCGAAATCTTAATAAAGCAGAAATTAGGTACCCCACGATAGAAAAAGAGTTACTCGCTATCGTATGGTCAGTAAAATATTTCCGACCATATCTATACGGTAGAAAATTTGTAATCAAAACTGACCACAAACCATTAGTTTACTTATTTAATCAAACAAATCCATCAAGTCGCTTGACTAAATTCCGGTTAATAATAGAGGAATATGATTACATAATAGAATATGTTCGAGGTACAGACAATGCAGCTGCAGATGCTTTGTCACGTATCCGAATAACAAGCGATGAATTGAAGGAAATTAATCAGCACGTTGTGTCAGTATTAACAGAAAAAACGTATGTGTGAACGAAGTATACAAGGTGGGAGTGATAACCCTGCGGTTGCTAAGCAATCTACAAACGACTGGTCTGATCACCCAAGAGTTATGGAGTTGCTTAAAAAACCAAAGGATTGCACTGAGTTAAGGTTTGTCAATGAAAAAGAATGGAATAACCAATCAAATACATTATTTAATTATGATTTAACAAATTGCATACTAAGAGTATACCCATCCTACCGATTACAATGCGCACGAGATGCCTTTATACGGGAGTTGGCTAATTACTGTAAACAAATGAAACTTGATAATGTGTACATTGTACAAAGTAGTGAAAACATTGAATTAACAAGAGATTTAATTCAAAGCATAAATATTACACCTAATTGGTCCGGACCACGTTTATATATAATAAAAGGTGTAAAAGTTATAAATGATAACGATACGAAACGCGTAATCTTAAATGACTACCACTTATTACCGAGTAGCGGTCACGCCGGTATACGACGAATGATAAATAATATAAAACGCCGTTATTATTGGCCAAAATTAGAAAATGACGTCACGGAGTTTGTAAACCGCTGCGAAAAATGCAAGCGCCAGAAACATTTTAGGAACATAAAACAGCCAATGGTCCTGACTGATACAGGTCATTCGGCATTCGATAGAGTATTTATAGATTTAGTAGGGCCCTTATGTAAGGATAGTGATAATTATATGTATGTACTCACACTCCAGTGTGATCTTAGCAAGTACGTAGAAGCTTATCCGCTTAGAAATAAGGATACAATTTCAGTGGCAACGGCTTTCATTAATAACTTTGTATTGCGCTATGGCATTCCCAGAAATATTATATCAGATCGCGGAACTGAGTTCGTTTCGAAAGTAATGAATGAAGTATGTAAAACATTAAAAATAACACAACAAACATCTACTGCATATCATCATCAAACAATTGGAGGTCTAGAAAACACACATAAAAATTTACTATCATTCCTACGCATACAAACAGAGAACCAACCCCAAAATTGGAGTTTATGGCTACCATATTGGTGTTTTGCTTTTAACACGACTGTACATACAGAAACTAAATACACACCTTACGAACTCGTATTTGGTAAACGTTGCAATTTACCAAGTAATTTAACTTCAGATATAGAACCGCTATATAACTATGACGATTATCCACAACAACTCAGATATAGACTTCAAAAATCACAGTACGACGCTAGACAAAATTTAGTTGTAAGTAAACAGGTCAGAAAAAGTAAATATGATATGTATACCAACCCAGTTACATACAGTACTGGAGACATGATACTACTTAAGAATGAACAAGCTGTAAACAAATTTGATCCGTTATATATAGGACCGTACCAAGTAATAGATGATTGTAATCCTAATGTAAGAATACTGTATAAAGGTAAAGAGGTAATAGTACATAAAAATAGAACTAGACCATATTAAATGACTATTGATAAGCTGTTCACATGAATGTAACCTAATTAGATTATACTTTTGTTGTAATAATGAAATAATGTGAAAACCACTCTATTTTTTATCATATTTTAATATAATCATCAATAATTAACCAACATATTATATATAGCATTTTAGCAAGAAAAATATTATAAGGTAGCGTTAGTTAATCATTAACCGTAAAAATAAAAATAAATGTAACCATTTTTTTTATTTTTTATTTTGCCGGTGGGCGTGTAGTGTGTAAGACTAATGTATACATACGTATGTCTCATCTGTATTCTACTATATACATATAACTAGCTGTTGCCCGCGGCTTCGCCCGCGTGAACTTCGGTAACTGTCCCACTGAATCATACTAAAGGGATAAATAGTGTCCTACATGTTAATCTAGGTCACAAGCCAATTTTGTGCCATGTGCCAAATGCAATGTGCCAAATTTCATAATCATCACAATTTATTATCATCAAAATCACCATCACTATCACAACCACCATCACTACCACAACCACTATCACTATCACTATCACACAATCACTACCACAATCACAATCACAATCACTATCACTATCACTACCACAATCACAATCACAATCACTATCACTATCACAATCACTATCACAATCACAATCACTATCACAATCACTATCACAATCACTATCACTATCACAATCACTATCACAATCACCATCACCATCACAATCACAATCACAATCACTATCACTATCACAATCACAATCACTATCACAATCACCATCACAATCACTATCACAATCACTATCACAATCACCATCACAATCACCATCACAATCACCATCACAATCACTATCACAATCACCATCACAATCACTATCACAATCACTATCACAATCACCATCACAATCACTATCACAATCACCATCACAATCACTATCACAATCACTATCACCATCACAATCACCATCACAATCACTATCACAATCACTATCACAATCACTATCACAATCACTATCACAATCACTATCCCAATCACTATCACAATCACCAATATCAACACAATCACCCATCACTATCACAATTACAACCACCATAACAATCACAATCACTATCACAATCAAAATCCTCGTTATTGCAATTATTATCGTCGTAATCACAACTATTATCATCTTAATCACATGATCACAATGATCACATGATCTCATGATCACAATCGCCATCACTATCACACCCACAATCATTATCACAATCGCCATCACTATCACAATCACCGTCACTAACACAATCACACTCACCATCACATTCCAATCACTATCCTCGTTATCACAATCATTATCATCGTAATCACAATCATCTTCATCATTATCACCATCACTCTCACAATCACAATCACCATCGCTATCACTATCATAATCACCGTCACTATTACAATCACTCTCACAATCACTATCCTCGTTATCACAATCATTATCATCGTAATCACAATCATCTTAATCATCATCACCGTCACTGTCACAATCACCATCAACATCGCTATCACCAACACAATCACCCTCACTATCACAATCACTATCTTAATCACCATCACAATCACCATCAAAATCACTACCACAATCACCATCATCGTTATCACAATCATCATCATCGTAAAACAATCATTATCATCGTAATAAAATATATCATCATCATCACAATCGTCATCATCGTAATCACAATCAACATCATCGTTATCACAATCATCACAATAAATCAACAATAACCCTGTATAGAAGTCGAATCCGCCATCTTCTGGATCTCAAAATAAATGCCATTTTCGTAATCAGCACCCCTGATAATCTCGGTATCGACACCCATATTGATTTTTAGACATTTCAACCCCATCGCACCCCAACAGGGAATGATGTTATTTTAGGGCCGCCACATTAAATCTTGAAATCGGTGTTTTTGTAATATACCCAAGCCAATTCACCATACAAACAATACCTATGTTGAATTTCAGGCTTTGTTACCCCATTTCCCCCTTTAGGGGTTGAAGTCTGAAAAAACCTGAAACACAAACGTTAACTATGATTTAAGTTTCGAATAAAGTAGTCTAACCAATCTTATTTCCCCATGACGTAATCTTTGGACTCCCGTTCCAACCCCTAAGGGGGTGAATTTTGAAAAATCCTTTCTTAATGCACCCCTAAACCTCATAAAGAACCTTTGTGCCAAATTTGGAATCTCTAGACTCAGCGATTTGGGCTGTGCATTGATTTTTATACTTTGCCACCCCATTTTCCCCTTTAGGGGTTTAATTCTGAAAAAACCTGAAACACAAATGTTAACTTATTTACCGATAGTAGTACTCCTGTTAAGTTTTGAATAAAGAAGTCTAACTAATCTAATTTCCCCATGTAATCTTTTTACCCCCGTTTCAACCCCTTAGGGGGTGAATTTTGAAAAATCCTTTTATATTGCACCCCTAAACCTCATAAAAAACTTATGTGCCAGATTTGGAATCTCTAGACTCAGCGGCGTGGGCTGTGCATTGATTTTTATACTTTGCCACCCCATTTCCCCCTCTTAGGGGTTGAATTCTGAAAAAACCTTAAAATCATTTCTACTCATTTATCAATAGGAGCACTCTTGTGAAGTTTCGCATAAAATAGTCTAACTAATCTTGTTTCCCCATACAAACTTTGGAGCCCCGTTGAACCCCCTTAGGGGTGAATTTTGAAAAATCCTTTCTTAGTGCACCCTTAGACCACTTAAGGAACCAATGTGCCAAATTTGGAATCTCTAGACTCAGTGGTTTGGGCTGTGCATTGATTTATAGACTTTGTCACCCCATTTCCCCTTCTTAGGGGTTGAATTCTAAAAAAACCTGAAACCCGTTTCTACTCATTTATCAATAGAAGCACTCCTGTGAAGTTTCGAATAAAATAGTCTAACTAATCTTGTTTCCCCATACAAACTTTGGAGCCCCGTTTAACCCTCTTAGGGGATGAATTTTGAAAAATCCGTTCTTAGTGCACCCCTAGATCACATAAGGAACCAACTTGCGAAATTTGGAATCTGTAGACCCAGCGGTTTGGGCTGTGCGTTGATAGATGAGTCAGTCAGTCAGTCAGTCAGTCAGTCAGTCAGTCAGTCAGTTTCCTCTTTTATATATTTAGATTAACGACAGTATGTCATGTAATGAGCAGTAATATACGAGATACCAATGAAGGCACTTGTTTTACTCATCTTCCCGGACTGACAACCTTACAACCGGGATTGGACGGGATAAGTGCGCGAATCGTGAGGAACGTGTGGGAAGCTGTGCCCGCAGAAGTCACTGCGGTGTACGGCAAGTGTGTGAGTGTTTCCGGATGTGTGGAAGGAGGGCCGGCTGCTTGTATTGCCTAAGGGCAATGGCAAGCCGCGGACCGACCCCAAGGCCTACAGACCTATAACGCTACTGCCTGTGCTCGGGAAAATTCTAGAGCGCGTAATGTTGAGATGCGCTCCCACGATCGGCAATCAGATCTCTGCCGCCCAGCACGGGTTTTCTCCGGGTAAGTCAACCGTCACGGCGCTCAATGAAATATTGCGCGCCGCGGGGGAAGGCTCGGGCAAGTACGTGCAGGCCATATTTCTGGACATATCGGGCGCCTTCGACAACGCCTGGTGGCCGATGATCCTGACGAAAGCCAAGCGGGGGGGGTGTCCGCACAACATCTTCGAGATGCTGGCGGACTACTTCTCCCGCCGACGAGTCGGGCTTTTCATCGGAAACCGGGTGGAGTGGAAGGTGTCCACGATGGGCTGCCCCCAGGGGTCTGTCCTGGGTCCGGCATTATGGAACCTGCTGTTGGACGACTTGCTTCGACTGCCACTGCCTGCCGGCGTTCGCATGGTCGCGTATGCGGACGATGTGACCATCCTGATCGAGTCCCAATCCCGTGCAGGGATTGAGGCAGCGGCCAAGATAACGCTGGACTTGGTTGCGGCGTGGGGCGCCAGGAACAGGCTGGGATTCTCTCCTGCGAAGTCATCCACGATGACGATCAGGGGAAAACTCCAGCGGGCCCCCACTATCAAGTTAGCCGGGGATTCGGTCAGGAGTGTCACTTCGACGATGGTTCTGGGCGTGGTACTCGACGCGAGTCTATCCTTCGCGCGGCATGCGGCATCGATAGGGGAACGCGCGGCCAAATGCTTCGGCAAGATGTCAAGAGTGTCGGCATCTTCCTGGGGCATTCGATATCCCGGTCTGCGCCTCCTCTACAGGGGCACTTTCGTAGCCACGGTGACGTATGCTGCTGCTTGTTGGCACAAAAGAGCGGCACTCCACGTTGTTCGCAGCGCGTTGCTCAGGTGCCAGAGACCAAGCCTGATACTGCTGACGAAGGCGTACAGGTCTACCAGTACGGCTGCGCTAGCGGTGTTGGGTGGTGTTCTCCCGGCGGACCTGGAGGTGATCCGTGCGGGGCGGTTCGATGAGGAGCGCCAGGCCGCGGCCGGGGCACAGGTAGAGCTGGGCTTGCGGCGGCGGCGGCGCGTGCTGGCCCAGCGCAAGCGAGTGATTTGGAATGAGGTGATGGAAATGTGGCAAAAGAGATGGATGGATGAGGAGAAAGGACGAGAGCTATTCCGTTTCTTCCCGGACGTGAGGGATCGACTCAGGTCGCACTGGATTGTGCCGGACCACCAGCTGTCCCAGATTCTCACGGGACACGGGTGCTTCCGGAAAAGGCTGCATGCGATGGCGCTTTAATAATAATACAATCTTTATTTATCCTTTGTGAGGACAGTATGTGTGCATGTGGTATGGAAGAGGAGGACCTGCATCACGCTCTGTGGGTCTGCCCCCTGTACGCGGAGGCTAGGTGCAAGATGATGGATGGGATCAGTCGCGAGGAGTTCGGCCCGGTTTACTACGGCGATCTCGTGAGTTCACCGGCGAACTTTGCACGGCTAAGAGAGTTCGCGCACGACTGGCACGCCGTCCGGAGGAAGCAGGAATATGGCAGCGACAACAGCGAGAACGAGGGCGCTACGCAAGGCCAGGCGACGTAACAACGGGAGGAAGAAGAACGGCTACGCAAACAACTAGAAGACACCGGAGTCGACGGGCAGCGGAGTATTACTGTGGTTTCGTTGTGTGCATGCCCTATTAAGGGAGAGCTGCAAAAGGGACACACATGGCTAATTTGTAAGGGATCAAGAAGCGCCTGCGGACCGTAAAAATAAGATTGCCAAGGGTGCTATGTCCGCAGCCGCCCCACGTTTCGGCCCGTATAACGCAAGTTGGAAGGGCCATGGGAAGGTTGGAGGGAGTGTCCCGCAACCCCGGCAGGCATCGGTCCTTACGGACCCCTTCCTTTTTGCTGACTCTCTTTGAGGCGCGCGTGGAACACGAACGCGCCGTCGACACGGCCTGTCGTCATGAGACGGACGGACGGCGAGCTAGCCCATAGCCCACCGTCCACAGGCCGCGCCTACGGTGGCCGGGGGCCACGTGGTGGTGGCCCCCGACGCCCGGGGCGTCTCCCGCGGCGGCCGGGACGTTGAGAGGTTCGCTCCCTCTCACGTTCCGCCACCTCCTTCTCTAGCATTACTGCTTCGCAGAAGGAGGTGACGGCGTCCCATTCCGTCTCGCTCCGGACCATGGCTTGCACCAGGGCCGGACGCGAGAGGTCGCCGCCGCCAATCGCCGATGGGAGCCCCCCTTAAATATTAATTTTATTCTGTTTTTAGTATTTGTTGTTATAGCGGCAACAGAAATACATCATCTGTGAAAATTTCAACTGTCTAGCTGTCACGGTTCATGAGATACAGCCTGGTGACAGACAGACGGACAGACGGACAGACAGCGAAGTCTTAGTAATAGGGTTCCGTTTTTACCCTTTGGGTACGGAACCCTAAAAATAAAGAATTTTCGTAATCGGATCAGTAGTTCCGAAGATTACCCTCTACATCTAAACTTGCAAACACGCAAACATAGAATACAAACTTTACGCCGTCATCATAAAATTAGTATTGAAGCTGTACAAAATTTTAACAATCTCAGTAAACAAGCAAAATTCTTTGTTTATAAAATGAAAATATAAAAAAAAACAAACGATGTCCACGACACAAGCCTCGTTGCTTAGTGTGGCACCTAGATGGCGCTGTGTGTAATGTCCAGCAATGTTTATTTTATTTATTTACTATAAAGCAAACAAGTTGTAAGTGTGAATTGTCTTCTCTGAGTCAAATTAAAGAGATGACGAATAATAGTAGAACTCTATCAGAATATTTTGTCTTTTCAAAGACTTGTGAACACTTTATTAAGTATGTCGGCCATTATATTCGTGTAAACAAGTGTTTGTAACAGTTAAGCTGGAGTTTGAAAATATAAAACCGACTTAACCGACCGGCTAAAGTTATTTTTCACTTTTTCGTGTTTTTGAAGTCGGTTTTACTTTTTGCAAAAAAAAAAAGTTTTTTATTTTCCTTTTTAGTTGTTCCCAAACAAATATTTGCCATGAATTTATTTGGCATTGTTAACAATACATGTCATGGTAATAGGCGTATTCCCAATATATGGAACTTAATATACCGTTTTTTTTTTCGGATGGGGAATCATCAAATTACCCCTCCCGCTCTGGGCAGAGCGGAAGGGAGTGTCAGGCTTTTACTGACTATAACCCATCCATGTTCCTTCTTAGCACTTTGTGTTCCAGGGCCGCAGTATCTCTTTAGAACAGTCCTGTTTGCTGACATCTCTTTGAGGCGTGCGCGGAACACGAACGAACCGTCGAAATCTGGGTGTATTGTACACATCTGTATACCCCATCAGAGCTTACAGGAGTGATGTTACGTCATTTAAGGCACTCGCGGAACACGATCGCGCCAACTTAGCATACCTAACTGTCGAAATCTGGGTGTATTGTACACATCTGCATAGCCCCTCAGAGCATACAGGCGTGATGTTACGTCATGATGTTGTGTAAACAATATACATCCAAGCGATTGCAACATTCACGGCACATTTGCCGTCTATTTTTGAAGAGTTCCATTGTATATCTCCGAAGATCAGCATCAGATGTTCTCAAAATTATTTTTAATTATTCAAAATTTAAATGGGACCACACGGAAAGCACCAGCTTTCAAATAAAAAAAGAATCGTCAAAATCGGTTCACCCAGTCGAAAGTTCCGAGGTAATAAACACAAAAAAAAAAACTGTCGAATTGAGAACCTCCTCTTTTTGGAAGTCGGTTGATAAAAATATTTTTCATCACACTTGCACGTAAACAGTAACATAACATGCAGGTTAACTTGGACGCAAAGCCCCGTATAAAACCCTCGACCCTTTTTCTTCCCATGAAGCCCAAGGGCGGTAAGTAATTTTTTTTTATGCACACAGGTCATGCAGGTTCAAGTTCAAGCAAGGAGTTTACATCAAATCGAAATTAAAAAATTGTATTAAAATGTTATATAAACAGGAATTTTATTGCAATCTCGCTACGCAAGCAAGGAGTTTACATCAGATCGAAATATAAAAAAACATCTTAAAATGTTATGACAGGAATTTTATTGCAATCTCGCTACGTATTACCACGGTAATATTATAATACAGTACTCCGACTTCATAGAAACGGACGAAACGCGAGCTATACCTACGCGCCTCGATCTAAGGGTGCGCCCGGGGCGCAGACAGTCACGGCTGTACCGCAGTGTCGAACGGACGGTGTGTTGTTTTTTAACAATAACCGCGCGATTTTTTCTCTAAAAATCAGTTAATATGACGAGTAGGAAGTATTGTGCTGTTTTTGGTTGTATGAATTCGTCAATAACCCATCCAGACAAAGTTTTATTAAATTACCTGGAAACTCTGAAAGGTAAGACTATAATAGTACATTTTGATACAAGTGGAGAAAGTTTGTTATTGCAATCGAGGCGAAATTATAACACACGAGCCGTAGGCGAGGGTGTTTTTGAGCCGAGAATTGCAATAACAAATGTCCACGTGTATCAAACGACGTTTTTCAATACACTTTTGAAGAAATAAAATAACGAACAATATTTTTGTCACGAACTATGAAACTATGATTTAAATTTTCTTTTTTTTTTTCGCGCTTTGGTCTCGCCAGGTTGAAAGAGAGGCAATGGTATGAAGCCGTTAAACAGCCTAATATAAAAAATAGTTTTTTTTTTTTTTTTGAATTCAGAACACAAATAAATGTTAATTTGTGTATAAAAGTAACTATTCGTTTTAAATAATCATGTTTATCTATGATATTCTATTTAAAAACACAATTTGAAAATTCAAAAAATATTTATGCCGTAAAGACGAGTAGTGCTTTGACAAAATAAAAATAAAACATTCACGTCAGACTATAGACATTGAACCAATTTGGACTAAGTATAGGTATAGTTATCTGTGGCAATTTTCATTCCCGCACACGTGCAGGAAAGTGGAAAAAATCGCACGCGTGTGAAATACATCGCATGTTGTACCTAATCGTAGTGCGTTATGGACCAGTTTTCGAGAAAGTGTATTGAAATAGTACATTTTGATACAAGTGGAGAAAGTTTGTTATTGCAATCGAGGCGGAATTATAACTCCCGAGCCGTAGGCGAGGGTGTTTTTGAGCCGAGAATTGCAATAACAAATGTCCACGTGTACCAAACGACGTTTTTCAATACACTTTTGAAGAAATAAAATAAAATAACTAATTTTTTTTTTGTCACGAACTATGAAACTATGATTTAAATTTTCTTTTTTTTTCGCGCTTTGGTCTCGCCAGGTTGAAAGAGAGGCAATGGTATGAAGTCGCTAGACAGCCTAATATAAAAAAAAAGATTTATTTTATATTTTTGAATTCAGAACACAAATAAATGTTAATTTGTGTATACAATTAACTGTTAGTTTTAAATAATCATGTTTATCTATGATATTCTATTTATAAACACAATTTGAAAATTCAAAAAATATTTATGCCGTAAAGACGCGTAGTGCTTTGCAATAATTTAAAAAAAAACATTCACCTCAGACTATAGGCATTGAACCAATTTGGACTAAGTATAGGTATAGTTATCTGTGGCAATTTTCATTCCTGCACACGTGCGGGAAAGTGGAAAAAATCGCACGCGTGTGAAATACATTGCATGTTGTACCTAATCGTAGTGCGTCAAGGACCAGTTTTCGAGGAAGTGTATTGAAAAATAATTTTACTTACTATTAGTTAGGTACTAATGTGTGTCTTTTTAATGGATAAGTATTTCCTTTTATCTCAAAAAAAATGTGTTTGGATTAATACATAAATCGAATAGAGTAACGGAAAGTTATTGAGACGAGTGAAAAAAGTAGTTATATGCGGTTCTGAATGAATCATGATACGGTAGGTACCTACCTACTTACGCTTGTGTTAAAACTTCGGTGCATGTGTGTTTTGTTAGTTTGCATAATTCTAAATTCTAAATAAATTTGTTAGTTTGCAAATCTACCAATCAAAAAACAACACGCATTTTTATTGAACACTTCCTATTCAATATACAAAGTATTTCATTTATTTATATAAAAAGGATATTTACAATCACAAAACTAAATAGAAACAGAAAGTAGGCAAATGTAATTAAAATGCTGGAGATGGGCAGCCCTTACGCATGTTTACGTACCGCGCGGCTGTAGGCATTTATTTCTATCATGCGGCCGAGATACACTACTGTATATACTGTGGTATTACTTTTACACCGTCATAGGGCAAATACGGATACATACAGCTATGAGTCATAGCTGTATGTATCTGTATTTGCCCTTAATTTCTCTGAACGAAACATTTGTATTATCTGTCTTGTGGGTTAAAAGCTTGCCATCCGATTAGAAAAAAAAAACAATTTCGTATTATGTTGTGCTGACTTGTATAATATAGCTGTATTTCATAATTATTAAAATTTTTGTTAGAAGTAAAATATTACAATTTCTAAGGGAAGAAAATATTACTAATAATTTGTCTCAAACAATAAGACTCCCCAAAAAAAAGTTTTGCCTTAATTTTACTAATTGTACAGTAAATTTTAATAGATAAGTTTTTCTGCTATATAATTTTATTTATTTACTCGCAAATGTGATGAAAAACATTGTATGTATCACGGGCGGTACGGGAATTACGAACCTCGACTCAAAAAGCCCTCAGTCTTCGACTTCGGGCTTCTACTAGAGTCTCGATCGTAATTCCTTACTTACCGCCCTTAATACACAATGTACTATTAAAACACACTCACTTAATAGCCACACACATACATACTTACCCACCCCTTGGGTAATATATTCTTACGCATGTTTGGCTCACCTTAACATACCTACTACACCTACCTATAGTGGTAGTGTGGTATTATACCTACCACAAAATGGTAATTTGTATGCCATGGTTCTAAAAGGAACTCTGGCGAACGGCAGGCTTCGTACCGCAAACTTTGTTTGTTGTTTTGTTATAGAATTTGTACCACTTAATAAGGCAAATAAGCCTTTTATTTTCATGTAAGTGTACTATTTTTAGAACTTCGGATCGATTAATAATATGAATAAAAAGATTTTAATAATTAAAAGTAATGAAATCGTAAACTAAACGCAGCTGTGTTTTTCGATGTTGCCATAAGTAAAATAACACAAAAATCTAAATGTTAAATAATTATTTAAACATAGAAATAACATTAAATATAATTATACACTTACTATTATTTAAGCATAATTTAATGATAGGAATGATTTTCGTCAGCAATATTTGTTTTTGCTCAGGCAATTATTTATTGACATGTAAAGAAAATCTGTCTTTCACTTCACTTCAGATCTTTGCTGTTGTTTTGGATTGTTTGTAGTTTGTGACTGCATCTGAGAAATTTAGCGAATTGTCTGGCTGGAGTCGAGCTCCTGCTACAAAAATAGCGAAAACTATACTAGAACATTTACTTTATCACCAAAACAATATTTAGGCAGCTCTACGTACCAAAGTACATTGGTACACTGGTGCTTCGATCAATAATAGAACTAGATTAAGGATCAGGAACAAAAATAAGTCTCTCAAGTGGCCACGTTTGCACACACGTAAACAACTACATTTCTTAGAAAAAAGTTTAATAATATCAACAACTTCAGTTTATTATAAACCTTATTACTTAAAAATAAAGTTTAATTACCATTGCAAAATATATTTATTGAAGCCCTTTCATCAAAGAAAGGTTTAGAAGCAATAAATTTAAAATGTCGCTTGATAATAAAAAGTCATCAGTACAAAAACATTTATTCTAAAATGAAACTTAAAAGCTTAATAGTAAGGTTAAAAAACTTTTGTTTACAATTTCGTGCCTATTCTATTGTGGAACTAGACGTAGTTCTTGGTATTATATTTCAATGCTCAGAACACAGTAAGTATTGAAAGACGTAGAGTTGCAGAATATTTTTTTAAGTTCGTTTTGTATGGTGGCAAATATTTTTGACTGATTCAAAAAAGTAGAATATACTATTTAACATTGCATCTATTAGGTACAACAAATAGGTAATAAAAGATAAAATAAAATAAAAGTAAAAGAAAGCTTACAGACTAATAATATTATAGTAACAAAAATATATAACTAAATTACTAATTACAAGCCTCCACAGACAGATACAAAAAAATATATATATTAGTTTCCTAGTACAAAATAATCTAACAAATTAAACAAACAAACTACTGTCAAATTATTGAATATTAATTTCAAAAGATGGTTAATTTTTTTTTCTCCTCTTTCTTTCGCGACAATAGATAGGACCTACCCATTCAGCACGGCGAAATGGGTCACTATAAATCTACAAACAAAATTAACATTATATAAAAAAAACAACACTACTCCATGCATTCCCTGTTCAAGAACAGTCGATGTTTGATACAATAGTTGGTGCATTGTGGCAAACATTGGCCAAACAATTATAATATTAGCTAATTGTCTATTTACTATTTAATTCTGTTTTTATTTTATGAAAAACACTTAGTGATATAAACTTACCGAAAAAAAAATATTCCTTCCAAAACCTTGGTGTTACGGTGGTTATTTACACAGTTTTTGAACTCGCACTGCGGCATTTTGACGTCTTAATGTTGGCTATGATTGGACCATACTAATTTGAAATAAGACCACAAAAGTATTTGTGGTCTTATTTTTCGGGCCGTTTTTGAAGCGCTCATCGGGAATCTAGTACTATTATTGATCGAAGCACTGGTGCGTTACCTTGAAAAATAAGATTGGTTATAAGTTTTACGTCCCAAGTTCTAAAAATCTAAGAATTTAAAAAAGGGCTTTTCTATCATAATAACTACTTACCAATTAAAACAAAAATTATCTCAAAACACGACATTTTATTAGCGGTACGATATTCCCATACAAACCTGCCATTCGCCTTTAATAAATGGCTGCAAGTAGTTACCTACCTTATGTAAGTGCTCAATAAGACCAAAAGGTTTAAAATTAAATCAGGTAGTGTGAAATAAGACATTTCAGTGTTCATATCAGAACATAGGTTTTATTTATTCTGGCTACATTGAAATGTTTTATTTTTTTATACTGGCAATAAGGCGTTATATTCTATTGTTTCGTACTTGTCTAAAAGGATATAAAAAATGGTCGAACAACGGAGACCAGTAAAATAAGATTTATTTATTTTTGATCATATGAAATAAAGTGATACAAAGTTTCGCAGATAATTTTATTTTTTTATGTTTACGCCACGAACATAATTTTGGTTCCGATACCGAAAAAATTTTGGTTCCAATACCTAAGAAATTTTAGTTCCAATATCAAAGAAAATTTGGTTCCTGCTCTAACTATTTCGCGTGGGCGTGGAGGAGAATTTTCTGCGGTCTTAGCGGAGGGCCCGGAGGATTGCTGAGAATTCAGTATTATACATCAGGGCTTCATCTGCTGGCTTGCGGGGCCTTCAAGTGTTAAGCGGGGTGTCATAAATTTTCATTGAAAAAACAACTCACATTGTACTGTGCAAAAAAGAGACGGCAACAAAATTATGAATAACATCGAACTTTCGTTTTTGTTCTGGTGCTGGAACGCAAATAAAGTGAAGGCAGTGAAGGTGCGGCATCCAATCAGAAGATAGAAAAACGGGACTGGGCAAGTTATACCAACATAATCAGCGTTGCGGAGCCTCGTTATTCGTCAGCAATTCAGCATCGCACGTCATCAAGTTGCCTATCTTGAAAAAAGAAAAGAAAAAACGCGTTGTGTTGTCTGCGATGATTTTGTCAAGTCTTCAATAGCTGCGCCATTTTGGATTCGTATATTTCGTATTTAATTTTAATTTTTACTTCCTTTGTGTTTGTGTTCTGCTGCGCAACGAAATTGGACAAAGACATTGTTGTTGCAAAAAATCGGTATAATGGCCGCGTTACAGGAGCTCATTGCTCAAAGAGGCTACGTGAAAGGTAGTATTACGAGAATTTATAATTTTTCACAAAATAATCTCTCCGAACTGCATCAGGAATTGCTTAGAGAAAAATATAAGAAATTATCTGAGGCATTCAGTGAGTATGAAACTCTAATTAAAAAAATATTGTATTTATGTCCTAACGATATAACCAGGGAAGATTATTCTGAAGTGGAAGAAAAATATTTCACTGCAGTTTCCAATATAAACACAGCAATTAGTGCATTATCTATTCGCGAAGATGCCAAACCTCATAGAGGTGAATTTAAAAGGTTGCCTGTTGTAAACATAGCTTCATTTTGTGGCAAAAATGTAGTGGATTTTCCACCGTTCATTAACATGTTTATGTCGGTTATTGATGCAGATAATCGGCTAAGTTTATGTGAAAAATTGCATTATTTACGCTCATTCTTGACTGGGGAGCTCTAGATCTAATAAAAAATTTAATGTTGACTGATGAAAATTATAATGTTGCATTGGAATTGCTAAACAATAGATTTAACAATAAATTACTCATAGTCAATCATCATATTAATAACATTCTGGAGTTACCCATAGTCACAAAATGCACTGCTCAAGGTTTGAGGTCTCATGTTTCAGTAATAAATTTAAATATTGCTGCACTAAGGAATCTGAAGGAGCCGGTGGAGCACTGGGACACCTTGCTAGTTAATATATTGTCCAAAAAGATAGATAACTACACCAACCGAGGGTTCCATCAGGAACGGCTTAGTAAGGAGATGCCTAAGTTGCCCGAGTTCCTAGATTTTCTGGAACGGAGGGCTATTGCAATGGAAAACACCACTGATGATAAGGCCTCCCATTCCCAGAGGCCGGTCAAGGTAATGAGCGGTGTAAGCACATCCAAGTCCACATCATGTAAGTATTGTCAACAGGCACACAAGCTTTATGAGTGTTTAAAATTTAAATTAGCTTCTGAGAAAGAAAGAATATATCCTTTGTTAATGACAAGCTTTGTAAGGTATGCTTAAATAGCCATAATGGAAAGTGTTTACTAAAACTAAAATGTGTGACATGTGGACAAAGGCATAATGCACTTTTGCATGATAATGCATCTAGTAATGCAGCATTGCTGGATAAACCAGAAAATAGTGCAGGAGTTAATAGGGTGGCATTATCGAATGCTACAGCTTATACAGATGTCTCATTGCCCACAGCTGTACGCTTGGTAAAAGATGATGGCACTCTCATCACTGCTAGAGCTCTACTTGACTCGGGGAGTCAAGTATCATTTATTACTGAAAGCTTGGCTCATAGCATTAAATGTAAATTAAGTAAGAATGATCAGCTTATCATAGGTGTGTGTCAAGGAGGTGAACAAAATGTTTCACGCAGGGCTAATTTCACTGTTTACTCAAACATAAATAACAACAGTGTTGAAGTTTCATGCTGTGTTGTAAAAAGTATTGCATGCCCATTACCGCAGCAGTCGTTTGACATTTCACAATTTACATCCATCCATCTTATGTGGAACTAGCTGACAAAAACTTTAATAAAACTGGAGTACTGTCTTTACTATTGGGGTGTGACATATTTTTCCAGGTGCTGCTCCGTGAGTCCCTACCAGTAACTCCATCAGGACCATACCTGATACACACAAGCTTGGGATATGTAGTAGCAGGTAGTCTGCCTATCACCTCAGGAGGGATAAGCTCTTCTAATCTTTGTTTGACAATAAAACAAAGATTAATATATAGCCGTTGTACATAAGCTATATATTTTAATTTGTGTGTGTCATATATAGCTATGTAGGGTCTAGTTTTGCTGTACAACTTTATTGAACATATAATAAAGATGTTACATGTAGGTAGATTGACATTGTTTTTGTACACTCAGTTTTGTAAGACAGCTCCCTAGCTGAATAAATGATTCCTATCAACTAATGTGTTTTTATGGACAATCAGGACATAATAGTGGCGACGTTTAGGAAAAAGTGTTAAAATGAGTGCTAAAGCAGTGAAATTTGATCAATTCAACCCGCAAACAGACAATTGGGAGATATATCTCGATCGTTTAAAATTTTGTTTCGAGGCGAATGGCGTCACGGACGATACATCGAAAAGAGCTAATTTCTTTTCAATTTGTGGTGCGCGAGTGTTTGAGACTGTACTTGCATTAATAACGCCGAGAAGAGCCTCCGATGTGACTTTTGCTGAAATAGAAACAATTCTAACCAAACATTTTAGCCCGAAACCCAATGAGATTTCGGTATCGTTCAAGTTTTATAAGTGCGATCAAAAACAAGACGAATCAGCTGCGGACTACATCGCTAACATTAGAAAACTCAGTTCGTGGTGTAACTTTACTGATTTAGAACGAATGCTGCGGGATAGACTGGTGTGTGGTATGCGAGACGCTAAATTACAATATGAACTTTTGAAGAAGGACAATTTACGCTATCAGGATGTGGTGGACGCGATGTTTACGTATGAAAGTGCGGGCAAGGACGCTCGTATGATGCAGGACGCGGCCGGCACGTTGCCGCCGAGCGCCGCCGCTGCTACATCGACGCCGGGCGCCGAGCCGATGGACATCAATGCGGTTCAATCAAAGTCCAATGTTCGATTGTGTTATCGCTGTGGCAGCCGACACGCCGGAGAATGCCGGTTTGTGAATGCCGTATGCCGCTTTTGTAAGAAAAAGGGACATTTAGAGAAGGTCTGCATAAGCAAAAAGAAGAGTGATAATCGAAACATTAACTTCACTGACGAGGAATACTGTTTGAATGGAGTGTATTGTGTACAAAGCAACAGCCGCGTACCGCCGTACGAAGTGGAGGTGTCGCTAGCCGATACGCCGGTTCGCATGCAAGTGGACACTGGAGCTAGTTTTTCGATTGTTAATGAAGTCACGTCATCACGTGGCGTACTTTGCGCACACGCCTGCCTTGCACCGGGTTACTGCCCGCGAATGTGACGCTGCGCACCTGGACGGAGACGCCGGTTCAGCTTTTAGGGCAGGCAACGCTGCCTGTGCTATACAAGAACTTGAACCGCGAGTTGAACTTTTTCGTTGCTAAAGGAAATGGGCCTAACCTGCTGGGACGTGATTGGTTAGGTCCACTCGGCATAACAATGAACAACATCAATCTCATCACAAGCACGACTGACCTCGAGATGATACGAGTGATAGAAAAACATGAGGAAGTATTCCGGGATGGACTAGGTACCTACCGTGGTCACCCAGTGGCGATACATGTGAAGAAAGGAATGACACCAAGGTTCCTAAAAGCTCGACCGGTCCCGTACGCCATCAAAGAAAGAGTTGAAAATGAAATTGATAGACTTGAAAGCGAAGGGGTACTGCGCCCGATTTCTTATTCTGAATGGGCAACACCGGTAGTACCAATTATAAAAAAGTCTGGCGATGTCAGATTATGCGGTGACTACCGTAGCACAGTCAATGAAGCGACCGAGTCGGATACTTATCCGATGCCAACAGCAAATGAAGTGTTTGCTACCGTAGCTGGAGGAAGATTCTTTACGACACTGGATTTAGAACGAGCTTATACACAGGTGGTGACTGGTGGTGAATGAAGATACATCCAGATTATTGACCTTAAACACATGCAAAGGATTGTACACCGTACACCGATTAGCATTTGGAGTAAAAGCATGCCCGGGAATTTTTCAACGTTTGATGAGTTCCTTACTGGCAGGCATCGGTGGAGTTTCGGTACTAATCGATGACATCATCGTATGCGGTCACACAATGCCGGAGATGCAGGAGAGACTCGATGCAGTGTTGGATAGAATAAAACGAGCCGGGCTGCGACTGAATAAAGGAAAATGCAGGTTCGCTAAAACCCAAGTTGAATTCCTAGGGTTCATCATCGATTCGGAAGGCATTCATCCCGCACCCAGTAAAGTAGAATCTATCGTTAATACTCCAGAGCCCAAAAACAAACGCGAACTGCAGGCATTTTTGGGACTGTATAATTTCTATGAGAGATTCGTGCCACACAAGGCGACTCTGCTAGAACCACTACATAGGCTTTTGGAGACAAGTCAGATATGGAAATGGACAGAAAAGGAACAGAGCGCATTTGAAATGGCTAAACGTTTTATTACATTTGACCTGACATTGGTACACTATGACCTTAAAAAACCGCTTGTACTTACATGCGATAGTTCGGAATATGGAGTCGGGGCAGTTTTAGCACACGAGATCGGTAAGGATCAGGAACGCCCCATAGCCATGGCTTCAAGGACACTACATACACATGAACGGAGATACTCGCAGCTGGATAAAGAGGCAGCAGCTATTATGTTCGGCATCACGAAATTCCATAATTACCTCACGGGTAGACATTTTCGAATAGTGACAGATCACAAACCACTTCTTGGAATATTTGACCCAAAGAAACCTATGCCTAACATGCTGTCACCAAGGTTAACAAGGATTGCCATTGCACTGACATCACATAGCTATGAGATAATTTATAAACCTGGAGCGATCCTGGGGAATGCGGACAGTTTAAGTCGCTGGCCAGAGCCGATGCCGGATCAGCCGGAGTCACAGATCGGTGAAATTTTGTTAATGGCAGAAACACCCGAAGACTTTCCGTATGATGTGGAAAACATCGCTTCAGAAACAAAGCGAGACAAATTATTATCTCAAGTCCAGTACCATGTTCAGCGCGGATGGCCCGCCAAAGTGACTGATAGCGAATTACGCCTGTTTTGGTTGAATCGATTAGAGTTATCACTTCAAGATGACTGTATACTACTAGGACATCGTGTAGTAATACCAAAGACGCTGCGCCAAGCAGTATTAAAAATGATACACAGGACACATACAGGAATTGTACAAACAAAGGCATTAGCCAGAAGTTATGTCTGGTGGCCAGGGCTTAATGACGACATTGAAACTTTGGTGAGCGGATGCGCTAAATGCCTTGAACACCGGCACATGCCCCCAAAGACCAAACATGAATGGATAACACCAACAAGACCATGGTCAAGAATTCACATCGACTTCGCTGGACCTTTTCACAACAAATACTTTTTGATAATTGTTGATGCTTACTCCCGTTGGCCTGAGTTATTTATGGTCAACAATACTACATCGGCCACAGTTATACGACTTTTAAGAACAGTATTTGCTACTCATGGGCTTTGTGAGGTGTTAGTATCAGACAACGGTACTTCATTTGTGTCAAATGATATGAAACAGTTTTTACAAGCCAACAATATTCGGCATATTACCACAGCACCCTATCACCCTGCCACCAACGGATTAGCGGAAAGAATGGTGCAAACTATCAAAGATAAATTGCGAAAAATGGATGATTTGACATGGGATATCAGAATACCAAATCTATTATTGGGTCTTCGTTCTACTCCGTGTACTACGAACAATAAAACACCAGCAGAGCTATTGATGAACAGACGTTTGCGGACATTGTTAGACACAATACATCCAAATAACCTGCAATACAAACGAACAGAGAACCAGATTAAGGACAATAACGAGAAGAGAACTAGAGAGAAAAATGTCGGTCAGAATGTAATGTACCGGAATTATAGCAACTCAGGTTCTAAATGGTTACCAGGCAGGGTAATTAATAAAAGCGGTCCATCAAGCTACAGAATTGAAACTGACGATGGTACAGTGGTCAATCGTCACGTGGATCAATTATATAAGAAAACTCCTACAGAACCAAGATCGAAGGTGGGACAGGGAGGAGATACAGCGGACAATACAACCACGACACCGGGAGAGCTGGAAGATATATTTGGAGATAAAGATGAAGACATGAGAGAGACGCTAGAATCTGAAGAAATAATTGAGATTCCTGATGCTGATCAGTGGGCCGATATTTTAGGGATACCAACAGTGGATAGTCCCCATGATATGGCAGGGAAAATTAGGAACAAGCGTAATGAGCATGCTAAAACCCCGTATCAGAGACCTCATCATTCTAAGGATAGTCAGCTCTATTTGTACTAATTGATTTTGTAAATGATTATGTTGTCTTGTTAAAATCAGAAAGTTAAGTTGATTGTTAGAGTAACAGTTAAATGAAAACTAGGATTATTTCAGTTTTTTGTTTAATCATTGTATACATTTACTGAGAGGGGAGGTATGTCATATATAGCTATGTAGGGTCTAGTTTTGCTGTACAACTTTATTGAACATATAATAAAGATGTTACATGTAGGTAGATTGACATTGTTTTTGTACACTCAGTTTTGTAAGACAGCTCCCTAGCTGAATAAATGATTCCTATCAACTAATGTGTTTTTATGGACAATCAGGACATAATAGTGTGTATACTTTTTTAATTTTGTGTGCAATAAAGAATAAGAATAAGAATAAAACCATATGATTGTATAAAGGTATGTAATACATGCATTACTAAAGATAGTCAGCTTGAACAAACAATGTTAAAACTTTGGGAATGTGAAAATGTCACCATGGTATTTAAAGAGGATACTTCTGAACATGAGCAAGCTGAACAAATATTTCAGGATTCTGTAACATTAGAAAACAATAGGTTCAGGGTTGCTTTACCTTTAAAGGTTGATTTGGATAATCCAGGGTTAGGTCATTCATTTCCCATGGGTTTGAGTAGATTGCACAACTTAGAAAGGCGATTTACTAAAGATATTAACTTGTTCCAACAATATAAAAAGTTTATATCAGATTATATAGAGCAAGGACATGCAAAATACTTAGATATTACAAATCAAGGCCTAGATATTTGTAAATCAGATTTTATTCCTCATCATCCTGTTATAAATCCTAATAGCAAAACAACACCAGTCAGGGCTGTGTTTGATGGAAGTGCAAAAACAAAAAATGGCTTAGCATTAAATGATATTTTGTTGAATGGACCAGTTGTCCAAAGTGATTTGTTTGACATATTGACTTTGTTGAGAACATATAAATATGTAGTTCTCTGTGATGTTAAGGCTATGTATAGACAAATATTTCTGGATGAAAAATATTGTGGGTTACAAAATATTCTTTGGCGCGAAACCAGGGAAAGTCCTGTTCAATGTATTCAATTACAGACTGTGACATATGGTTTAAAAAGTTCTGCCTTCCTTGCCACTCGCTGCTTAGTTGAACTAGCGCATAGATTTAAGGATCAGTTTCCTTTAGCTGCATTTTGTTTGGAGAACTCTAGTTATGTTGATGATATACAATTTGGCAGTGATGATATCTATGAGCTAAACCAGACAAAGAATGAGCTTTGCAAATTATTAAGCATGGGGGGTTTCCCATTACATAAATGGTGTTCTAATGATATTACCTTACTTGACGACATTCCTGTCAATTTACATCAAATAGATAAAAAGGATTTTGATAAAAACTGTTTGTATGTTAAAACATTAGGGTTAATCTACAATGTGAGAACCGATAGTTAGGAAATACAATGTCCTGTAAAAGAGTTAAAACTCGAATATACTAAGAGGGAAATGCTTAGTTTTATAAGTAAATTTTTTGACCCACTTGGTCTTGTTGGACCTATATTGGTCTCAGCAAAACTTTTAATGCAAGAAGTGTGGTTTCATGATATAAGATGGGATCAGCAGTTGCCCTCAAATATTAATAAAAAATGGGTTGAATTTGCCAAAGACTTGATAAATATGCCATGTATTGCTGTTCCTAGGAATGCAAAGGGTATTGTATGTAACAACTTTGAACTAGTTGGATTTTCTGATGCATCTAGTGTTGCCTATGGTTGTTGCTTATATTTAAGGGTGATAGGTCCTGATAAACGTGTATATATTAATTTATTTTGTTCGAAGTCGTGCACACTTCTTGCATTAAAAGTTTTGCTGAGACCAATGTCTCAGCAAAACTTTTAATGCAAGAAGTGTGGTTTCATGATATAAGATGGGATCAGCAGTTGCCCTCAAATATTAATAAAAAATGGGTTGAATTTGCCAAAGACTTGATAAATATGCCATGTATTTGCTGTTCCTAGGAATGCAAAGGGTATTGTATGTAACAGCTTTGAACTAGTTGGATTTTCTGAGTTGGATTTTCTTTTTTTTTTTCTCATCTAGTGTTGCCTATGGTTGTTGCTTATATTTAAGGGTGATAGGTCCTGATAAACGTGTATATATTAATTTATTTTGTTCGAAGTCGCGCATCAATCCTAAAAACAAAACATTAACAATACCTCGGCTTGAGCTTGAAAGTGCATTATTGTTATCTATATTGGCAAACAAAGTTAATACTAAATTATCTTTAAAATATATAATGTGCGGACATATTTGTATTCAGATTCTAAGATAGTACTTGCATGGCTTAAAACAGAACCTGTAAGGTTAAACATGTATGTTGCTAATAGAGTTAAGAAAATACTTCAGTTAACTTCCTCATGCAAATGGTTGTATGTCAATACAGCAGATAACCCAGCAGACTGTCTGTCTCGAGGTGTAAGCCCTTCTTCCTTGCAGGATAATTTAATGTGGTGGCATGGACCCAAGTGCATGGGAAATGCTGAATTTGTGCATGGTAATATTCCACTGTTAATGTCCACAGAAAATATACCTGAACTAAAAGAAACAATTCCTAAATTAAAATCAAGCAATGTATGTGTTAAGGGCAACACGTTATTGTTGATGGTGGAGAAATACTCAGATATAGAAAAAACTACTAGAATAATGGCATATGTGTTAAGATTTATAAATCTTTGTAAGGCACAACACGTTGAAGGTGTGAAAAAATTTAGTCCAAATGAGCTAGATTCTGCCTTGCAGACAATAATTAGATTAGATCAGGGTAAACACTTTGAAAGTGAGATTCAATGCTTACAAACTGGTAACAATGTAAAATCCAGTTTGAGTAGTCTTAATCCTTTTCTTGATTCTTGTAAATTATTAAGAGTTACCTTTTACAGAGATGCATCCAATAATCTTACCTAAAAAATCTAATGTTACTAAGGGGATTATATGGAGGCAACATATTCAATTAAAACATGCAGGTCAAGGTTTAGTTCTTGCTAGTTTGAGTGAAAAATACTGGATTCTTAATGCTTCACGTGAAATAAAATCTGTTTTATATAAATGCATTATTTGCTTTAAATTAAAGGCTAAGAATGCTACCCAATTATTGGGATCGTTACCTTTGGATAGGGTAAATATGACAAGGCCATTTCAGATAGTTGGCACCGATTATGGTGGCCCTTTTAGCGTCAAGCAAACTCGTATTCGTAATCCAGTAATAACAAAGGCTTATATTGTATTATTCGTTTGTTTTGTAAAAAAGCGATACATATAGAACTAGCATCTGATATGTCAACAAAGACTTGACTAGACTAGACCCCTGTGTTCGGTGGTTTGTGGGAAGCGGGTATTAAAAGTGTTAAGTATCATATGAAACGGGTAATAGGCAATAGGTACAGTGTTAACCTATGAGGAATTGTATACTGTTATTGTGCAGATTGAAGGCATTCTTAACTCGCGGCCGTTGACGCCTCTATCTAGAGACCTAGATGATATGTCTTATTTGACACCTGGACATTTTTTAACAGGATCACCATTGTCTTCTTATCCTGAATTAAATCTAACTAATGAATATGTTGGAAGATTATCATTTTGGAAACAGTGTGAACAAATGCAACAATTATTTTGGAAAAAATGGCATAAATATTATTTGGTGCTTTTACAAAATAGACCAAAATGGAAAACTATCCAACCAAACTTAAAACCGGGTGATATGGTAATTTTAAAATATGATAACATAAAACCCCTTGACTGGCCGGTAGGAAGAATTTTAAATGTAATGCGTGGTAAAGATGGATGTGTTCGTGCTTTAGAGGTTAAGACAGCAAGGGGATCTGTCATCCGAACTAGTGTAACGAAGGTATGTCCTTTTCCTATGGATTAGGATAATAGTTAATTAGTAATTAAGTTTATAATAACGAAGGTATGTCCTTTTCCTATGGATTAGGATAATAGTTAATTAGTAATTAAGTTTATAATAATTCAATTTTTTGGGTTACACTGTTCTGTAGAAGGCCAGAGGCGCCCCCAGTATGTTCGTATTAGAACATAGGTTTTATTTATTCTGGCTACATTGAAATGTTTTATTTTTTTATACTGGCAATATGGCGTTATATTCTATTGTTTCGTACTTGTCTAAAAGGATATAAAAAATGGTCAACGGAGACCAGTAAAATAAGATTTATTGATTTTTGATCATATGAAATAAAGTGATACAAAGTTTCGCAGATAATTTTATCTATGTTTACGCCACGAACATTTAGTATTAAGCTTATCTTAGAGAAGAGTAATTGGTCTTATGAATCTCAAGTGGCCTCAGTTTCTATTTTTACAATTAATTAATATTTTTTTACTAATTAAATACTTAGCGAAGTGGGCCTGTGAAAATATTGGACTTTACACCACAAAACATTCGAAGAAATGTACACCGCACCGCAAGTTATTTTAGTTCATAGACACATAACTATCAAGCAAATGAACTAAATGATTACAGGAAATAAAAATACTACTAAACAAATAATACTTAGATGAGTTGACATTTAAACGTTTTTTATTTTTTATTCCTGCAGCGCTCGCGAACACTTTTTTATTGAGCTTCTAGAGAGCAATGTAAGGGGCATTACACTTTCTTATAAGAGCAGTTGTAAGAGTGCTTTAAGTCCTATTTTCCCTCAAACCATTATAAAATCATTACAAGTTATTTTGGTATTACAACAGCAGTAACAAGATTATTGTAAGTGTAATCTTCAATAAGAACGTTATAGGTTGACTCTAAGTGAGAATTCTCTTGTAGAGTGGGCCTTAATTAACATTTACAGTTGTTTGTAAGTATGATAAAAGAGTAAAGAAATAGGTCTTGGGACACTTGTTAGTTAAAATTTTGCTAGTTTTGTGGACTTTGGACTTTGACTAAGACTTCATGTCAGACCTGAGGTTTGACTGGCCGTTGTCGACGGCGCGTTCGTGTTACACGCGCACCTCAAAGAAATGTCAGCAAAAGGAAGGGGTCCGCAAGGGCCAATGCCTGCCGGGGCTGCGGCAACGTTTGAAATAATAACAAAAGTTTTAGTTATTATATGACCTTTTACCTAATTTTATATGTTATAACGAAAAAGACTTCGGCCAAAACTTCAGCCCATTTTGGCCAAAACCGAATGTGTTTCCTTGGCCGAAGCGGAAGCTTAGGTCAGACACTACCTTCTAGTGATTAAGTAACTAATACTTACTTTTGGCGCCCACGGCTCTGCGTTTCTCCTGAGGTGCTTCTTGTTGTTCTTCCTCTTCTATTTTAAACTCCATTAAAGGTACTTCATCTTCTGAATCGGAATCAAAACCATGTGGTGGTCTATATTTTTCATCTAGTTGGCTATATTCTAGATTTTCCAGTTCTAGATCTGTAAGTAAAAAAAACAGTAAAGAGTTACACCTATTCTATCATGAAATCATTTTGACTGTACAAAACTAAAAAATAAATGGAAGCCTTCTGAAGTTCAGTCTATATAACCATTATCTAAACACACTGTTTAGACTCTATACAATGTGTTTAGATAACGGTTACCAATATTTTAAGAGCATATTTTATAAAATAGGTCCTCATGTCTATCGACAAACACATTTATGTATATTCCTGATCCAATACCCCGCAAATGGCAGCCATCTTGTTTTTTTAATGGGCTGATCTCGGTTATGCTAAATAAAATTCTAATATCGATATATGTATATATAGACGTGCAAATCTCTAGGTCTCTTAGATTCAAAGACATTATGCACAAAACTGACCAAACCTCCCTGTATAGTAATAAATATTTTAGTATGTAGCCTGGCCTGTTGTACTACCACCATTTTTATAGTCAACTAGGAACCCTTATAGTTTCGCCATGTCTGTCCGTCCGTCCTCGCTTAATCTCTGTGACCGTTAGCACTAGAGAGCTGAAATTTGTTAACAATATGTATATCAATTACGCCGATAAAGTGGTAAAATAAAAATTGGAAAAAAATGTTTTATTAGGGTAGCCCCCCTATATGTAAAGTGGGAAGTGATTTTTTTTTTAATTTCAACCCTAACGTGTGATATATATATATTGTTGGAAAGGTATTTAAAAATGAATAGGGGTTTCCTAAAATCATTTTTTGATAATGTCAATAATTTCGGAAATAATCGCTCCAAAAGTAAAAAACAATGTGTCCCCCCCCTCTAACTTTTGAACCATAAGTTTAGAAAATATGAAAAAAATCTGAAAAGTAGAACTTTATAAGGACTTTCTAGGAAAATTATTTTGAACTTAATGGAAACAGTAGTTTTTGTACAAAAAAGACAAACATTTGTACAAAATAATTTCTGGACTAAGTTTGTAGTATATTCGTATATGCAAGCATTTTTACATAATGGATACCCACCTTTAAACTCATAAGTGGGAATACTTATTGTGACGAACGGGAAACTACGGAACCCTACACTGAGCGTGGCCAGACACGCTCTTGGCCGGTTTTTTTTTATATTTTAAAATATCAGACCGTTATACGGCATGAAAGTTTGTTAACCAAATTAATAGCTGGCATCAATACAAACAAAGTCACATGTTCAGTTCGTCATTCTGAACCCCCAGCCCATAGAAATTTGGTAGTTAATTAAAAAAAAAACAGCTGTTTCCTTCAAAAATGCAATACCTACACGGTCAAGTGACTTTCACTCTTCGAAAGGGTGATAGTGCCCCAGTGTACATGGAAAACAAACCATGGCAGTGGTTTGTTACAGTAACTCAGTAAAATACCTGGGGCTACATCTAGACAGAAGACTTACCTGGGCCAACCATATTAAGGCCAAGAAAAAGGCAGCTTCCATTAAAATGAAAAGTCTATCCTGGCTCTTAGGAAGACAATCAAAACTATCCATTAGCAACAAGACACTTGTCTACAAAGCTATAGTTAAACCTATCTGGACTTACGGAATAGAACTCTGGGGATCGGCTAGCTACTCCAATATCTAAATTTTGCAAAGGTTCCAAAATTTTACCCTAAGAACAATCTCAAATGCACCTTGATTTGTCAGAAACATAGAAATACAAAACCACCTAAACATACCAACAGTAAAAGAAGATATATGCGAAAAAAGCAAACCTACAAACAGAGACTGAGCAAACACAGCAATGTCTTAGCCAAGAACTGTCTAAACAGACAAGGAGATTTAATCCGCCTAAAGAGATGGCCAATCCTAAACTTGGACCTTGAACTTTGTTTTAATACTGAATCACATACCGTGAATGTTCTAAGGAACATCACAAAATAATCTCAAACAAAGACATTATCTGATAATGGCTAGACAGCCGATCGCAGATGAAAGGAGAAGGCAAAAAAAAACCTACACGGTCAAAATGTATTTGTACGGGACAGCTGATTTATTTTGAATTACTGTTGAAAAATTTCTATGTGGGTGGGTACAGATTGATGTAAGTACCGAATAGGTGGTAACTGTTCATGCGTTGGTGTCGCTCCTAATCCGAATCATCATCTGCCTGCCTTTAGAGTAGAGTAGGGACCCCATTTTCCGCACTTAGACTCCCATTCGGTCTGTTGTGCGTAGGTGTCCTGGCTGGCTAGCTCCGGCCAGAAACACAGAAGTTTCCTGGGAGCTTCACAGGCTTCGCGGAGCGACCTCACTGTTCCGAGGATTTGTTTGCGTTGGGTAGCTACGGACTCGCATTCCAGGATGACGTGAGCGGCTGATTCTTCGGCGTCAAAGCAGCCCCTGCAGAGTGGGCTGTCTGTGGCGCCTATGTTAAAGAGATGTTTGTTTAGGGGGCAATGGCCCGTTATTGTCCCTATTATTATTCTGAGGTTATTTCTACTTAGGCTGAGCAGTCGTTTTGTTAGTCGCGGATGTAGACTTTACATCGCCATTTTTGACTGCCTGCAGTCTGTAGACCGTGACCTTTTTTTGTTATGTAATTTAATTGATCTGTGGCGAATGCATGTACGGAATTGTGAGAAAGGTAAGGGAAGGAGTGGGTACCGGCCTAGCACTGCCATCTCTGAACCTCTCTTAGCAAGTTCGTCTGCGGCGTCATTGCTTAGGGATCCACTGTGCCCCTTAATCCACTGGAGGCTGGTTCTGTTAGACGTCTGCCTGCCTTTTCCCAACTATGTTGGGATCAGCGTCCAGTCTAACTGGATGCAGCTGAATACCAGTATTTTACATGGAGCGACTGCACAGGTAATAAGATACCCCTTGGTAAGGCTGGTTGTCAGACTTTTTTAGCAACTGACTATCTCTAACAACTGTGAATAAGTGGCAACCATTTGTGTGTCCATGTCGCTTTTCTGATACTTAAATAAATTGTAACTTTTGTTGGAAGATATTACTTTATCAATAACTTTTTGTTTCAAAAACATACCATTACACTGATATTCCTCCTTTGGTTCAAGAATATCATCTTGTCTCTCAAAAACAACTGGTATTTCTTGTTTCACAGCAATGCTTTCTATTTGACAGACTTCAACTATGCTTATGTTCACTATTGGAGAGATAATTAACCCATGGGCAACCTCTAAGTGGTCTTGGTTTATTAAAGGTTTTGGCTGTAAAAAGATGATTACATTATTACATAAAATATGTTGATCACAAGGGCATTGCTTATACATTAAACAGTAAATATCTGTTGAAGAACACCTCACCTCATAATTCCCATTAATTATCTGAGCAAACCGCTCTTCTGCTTCCAAACATATCCTCTGCAATCGGAAGCATTGCTTTAGTTTTGCGCAGCAGAAGGAACAAGCGAGGATCGGTCTTCTGTCATCAGTTACAAACTGCAACAAAACTTTTGAGTTTCAGTTTTCTGGGTTTGTGAATAATACTTTGCAAACACTGTAGGCTACAGCCCGCTTAACATGAACACCATAGAAACGAAAGAGAATCGACAAATCTTTTGTTCATCTGTCATTTTGTCGATTCAATGACAGGTGAACAAAAGATTTGTCATTTCTCTTTCGTTTCTACGGCGTTCATGCTAAGCGAGCTGGTTTTGTGCAGTAATGCTTTTTAAATGCCTCTCTCAAAAAAGGCATGTACTCTGTACATTGATCATGCTCATGCTCAAAGTCGATTCACATTTTATATGTTTAAGTCCCATGTATCAGGGGGTAAGCTTATTAACAAATCCAGACTCTGTGGCTGCTACTGAGGCATTCCTGATGGAAAAACCTGACAACAATTTGCCCAACCTGGGAATCAAACCCAGGACCTCATGCTCAGCAGTCCCGATTGTTACCACTAGACCAACAAAGCATTCCAGTATTGGACATGTTTCTATAAATTAGGTTTTTTGCATCAATATCATTGTATTCCTTTTTCCCCAACTAATCTCTGATTACTTAGTAAAAACTTTAAAATCAAAATGTTCTGGTTAAATAAATATTATTATGGTATCAACTTACAGGAATATCCGTCAGCCGCTCGTAAAGTTCATACAAGTTCTTGTTGACAATCACGTTCATGCGAACATTCTCCGCTAGACAAATCCTACACATTGGCAGTTTTTCCATCTTGTAACTGTTTAAGTATCACTGAAGATATTAAGTACTTCAACTTGGATATTCTGCTGCGTACAAATAAGACGTTTGTATATTGTAAATAACTTTAAGTATTTAAACAGTGTACTCTGTGTAAATAACTACGACCCTCTGACCCGTGAGCAGTTCGTTTGTGGACCACGCTATGCAAGCGCACGACAGCGGCCGGAGAGTGCTCAACTTATCACACCTTGGACAGCCAATATATTGGACCCAAGACACGATCTACTGCAAAATTGCAAATGAAGTACGAATACTGGTATCAAAACAAGGATAATATTACAGCTATGCTAACTCAGCTCTTCGCTTCCTAGATTGTTGAATTTGTTGATCCACTTTGACATTGACACTTGACACTAAAATTTCATGTCATTTCTATCAAAGCAGGCACAGAATATACGCCACATTCAACAAGCATTCTATACGCACTCTGTGCTTTGAAACTCAATATTCAAAGATATTCAAACTTCGGTAATAGGGAATATGCATGTAATTTAAATTTGGTTTTAATATTTTTATTCCGAATCTTTATTGGCAGGACATATAATCTAAACCATTATTTTAGTTTATTAATGTCTTTATAATTATTTAAAATTAAAAATAAAAGTGCAAAATTTGCGAGCGAAATTCAAATTTTTAAAACGCATCACCATTGGTTGAAACGAAGCGTGACGTCAAACGCTCTATAAACAAGTTCGTACTGCTTACTGCTGCTGTTATTATGATAAGCAGTAAACATAACCTATAATTTTTGATTTTTGTAAAACAAACAAATGTTAAACGAAACTGCCTACCTAGACACTGTATGTTATTGCTAAAACTAATCACATGTGATGTTAATAGCGGTCTGTCTAGTTTATTACGATATTTTCTATGTTATTTGGCAGAAAATTACATGTTTATGTACCTAAGTTATAATTGATACTTTTTGTTCAAGATCTGAATGTGAATCCTATGGAAATTCAGCATTAGGATATGTACAAGTAAAAAAAGAAGAGATGGGATTTGTGTGGTTAGAGCTCGAATAGCACCTGAGCATAACGTGGGACAGAAATGTTATGCTGTAACAGCTGTTTGCTATGAAACTGAAGGAAATATCCTATCTGTTAACTCTGAAGATTGTTTAGCACACAGAGATAGGTGGATCATCTCTTCTCATTATGTGGCCGTACCATCATTCCTGCATTCCTTTTATCTGTTTAAATAATATAATCTAAATTTAGTACAATGGAAATATCAAATGATAGCAGCTGTGATTTACATACATACTTAGCACTAATTAGTCAATGCTATTTATATATAAAATAAGTTTTCTATTTAAGGAGGGTGTAAGCATGCTATTGCCTTTTTGGGGTTACTGCACAGGATAAGTGAAGACCCATCAACTACTTGCGTTGACTGCTATTGGAAGAAATCCAAACTGTCTTCAGTTGGTACAAGCCATAAACTTATAAAGGCTTAAATTTATAAATTGAAATAAGCTTTGAGTTCTAAAGTGTATTTGAAATAAAACAAAATTTAATTTGAATACTTTTTTATTAAATAAAACATCCTGCATTATATTAATTAATTTATAGTATTAAACCACAAACTATTATTATTACTTTATCTATCATTGGATTTAATGTGGTCTACACAAGCATGAGGTAGCATCATGTCATACTCCCTTAACCTATTACACGTTCCACATGTATCCTCAACGCCACAATCTGTTTTGATAGCTTACTACATCTTTGGTGCTCGGGGACAACTTTGAAACTGAAGGTGGTTGTATAAGTGTACATCTTTAAGCTTCAAGTAAACATGACAAATCTTTGAATCCTCTGTCTGCCATCACTGCTTGGTTAGATATTAAACACTCCAAATATCCAGTCTTGAACTATCATAACATCTGTAGCCCTTCCAGACATTGACATACGATCTTGGCTGTCGGCAAACAATTTTTTTGGCAACTGATTTTATTGGTGATGTTGCAGTATTTGCTAATGCACAGCTTTATCAATAAGTAGTTTATTTTCATTCTCCAATGAATTCATTTCTTCAATATGGGAAGAACTGAACCATTTTCTCATGATAGCACCCATTCTTATAACAGGAGGTTTGGCAATGGAATATGTGAGGCAGAACTGGCAGAACTCCTTTATTTAATAGTAGTATCACATTTACACCTTATTTCATTATGTTGTATGTATTATACATAATTTTGTGTATCCTCATTTAGGTATCTGTAATTAAAGATAGATAGATACTTTAAATTGTAAATTAAACAAAACATGTATGTAGGTATAACTTCAAGGGATGAAAGTGTCTGAAGGGATCTCTCGGTTCTGCTATGGTATAATTTAGGAACCGAGCTGAATAGTTGTTTTTTTTTTGTTTACTTACATAAAAAACAATAGACGAAATCACACAACTTTATAAACTGGATTTAAATACAGTTATCTAATGCTTGTGTGATTGACTTTCAATACAAAACTTACTTCTGACCTAACTGAAATCATATTATCGAAATACCTACATCATATAATTACATCAAAGTAATCTTCACAAGTTCACAACAATCACTCAGGGGCGCATGTTACTTTCATGCGCCCAACAGGACTTTGGAAGTGTCCTCCATAGAAACGGGCTCCGCAGTAGCGGGTCCAGGTATTGCCTCCGCCGTCAGGGGGCAAAGCCCTGAGACCGCTTGCCGCGCCACCACAAATTGTTGCTGATATAAATTCTTCTCTTCGCATAACCTTGACCATTTCTTACGTATTTTTGCACCTACCGGGACTCGAAAAAACACTAATTATCAGGTGTACTTTTGATATTGTCTTTATTTCAGGCACAACGCAATACATAGAAGGTTGCTTTTGAGCTTTTTTCATGGTGAAATTAAGTTAACAACGAGAACACCTGTTAGTAAACAATGGACTGGGCTGTCATGTCACAGCGCGACTGACGTCATCAACAGAGCGCGCGAAAATGGCGGCGTTTAAACAGTTCAAAATTATTCTCTATTTTAATAATTTTTTTTTACCTATTTAACTTCATTTTTAATCAGTATTTATATTTTTTACTATGTTAAAACGTTGTAAACTATGAATTAAAAATATAAAATAAATACATGCATATACCCTATTTTCACAGATTCTCTCAATAATAAATTTTTCGATGAACATCAATGAGGGATTTTCTTTTGAGCTCTTCCCTAGTCGCTGGATAGATGGCGATAGGAGTGCAAGGAACGGAACCTAAAAAAACTGATTATAACAAAGCGCGAGAAATGTAGGTTACATTCGGAAGGATATGCAAATGAAAGTGTCAGTCAACGAGATTTTTTTTTTCAAGTGTTTTGGCTTTGGCACCAACTATCATAGTAAGTTCAACGCCATCTGTAGAGTTCTTGGAAACTAAGTTTTGTTTTAAATCCTCAAAAGGAAAACCTCTCATCTAAATGAGGGATTTTCTTTTTAGCTCTTCCCTAGTCGCTGGTTAGGTGGCGCTAGGAGTAAGTATGATAATGCAAGGAACGGAACTTAAAAAAACTGATTTTGACAAAGCGCGAGAAATGTAGGTTATATTCGGAAGGTTAAGGTGAATGCTCCAACCAGTCCGCGAAATTCAAATTTTCTTACGTTTTTTGCAATTTTCAGGCCAGTGTTAAGTTGTATGTTAATTAAAATATTGTTCGCGGTTGTAAGACGTATGTAGTTACAGAATTATAATCATCAAAACAACCCTCTAAGTTCATATAAGTCGAGGAACGATTTTTTCAAGGTCAAAGTCATTGCTAGACCTTTATGAACTTGGAGGGTTGTATTGATGATTTTGATGATTGTAATTCTGTAACTACATGCGTCTTACAATCGCGAACAATACTTTAATCAATATACAACCTAGCACTGGTTGGCAAATTGCAAAAAACGTAAGAAAATTTGAATTTCGCGGGCTACCCTGACGCTTTCACCTTAAGCAAATTAAAGTGTCAGTCAACGAGAATATGTGACGTGACACAATGTTTTTTTGTTCAAGCGTTTTGGCTTTGGCACCAACTATCATAGTAAGTTCAATGCCATTTAGAGAGTTCTTGGAAACTATGTTTTTTTTTTAAAACCTCAAAAGGAAAACCTCTCATTATACTATTTGGTTTTTGTATTGTAATCTTTGGTATAAGTGTATTCTACTAAACCTATACTGTCACTTACGGGATATCTTCCATGATTACTATTTTGTTTTGAGCTCCCATTCTAAGTTTAGTTTACAACCGTGGTGAAAGCTTAGAACAGTGTTTGAACTTTGAATTAAGGGTACTTTACACCGGGGCAACACTGGGCGGCATTGCAGCATGCTATATAATGTGGCGTACGTCATTGTCGCGACGTGCAGTTCGCGAAGTAAACAGGTAACAGAGTCAAATTAATATTGTTGAAGCGAAACGTGTAACAAACTAGTCATATGTAATTGCATAAGGTGATCTGCTGCTGGCAACATTGAACTCACAAAGAGATCACCACAGATAAAGAGTATTTATAGTTCATGGTTATGACGTTAAGTAGTCTGTGGCGTTTGCCGGTACTTTGGACTACCTACACCAAATGTGAAGTACCTATTTAATTCAATAAGTATTTACTATTTAGTGCAAAGTAAAGTGATTGGTGTTATGATGGAGGCGTCCAGCACGGTGGCAACTCATCTGAGAGAAATATGAGCTAAGTGGTAGCACTAAGACAATAGTGTAGTGATTCCCCACATAAATGCCTAGATTCTAAATTTCCTATCTTTTCCAAAGGTTTCTGATGCTCTTGGAAGTCGGTTACATTAGGAGGTTAATCGGCAGACTTGGGCTGTGCGATTCCTTCTCAATACCCAAGCGTATTGTTGTAAAGCGTTGTATGTACTAAGAGGGTATAAAGTACATACAACAGAGTTAAATTATGAGAAATGGATCTGTGATAGAAACGGATATGGCAAGAGGTTAATAGCAGGCTTGGCTGCGGTTTCCTCGTATATTAAGAGAAATTAATCTGTGATAGAAACGGATATGGCAAGAGGTTGAATTAGCAGACTTGGCTGCGGTCTCCTCTTTATACCCAACATACTACGGTGACTAGGATCTCGTAGAGCATGTAACTGAATTTATCCTAGCAAGATATGTACGTTGTATAACATATTCTGTGCTATGGACTCACACCTAAGACACCAGAAACATTTATGTATTTATATTACAATGTATAGAATGGTGGGAATCAATTTAATTTTCAACTACAGATGGCGAGCTGAATCATGGTGCGACCTAGTAAGAACTAAAAGCTGATTAATGCGAAGCAAACCTCCCAACATATTGAAGATTCTTCTCGGAACAAGCCCCAGGTACAAATAATACCACCAACATAAATCTATCTATCCACAACAACAATTCTCCCCAAAAAGGGGGCGTAAAAGCAATCACTCTCTCTTTCGCGCCGCGTCGCTGCGTTGCGCCGTCTGGGAACGGGATGGTGAGCCTGGCCAGCCCGTGCGTCCCGGGTTCCGCGGATGGCGCGGCGGGGCGACGCGGCGACATGGTGGAGATGCTGGGATCCGAGAGGAAAAATCAATATCAAAATTATTTATACAAGATTAAACTGGATAAAATAAAATTCTCTAGTTCTTACTGGTGCTGCCATCTGTGAAAGCTCTGTGTAAAACTTATTGTATCAAAGGTTGATGAATATGCTAAAATGTTGAATAGGTTTGATACACGTTTCGCTGATATTGACTCTGATAATATTGAATATTTCTCAACGTAATTATCTTAAGATTAATTATCACAGGTAAAAAAGTAAGTGTCGCTGAACATCTGAGGTGATAGATTGGTGTGATAAATAACCTAGATGGCGTTACTCGTTGTTGAAATGAAACATAAGTTGATTAGTTTATTTCTTTGTTTTGTGAAATAAACTAGGTGATGTTGTTTATATAATCGTGATATGATTTATGTAAGGGATTCGATCATTTGTAAAGTTAACTTACAAAGATACGACTCCACAAGTCCTAATACGTATTTATTATAAGGCGGAAGTTGAAAACGATTTGTCAAAGTTTGCAACTTTGAAGCACAAACCGGAAGTGGAGCAAATTTGACAGAGACAATAAATTCTTGTCGCCATGTTTGCACGAAAGTTTTCGTACCTGCGTTTTCAAAAGTTTTATGTTGCAAGTGTTTGTGAGAACGAAATATCTACGGCTTATTGATTTACCCCACGTCGGGAATAAAATAAGAGTGCTTGAAAGAACAAAAAGGTCAGTATAGTTTAGATGTGTGTTGATTACAATTTCGAATTTGTATTATCAGATCGTCGTATGATACTATGTGTGAAATTGGTAAATACTCTGTTATCTACCTAGATTTACATGTATCAGTAAATCTCCCTTCTCTCTCAGCGATATCCCTTCATATTTTGGCGGTCATGACCCACGCTTGCGCGAGTATGTAAAGCCTGTCTGTGGGACCGCGCCATTTCGGGTGTCGACGCATCTAAATTAAAAATAAGCACAGATTGTGCTAGTACCTTCGAGGGTTCACTGTATAACCGCCTACATACATAAAACAATAGCAAAATTAAATAAATTGTCTAAAGAAATAAGTAGGTAGGCTTGGTACATAAGTGATAAAACCTGTACACATATCTTTCCACCCACTTCCAACAGGACCGGAATTGTTAGTCATTGGAGGTAATAATTGTCACCGAGAAAAGGAGAGTATATTAAACTGCCTACAGCTAAAGAAATAGCTAGTAAAGTCAAGTTAATCTGAAGACAACATTGGAAGTGAGTAATAGTTTATAATCCTATACCTTGACATTGGATGAGTATCCTTATCTGTCTGGCTACCTTATTCACATTAAGTATATAAATGCTTGAGTGGACATCTTGGTCCTAGACTGACTAAGCCGGTACTAAGGATTTCGGTAGTCAATACATACTGTGAATGAGTACTTCAGGTACACAAACATTTGTCTAGGATGGGGCTCCGGGCTCAATCCCACATATCCAAGTTATGCGAACAGAGGCACTGCTGACTAGGCAGCGGTGTCATCAATACATACAAATAAATGATATAAGAGAGATTATGGTTTGTACTCTGTAAGTACATAGTAGTGTGTTAGCTGAAGACACACTGTATAACAAGAGTGATGTTTCCTTACAGTGCCCATTATCTATTCTATGCTTGATTATGTGCACTTGGTGATTGAGTATTTTTGTTATGAGCATTCTAAAGTATTAAGTGGTATTTACTTACCTGCACTGGGTGATCCATAACACCTAAATAAATCTGAAAGGAGATGATTATTTCCAAGATAGTAAATAAGTTTCCTGAAAGGGAAGTCGAATTTCTGAAATTCTATTTTCAGGAAATTTTTTAAATACCTACCCACACATACATACATGTGTGTGATATATTACAATTAAATTATGAGTTTTTGCTATTAAATAAGCCATCAGAATGTTTTCAGTAAATAATACAAACATTAATTTGTTAAACCTGGTTTTTAAAAAGTAGGTGGTTTTAATCAAAACATGTTACATTATGATTAAATTTGTATAACAATTTACAGCTGTACCTAGATAGTGTAATATTATATTACAGGACGTCAATATGGAGGAAGCCATGCTCCTTATTCTTCGAGGCCTGTGTGATAAAATTAAAACTCTGTCCGAATGTGCTCGAAATACTAATAGTAAACTCGCTAGTGAAATAAATGACATAACCTTGCATGAAGGAAGAGTGGTGTCGCGACGAGCAGTTTGCGAAGTAAACAGGTAACAGAGTCAAATTAATATTGGTATAGCGAAACGTGTAACAAACTAGTCATATGTAATTGCATAAGGTGATCTGCTGCTGGCAACATTGAACCCACAGAGAGATCACCACAGATAAAGAGTATTTATAGTTCATGGTTATGACGTTAAGTAGTCTGTGGCGTTTGCCGGTACTTTGGACTACCTACACCAAATGTGAAGTATTTAATTCAATAAGTATTTACTATTTAGTGCAAAGTAAAGTGATTAGCGTTATGATGGAGGCGTCCAGCACGGTGGCGACTCATCTGAGAGAAATATGAGCTAAGTGGTAGCACTAAGACAATAGTGTAGTGGTTCCCCACATAAATGCCTAGATTCTAAATTTCCTATCCTTTCCAAAGGTTTCTGATGCTCTTGGAAGTCGGTTACATTAGGAGGTTAATGGCAGACTTGGGCTGTGCGATTCCTCCTCAATACCCAAGCGTATTGTTGTAAAGTGTTGTATGTAATATGAGAGTCTATAGTACATACAACAGAGTTAAATTATGAGAAATGGATCTGTGATAGAAACGGATATAGCAAGAGGTTAATAGCAGGCTTGGCTGCGGTTTCCTCGTTTATTAAGAGATGGATCTGTGATAGAAACGGATATGGCAAGAGGTTGATTTAGCAGACTTGGCTGCGGTCTCCTCTTTATACCCAACATACTACGGTGACTAGGATCTCGTAGAGCATGTAACTGAATTTATCCTAGCAAGATATGTACGTTGTATAACATATTCTGTGCTATGGACTCACACCTAAGACACCAGAAACATTTATGTATTTATATTACAATGTATAGAATGGTGGGAATCAATTTAATTTTCAACTACAGATGGCGAGCTGAATCATGGTGCGACCTAGTAAGAACTAAAAGCTGATTAATGCGAAGCAAACCTCCCAACATATTGAAGATTCTTCTCGGAACAAGCCCCAGGTACAAATAATACCACCAACATAAATCTATCTATCCACAAAAACAATTCTCCCCAAAAGGGGGGCGTAAAAGCACTCTCTCTTTCGCGCCGCGTCGCTGCGTTGCGCCGTCTGGGAACGGGATGGTGAGCCTGGCCAGCCCGTGCGTCCCGGGTTCCGCGGATGGCGCGGCGGGGCGACGCGGCGACATGGTGGAGATGCCGGGGATCCGAGAGGAAAAATCAATATCAAAATTATCTATACAAGATTAAACTGGATAAAATAAAATTCTCGAGTTCTTACTGGTGCTGCCATCTGTGAAAGCTCTGTGTAAAACTTATTGTATCAAAGGTTGATGAATATGCTAAAATGTTGAATAGGTTTGATACACGTTTCGCTGATATTGACTCTGATAATATTGAATATTTCTCAACGTAATTATCTTAAGATTAATTATCACAGGTAAAAAAGTAAGTGTCGCTGAACATCTGAGGTGATAGATCGGTGTGATAAATAACCTAGATGGCGTTACTCGTTGTTGAAATGAAATACAAGTTGATAAGTTTATTTCTTTGTTTTGTGAAATAAACTAGGTGATGTTGTTTATATAATCGTGTTATGATTTATGTAAGGGATTCGATCATTTGTATTCATTAACTTGCAAAGATACGACTCCACAAGTCCTAATACGTATTTATTATGAGGCGGAAGTTGAAAACGATTTGTCAAAGTTTGCAACTTTGAAGCACAAACCGGAAGTGGAGCAAATTTGACAGAGACAATAAATTCTTGTCGCCATGTTTGCACGAAAGTTTTCGTACCTGCGTTTTCAAAAGTTTTATGTTGCAAGTGTTTGTGAGAACGAAATATCTACGGCTTATTGATTTACCCCACGTCGGGAATAAAATAAGAGTGCTTGAAAGAACAAAAAGGTCAGTACAGTTTAGATGTGTGTTGATTACAATTTCGAATTTGTATTCTCAGCTCGTATGATACTATGTGTGAAATTGGTAAATACTCCGTTATCTACCTAGATTTACATGTATCAGTAAATCTCCCTTCTCTCTCAGCGATATCCCTTCATATTTTGGCGGTCATGACCCACGCTTGCGCGAGTATGTAATGCCTGTCTGTGGGACCGCGCCATTTCGGGCTTCGACGCATCTAAATTAAAAATAAGCACAGATTGTGCTAGTACCTTCGAGGGTTCACTGTATAACCGCCTACATACATACAACAATAGCAAAATTAAATAAATTGTTTAAAGAAATAAGTAGGTAGGCTTGGCACCTACGTGATAAAACCTGTACACTTATCTTTCCACCCACTTCCAACAGGACCCGGAATTGTTAGTCATTGGAGGTAATTGTCACCGAAAAAAAAAGAGAATATATAACTGCCTACAGCTAAAGAAATAGCTAGTAAAGTCAAGTTAATCTGAAGACAACATTGGAAGTGAGTAATAGTTTATAATCCTATACCTTGACATTGGATGAGTATCCTTATCTGTCTGGCTACCTTATTCAAATTATATAAATGCTTGAGTGGACATCTTGGTCTTAGACTGACTAAGCCGGGTACTAAGGATTTCGGTAGTCATACATACTGTGAGTGAGTACTTCAGGTACACAAACGTTTGTCTAGGATGGGGCTCCGGGCTCAATCCCACATACCCAAGTTATGCGAACAGAGGCACTGCTGACTAGGCAGCGGTGTCATCAATACATACAAATAAATGATATAAGAGAGATTATGGTTTGTACTCTGTAAATACATAGTAGTGTGTTAGCTGAAGACACACTGCATAACAAGAGTGATGTTTCCTTACAGTGCCCATTATCTATTCTATGCTTGATTATGTGCACTTGGTGATTGAGTATTTTTGTTTTGAGCATACTAAAGTATTAAGTGGTATTTACTTACCTGTGCTGGGTGACCCATAACACCTAAATAAATCTGAAAGGAGATGATTATTTCCAAGATAGTAAATAAGTTTTCCTGAAAGGGAAGTTGAATTTCTGAAATTCTATTTTCAAGAAAGTAATGAAATTTTTTAAATACCTACCCTGTATGTATGATGTGTGATCTATTACAATTCAATTATGGGTTTTTGCTATTAAATAAGCCATCAGAATGTTTTCAGTAAATAATACAAACATCAATTTGTTATTCCTTGTTTTAAAAAATAGGTGGTTTTAATCAAAACATGTTACATTATGAATAAATTTGTATAACAATTTACAGCTGTACCTAGATAGTGTGATATTATATTACAGGACATCAATATGGAGGAAGCCATGCTCCTTATTCTTCGAGGCCTGTGTGATAAAATTAAAACTCTGTCCGAATGTGCTCGAAATACTAATAGTAAACTCGCTAGTGAAATAAATGACTTAACCTTGCATGAAGGAAGAGTGGTATCCTCTAAACTTCACACCTGTCTCCAACGATTGGAGAGGGAACTAAACAATTATTTTCGACTCGTTAGCGAACCACAAGTGGACGAGATCTCTGCCATCTCTGCAATACAGCTGGAAGCTGAAGAAAACTGCTGTGAACTTAAAGTAAAAATTGAAGAATGTGAAAATTCAACGACAAATAACAAGAACAAAGAACATTTATTATCGGGAAAACTACCAAAATTGGAGTTACCACAGTTTGAAGGTAACATTCTTGAATGGCACCAATTTTGGGACCAATTTAGTTCCAATATTCACAATCGGAATTTGCCAGACGTTGACAAGCTATTATATCTGAAGAATTCTTTAAAGGGAGAAGCTAAGGGAGTGATAGACGGGCTAGATATTACAAATAAAAATTATTCCATAGCCATACAATCTTTGAAAGATAGATATGGGAAACAAACTCAAGTGGTTGATGCACACTATTCCTCACTCTACAGAATAAAACCAGCAGACAAAACCGTATCAGATTGCCGAAGAGTTTTAACTGAAATTGAAAAACATTTGAGAGTTTTGGATTCAATGGGTGAAAATATTAACCATAACCACTTGAGGTTTATGGTAATGGAGAAATTTTCAGAAGATATAATATATGAAATGAAATTGAAAATAAAGCAAGAATCGATTGAAGAGATAAGGAAATATTTGGAAATTATCATTTCAGCACGTGAAGATGCAAATAGACTGACACAAGAGAAAAACCTAAATGAGAAAGAATATTACACTGTAAAGACACTCCACGCTACAGGAAAGGGTGACCATACAAATCAGAAGAGAAAGGAGGACCAAAGAAGACAACAGAAAAATAACTATGAAAATAAACAGGAAAAGGCTCGATACCACCCAAAACAGAATAAGAGAAATGCTTCCCAGAGGAACAATGGGAACAAGCAAAATTATGCAAGTTATGCTGGAAAAAACCAGGGAAAGGAAGGGCCACCTAGGAAGAAGTCTAAACTTCAGTGTATCTTCTGTAAAGAGTCACACTACAACGACGAATGTACTAAATTTAAGGAACTAAAGGAAAGAAAATTCCTATTAAAAAATAGATGCTACAGTTGTCTAAGAATAGGACATTCTCGTGTGGAATGTAGAAATAAAAAAGAATGCTTTCATTGCAATAAATTAGGTCATAATCGTGCTTTATGTCCCGTTAAATTCTCAAGTTTAGACCAGGATAAGTCAACGACAACCAATGTCCTGTACACAAGAGATAAGGGAGTCACCGTTCTACAAACAGCAGTAGTTACTGCCAATAAAGTAGGAGATTTTTCTAAGGAGCTTCCATGCAGAGTTCTATTAGATTCCGGAAGCCAAAGAACATACATCACGCAGAAATCTGCAAGAGATCTTAATCTAAAATTTGAGGAAGAAAGCACACTAACTGTATTTACATTTGGATTAAATACTCCTCAAGAAATAGACAGTCCCGTGGTTGAGGTGCAGTTGAGGACAAAAGCCGATAAGACTATCACTCTATTTGCTAATGTGGTACCAGTGATATCACATAGTGTCCCATATCCTCATCAGGACCTAAGCCACTGGAAGGATAAATCAGAACTAGCTGACGATGGTTCTCTACAAGACCAAGTGGACATTCTGATTGGTAATGATTATTACTTTTCACTTATCTCAGAACATAAAATTAAACTAAAGGAGAACTTGTATATGGTACAGTCTGACCTCGGATGGATACTAAGTGGGAAAATGGATTCCAGTCCTATTCAGGAACTATCGGTGGTGACATACTTCCAGTCTAATGTGGACATGTTATTCAACGAACCTGACTTGCCACTGATCGAGACTAACATGAAGAGCTTATGGGAACTTGAATCCATTGGCATAACCGATTCCCCGAGGGAAAATCGAGAAGATGAGGCTGTAAAGAGGTTCAATGAAACTACTGAATATGTAGACAACAGGTACTCAGTATCCTGGCCCTGGATTGAGTACCCTCCTACTCTGCATATGAATTTTGGATTGGCTTATGGTCGTCTTGTCAACTTGTTGAAGAGGCTAGATACGTCCATATTATTGGCATATGAAGACACATTAAAGGATCAAATGATGAAAGGAATAATTGAAGTTGCACCTGATCTGAGAGATCAAACAGTAGGACATCCTATTCATTACCTTCCACACCATGGGGTGAAAGTACCTGGCAAGCCTATGAGAATTGTCTATGACGCTTCATCCAAAACAAAAGACAACAAAAGTTTAAATCAATGCTTGTATTGTGGACCCATGATGCTGGAGGATTTGACTGGATTACTTATAAAGTTCAGATGTCAACCAGTAGGTATATGTGCAGACGTCGAGAAGGCTTTCTTACAGATTGCACTCAACAAACCGGATCGCGATGTAACTCGATTCCTATGGTTAAAGGATACAAAGAAACCCGCTACAGAAGATAATCTGCTTCACTTAAGATTTACAAGAGTTCCATTTGGCGTTATATCAAGCCCATTTTTGCTTAATGCAACAATCAGATTACACTTACAAAGTTCGGACAATGAACAGATTAACAAATTAAGTAAAGACATATACGTTGATAACGTAGTTACTGGAACAAAAACAATGAAGGAAGCACTTCAACTTTATAACAATTCTAAAGAGATATTCAACCAACTATCCATGAATCTTAGAGATTGGAGTTCCAACTCTGAAGAATTTATAAAACAAGTGCCTGAATCTTGCAAAGAAGATAAGATCAAGGTTCTTGGACTAAACTGGAAACTAAAGGAAGACACACTTCAACTAAAAGATAAGGTTATTAGTGAACCGAAATTTACAAAAAGAGGTGTCTTAAAGGTCATAGCGTCAATCTATGATCCGTGTGGATTTGCTGTACCGTCACTGTTGTCTAGCAAACTGTTCATACAAAATCTTTGGAAGGAAACAGTAAAATGGGATTCACCATTTTCTGAGACATTAAAAACCGATTGGTCAAAGATATGTGAAGAATTAGATGAGGTTCGAGACATATCTTTGCCCAGATGTTACTTCAGTGATGCTACTACAAGTACTTGTCAAATTCACTGCTTCACAGACTCTTCTTCGAAAGCCTATGCAGCTGTAATCTACATAGTTAACGGCAAGGAAGTAAAGTTTGTTCTAGGAAAATCAAGGCTAGTTCCTTTGAAAGATCAAGACAATCTGAAAATACCGCGGTTGGAGTTACTAGGCGTATTAATTGGAACTAGGCTGATCAAATATGTATCCCAATTTTTACAGTTTAACATCACAAGTCAAACGTTATGGACTGATAGTCAAATTGTTATCGACTGGTGCAAGTCGGACAAACTCCTCACACCGTTCGTTGCCAGAAGAGTCGAAGAAATTAAAAGGAATAAAAACCTTATAATACGACATGTTCCATCGGATCTAAATCCAGCGGATGTTGCCACAAGACCATTCAGCTCTAAAGAAGATAGAGTAAAATGGCTGACTGGCCCTCAGTTTATATTACAACATCCAGATTCTTGGCCGTCAGGAATCAAAGAAGTTTCTTCTCTTTGTGCGGGGGAGGGTCTCCCGAAAGAGTCACAAGAATATAAAATGGATACAGAAAATACACTCGGTGTGGAAAATCAAGAAGACCGTACAAGTAACCAAACTAAGATAGATGTAGACATAAGTGAAGAAAAGGGTGACAAAATTAAGCAGCTCAAGAAGCTACAAGCCGAACACTTTCCAAGAGAACTAGAAGGGAAAGAAACAAGCTTAAAAATTAATCTTGGACTATTTCTGGACGTAGACGGACTTTTACGTTGCAAAGGACGTTTAAAAAATACGGATTGGTCGTATGACCAACGTTATCCAATACTTATTCCAAAAGATTGTGATTACACTAACAAAATTATCACCCAGACTCATAGCGACAATCATCATGTAGGTGTTAACCATACCCTCGCTATAATTCGTCAAGCCTTTTGGATTCCACACGGAAAACGCCAAATCCAGAAGGTTATAAGGAAATGTTCTAGATGTCAGAAACACGGAGGGGGACCGTTCAAGCTACCACCAACCCCTGCGTTACCCACTGAAAGAGTAAATTACACTTCACCGTTTACATTTACAGGCCTGGACTACATGGGCCCTGTACTAATTAAACATGGAAACGAAACATGTAAACGTTGGATAACACTTTTCACTTGCCTAGCAGTCAGGGCGGTGCATTTAGAGGTTGTTCAAGATCTCACAGCAGAAGAAGGACTTCATGCTTTGAGAAGAATGATATCGACAAGAGGTTTACCACAAATAATCACATCAGATAATGCTACAAATTTTAAGCTTATGTCAGAAATACTATCCAATTCTTATTGCATTAAACACGAAATTCGTTGGAGGTTCATACCCCAACTAGCTCCCTGGTTCGGGGGATTTTATGAAAGATTAATTGCAATAGTGAAGAATTGTATGAGAAGAACATTGGAAAAGCACATGCTGACGGATAGTCAATTAGTTACATTAGTGAAAGAAATTGAAGCAACAGTTAATACAAGACCATTAACTTGTGTCGATTCTGAATTGGTACATATTTTAAAACCGTCTGATTTCTTAACTATGGGAAAATGCATAACGATGGAAGGTTCAACCGAAGACTTTCTAGTACAAGGAACTACAACAAAATCCGACCTTATCAAGGCTTGGAAAAGAGGTTTAGTTATCCTTAATGAATTTAAGGACATGTTCACAAATCGATATTTACAAAGTTTGCGTGAACGATATGGACATTCTGTCAAAGAACCTAGAATCACGGCAAAATTAATCCCGAAGGTAGGACAAATTGTTCAGATAAAGGGAGATAGTAAAAATCGAGAAGAATGGAAAGTTGGAAAAATTACTTCATTGGTCAAAAGTTCTGACGGACTTTGCAGAGTTGCGAAGGTCGAAGTTGGAAATAAGGAGTTTGTAAGATCTTTAACTCATTTATATCCATTGGAAATGGAGGACAATGAAGAAATAGAATACAATGCCAACGCATCAGAAAGAGAAAGCGAGATACCACGGAATATAACGGTAAACGAATTGATACCATTGGAAGTGAAAGTCATAAATTCAAAAGATACATCTGATAGTTCAGAAAACGAGAAAGAAAACAGAGAGTCGATAATACCAACGGAAGAGAGTATGTTGGAAGACTTTGATAAAGTATCAGAGAGCACGGACAGAGAGAAAATATTGAGTCTGAAAGAGGATGAACCTGAGAAGAGAGTTCAAGTAAACAACGAGGTTAAACAAAGAAGAGGCGCGGCCACCAGAGCTCTGGAGAAAATTGCAGAGTGGACGCGTAACTTACTAACCCTGCTCTAAGAATATTCGGGCGGGAGTGTCGCGACGAGCAGTTTGCGAAGTAAACAGGTAACAGAGTCAAATTAATATTGGTATAGCGAAACGTGTAACAAACTAGTCATATGTAATTGCATAAGGTGATCTGCTGCTGGCAACATTGAACCCACAGAGAGATCACCACAGATAAAGAGTATTTATAGTTCATGGTTATGACGTTAAGTAGTCTGTGGCGTTTGCCGGTACTTTGGACTACCTACACCAAATGTGAAGTATTTAATTCAATAAGTATTTACTATTTAGTGCAAAGTAAAGTGATTAGCGTTATGATGGAGGCGTCCAGCACGGTGGCGACTCATCTGAGAGAAATATGAGCTAAGTGGTAGCACTAAGACAATAGTGTAGTGGTTCCCCACATAAATGCCTAGATTCTAAATTTCCTATCCTTTCCAAAGGTTTCTGATGCTCTTGGAAGTCGGTTACATTAGGAGGTTAATGGCAGACTTGGGCTGTGCGATTCCTCCTCAATACCCAAGCGTATTGTTGTAAAGTGTTGTATGTAATATGAGAGTCTATAGTACATACAACAGAGTTAAATTATGAGAAATGGATCTGTGATAGAAACGGATATAGCAAGAGGTTAATAGCAGGCTTGGCTGCGGTTTCCTCGTTTATTAAGAGATGGATCTGTGATAGAAACGGATATGGCAAGAGGTTGATTTAGCAGACTTGGCTGCGGTCTCCTCTTTATACCCAACATACTACGGTGACTAGGATCTCGTAGAGCATGTAACTGAATTTATCCTAGCAAGATATGTACGTTGTATAACATATTCTGTGCTATGGACTCACACCTAAGACACCAGAAACATTTATGTATTTATATTACAATGTATAGAATGGTGGGAATCAATTTAATTTTCAACTACAGATGGCGAGCTGAATCATGGTGCGACCTAGTAAGAACTAAAAGCTGATTAATGCGAAGCAAACCTCCCAACATATTGAAGATTCTTCTCGGAACAAGCCCCAGGTACAAATAATACCACCAACATAAATCTATCTATCCACAAAAACAATTCTCCCCAAAAGGGGGGCGTAAAAGCACTCTCTCTTTCGCGCCGCGTCGCTGCGTTGCGCCGTCTGGGAACGGGATGGTGAGCCTGGCCAGCCCGTGCGTCCCGGGTTCCGCGGATGGCGCGGCGGGGCGACGCGGCGACAAGTGGTATCCTCTAAACTTCACACCTGTCTCCAACGATTGGAGAGGGAACTAAACAATTATTTTCGACTCGTTAGCGAACCACAAGTGGACGAGATCTCTGCCATCTCTGCAATACAGCTGGAAGCTGAAGAAAACTGCTGTGAACTTAAAGTAAAAATTGAAGAATGTGAAAATTCAACGACAAATAACAAGAACAAAGAACATTTATTATCGGGAAAACTACCAAAATTGGAGTTACCACAGTTTGAAGGTAACATTCTTGAATGGCACCAATTTTGGGACCAATTTAGTTCCAATATTCACAATCGGAATTTGCCAGACGTTGACAAGCTATTATATCTGAAGAATTCTTTAAAGGGAGAAGCTAAGGGAGTGATAGACGGGCTAGATATTACAAATAAAAATTATTCCATAGCCATACAATCTTTGAAAGATAGATATGGGAAACAAACTCAAGTGGTTGATGCACACTATTCCTCACTCTACAGAATAAAACCAGCAGACAAAACCGTATCAGATTGCCGAAGAGTTTTAACTGAAATTGAAAAACATTTGAGAGTTTTGGATTCAATGGGTGAAAATATTAACCATAACCACTTGAGGTTTATGGTAATGGAGAAATTTCCAGAAGATATAATATATGAAATGAAATTGAAAATAAAGCAAGAATCGATTGAAGAGATAAGGAAATATTTGGAAATTATCATTTCAGCACGTGAAGATGCAAATAGACTGACACAAGAGAAAAACCTAAATGAGAAAGAATATTACACTGTAAAGACACTCCACGCTACAGGGAAGGGTGATCATACAAATCAGAAGAGAAAGGAGGACCAAAGAAGACAACAGAAAAATAACTATGAAAATAAACAGGAAAAGGCTCGATACCACCCAAAACAGAATAAGAGAAATGCTTTCCAGAGGAACAATGGGAACAAGCAAAATTATGCAAGTTATGCTGGAAAAAACCAGGGAAAGGAGGGGCCACCTAGGAAGAAGTCTAAACTTCAGTGTATCTTCTGTAAAGAGTCACACTACAACGACGAATGTACTAAATTCAAGGAACTAAAGGAAAGAAAATTCCTATTAAAAAATAGATGCTACAGTTGTCTAAGAATAGGACATTCTCGTGTGGAATGTAGAAATAAAAAGGAATGCTTTCATTGCAATAAATTAGGTCATAATCGTGCTTTATGTCCTGTTAAATTCTCAAGTGTAGACCAGGATAAGTTAACGACAACCAATGTCCTGTACACAAGAGATAAGGGAGTCACCGTTCTACAAACGGCAGTAGTTACTGCCAATAAAGTAGGAGATTTTTCTAAGGAGCTTCCATGCAGAGTTCTATTAGATTCCGGAAGCCAAAGAACATACATCACGCAGAAATCTGCAAGAAATCTTAATCTAAAATTTGAGGAAGAAAGCACACTAACTGTATTTACATTTGGATCAAATACTCCTCAAGAAATAGACAGTCCCGTGGTTGAGGTGCAGTTGAGGACAAGAGCCGATAAGACTATCACTCTATTTGCTAATGTGGTACCAGTGATATCACATAGTGTCCCATATCCTCATCAGGACCTAAGCCACTGGAAGGATAAATCAGAACTAGCAGACGATGGTTCTCTACAAGACCAAGTGGACATTCTGATTGGTAATGATTATTACTTTTCACTTATCTCAGAACATAAAATTAAACTAAAGGAGAACTTGTATATGGTACAGTCTGACCTCGGATGGATACTAAGTGGGAAAATGGATTCCAGTCCTATTCAGGAACTATCGGTGGTGACATACTTCCAGTCTAATGTGGACATGTTATTCAACGAACCTGACTTGCCACTGATCGAGACTAACATGAAGAGCTTATGGGAACTTGAATCCATTGGCATAACCGATTCCCCGAGGGAAATTCGAGAAGATGAAGCTGTAAAGAGGTTCAATGAAACTACTGAATATGTAGACAACAGGTACTCAGTATCCTGGCCCTGGATTGAGTACCCTCCTGCTCTGCATATGAATTTTGGATTGGCTTATGGTCGTCTCGTCAACTTGTTGAAGAGGCTAGATACGTCCACGTTATTGGCATATGAAGACACATTAAAGGATCAAATGATGAAAGGAATAATTGAAGTTGCACCTGATCTGAGAGATCAAACAGTAGGACATCCTGTTCATTACCTTCCACACCATGGGGTGAAAGTACCTGGCAAGCCTATGAGAATTGTCTATGACGCTTCATCCAAAACAAAAGACAACAAAAGTTTAAATCAATGCTTGTATTGTGGACCCATGATGCTGGAGGATTTGACTGGATTACTTATAAAGTTCAGATGTCAACCAATAGGTATATGTGCAGACGTCGAGAAGGCTTTCTTACAGATTGCACTCAACAAACCGGATCGCGATGTAACTCGATTCCTATGGTTAAAGGATACAAAGAAACCCGCTACAGAAGATAATCTGCTTCACTTAAGATTTACAAGAGTTCCATTTGGCGTTATATCAAGCCCATTTTTGCTTAATGCAACAATCAGATTACACTTACAAAGTTCGGACAATGAACAGATTAAGAAATTAACTAAAGACATATACGTTGATAACGTCGTTACTGGAACAAAAACAATGAAGGAAGCACTTCAACTTTATAAGAATTCTAAAGAGATATTCAACCAACTATCCATGAATCTTAGAGATTGGAGTTCCAACTCTGAAGAATTTATAAAACAAGTGCCTGAATCTTGCAAAGAAGATAAGATCAAGGTTCTTGGACTAAACTGGAAACTAAAGGAAGACACACTTCAACTAAAAGATAAGGTTATTAGTGAACCGAAATTTACAAAAAGAGGTGTCTTAAAGGTTATAGCGTCAATCTATGATCCGTGTGGATTTGCTGTACCGTCACTGTTGTCTAGCAAACTGTTCATACAAAATCTTTGGAAGGAAAAGGTAAAATGGGATTCACCATTTTCTGAGACATTAAAAACCGATTGGTCAAAGATATGTGAAGAATTAGATGAGGTTCGGGACATATCTTTGCCCAGATGTTACTTCAGTGATGCTACTACAAGTACTTGTCAAATTCACTGCTTCACAGACTCTTCTTCGAAAGCCTATGCAGCTGTAATCTACATAGTTAACGGCAAGGAAGTAAAGTTTGTTCTAGGAAAATCAAGGCTAGTTCCTTTGAAAGATCAAGACAATCTGAAAATACCGCGGTTGGAGTTACTAGGCGTATTAATTGGAACTAGGCTGATCAAATATGTATCCCAATTTTTACAGTTTAACATCACAAGTCAAACGTTATGGACTGATAGTCAAATTGTTATCGACTGGTGCAAGTCGGACAAACTCCTCACACCGTTCGTTGCCAGAAGAGTCGAAGAAATTAAAAGGAATAAAAACCTTATAATACGACATGTTCCAGCGGATCTAAATCCAGCGGATGTTGCCACAAGACCATTCAGCTCTAAAGAAGATAGAGTAAAATGGCTGACTGGCCCTCAGTTTATGTTACAACATCCAGATTCTTGGCCGTCAGGAATAAAAGAAGTTTCTTCTCTTTGTGCGGGGGAGGGTCTCCCGAAAGAGTCACAAGAATATAAAATGGATACAGAAAATACACTCGGTGTGGAAAATCAAGAAGACCGTACAAGTAACCAAACTAAGATAGATGTAGACATAAGTGAAGAAAAGGGTGACAAAATTAAGCAGCTCAAGAAGCTACAAGCCGAACACTTTCCAAGAGAACTAGAAGGGAAAGAAACAAGCTTAAAAATTAATCTTGGACTATTTCTGGACGTAGACGGACTTTTACGTTGCAAAGGACGTTTAAAAAATACGGATTGGTCGTATGACCAACGTTATCCAATACTTATTCCAAAAGATTGTGATTACACTAACAAAATTATCACCCAGACTCATAGCGACAATCATCATGTAGGTGTTAACCATACCCTCGCTATAATTCGTCAAGCCTTTTGGATTCCACACGGAAAACGCCAAGCCCAGAAGGTTATAAGGAAATGTTCTAGATGTCAGAAACACGGAGGGGGACCGTTCAAGCTACCACCAACCCCTGCGTTACCCACTGAAAGAGTAAATTACACTTCACCGTTTACATTTACAGGCCTGGACTACATGGGCCCTGTACTAATTATACATGGAAACGAAACAAGTAAACGTTGGATAGCACTTTTCACTTGCCTAGCAGTCAGGGCGGTGCATTTAGAGGTTGTTCAAGATCTCACAGCAGAAGAAGGACTTCATGCTTTGAGAAGAATGATATCGACAAGAGGTGTACCACAAATAATCACATCAGATAATGCTACAAATTTTAAGCTTATGTCAGAAATACTATCAAATTCTTATTGCATTAAACACGAAATTCGTTGGAGGTTCATACCCCAACTAGCTCCCTGGTTCGGGGGATTTTATGAAAGATTAATTGCAATAGTGAAGAATTGTATGAGAAGAACATTGGAAAAGCACATGCTGACAGATAGTCAATTAGTTACATTAGTGAAAGAAATTGAAGCAACAGTTAATACAAGACCATTAACTTGTGTCGATTCTGAATTGGTTCATATTTTAAAACCGTCTGATTTCTTAACTATGGGAAAATGCATAACGATGGAAGGTTCAGCCGAAGACTTTCTAGTACAAGGAACTACAACAAAATCCGACCTTATCAAGGCTTGGAAAAGAGGTTTAGTTATCCTCAATGAATTTAAGGACATGTTCACAAATCGATATTTACAAAGTCTGCGTGAACGATATGGACATTCTGTCAAAGAACCTAGAATCACGGCAAAATTAACCCCGAAGGTAGGACAAATTGTTCAGATAAAGGGAGATAGTAAAAATCGAGAAGAATGGAAAGTTGGAAAAATTACTTCATTGGTCAAAAGTTCTGACGGACTTTGCAGAGTTGCGAAGGTCGAAGTTGGAAATAAGGAGTTTGTAAGATCTTTAACTCATTTATATCCATTGGAAATGGAGGACAATGAAGAAATAGAATACGATGCCAACGCATCAGAAAGAGAAAGCGAGATACCACGGAATATAACGGTACACGAATTGATACCATTGGAAGTGAAAGTCATAAATTTAAAAGATACATCTGATAGTTCAGAAAATGAGAAAGAAAACAGAGAGTCGATAATACCAACGGAAGAGAGTATATTGGAAGACTTTGATAAAGTATCAGAGAGCACGGTCAGAGAGAAAATATTGAGTCAGAAAGAGGATGAACCTGAGAAGAGAGTTCAAGTAAACAACGAGGTTAAACAAAGAAGAGGCGCGGCCACCAGAGCTCTGGAGAAAATTGCAGAGTGGACGCGTAACTTACTAACCCTGCTCTAAGAATATTCGGGCGGGAGTGTCGCGACGTGCAGTTCGCGAAGTAAACAGGTAACAGAGTCAAATTAATATTGTTGAAGCGAAACGTGTAACAAACTAGTCATATGTAATTGCATAAGGTGATCTGCTGCTGGCAACATTGAACTCACAAAGAGATCACCACAGATAAAGAGTATTTATAGTTCATGGTTATGACGTTAAGTAGTCTGTGGCGTTTGCCGGTACTTTGGACTACCTACACCAAATGTGAAGTACCTATTTAATTCAATAAGTATTTACTATTTAGTGCAAAGTAAAGTGATTGGTGTTATGATGGAGGCGTCCAGCACGGTGGCAACTCATCTGAGAGAAATATGAGCTAAGTGGTAGCACTAAGACAATAGTGTAGTGATTCCCCACATAAATGCCTAGATTCTAAATTTCCTATCTTTTCCAAAGGTTTCTGATGCTCTTGGAAGTCGGTTACATTAGGAGGTTAATCGGCAGACTTGGGCTGTGCGATTCCTTCTCAATACCCAAGCGTATTGTTGTAAAGCGTTGTATGTACTAAGAGGGTATAAAGTACATACAACAGAGTTAAATTATGAGAAATGGATCTGTGATAGAAACGGATATGGCAAGAGGTTAATAGCAGGCTTGGCTGCGGTTTCCTCGTATATTAAGAGAAATTAATCTGTGATAGAAACGGATATGGCAAGAGGTTGAATTAGCAGACTTGGCTGCGGTCTCCTCTTTATACCCAACATACTACGGTGACTAGGATCTCGTAGAGCATGTAACTGAATTTATCCTAGCAAGATATGTACGTTGTATAACATATTCTGTGCTATGGACTCACACCTAAGACACCAGAAACATTTATGTATTTATATTACAATGTATAGAATGGTGGGAATCAATTTAATTTTCAACTACAGATGGCGAGCTGAATCATGGTGCGACCTAGTAAGAACTAAAAGCTGATTAATGCGAAGCAAACCTCCCAACATATTGAAGATTCTTCTCGGAACAAGCCCCAGGTACAAATAATACCACCAACATAAATCTATCTATCCACAACAACAATTCTCCCCAAAAAGGGGGCGTAAAAGCAATCACTCTCTCTTTCGCGCCGCGTCGCTGCGTTGCGCCGTCTGGGAACGGGATGGTGAGCCTGGCCAGCCCGTGCGTCCCGGGTTCCGCGGATGGCGCGGCGGGGCGACGCGGCGACAGTCATCTTGTGGTATACCACAAATAACCAACATATGTGGCTATTGCAATAAGCGGCAGCCTATTTTACACCGAGGCAACAACGTGCCTAGATAATTTTAAAAGCATCGTAAAACCTAACTTACTTATTGTATGACGCACCAAAAATGTGGCATGGAATCCATTGTGTTTCGATAGAAGCTGCGACTGGCGGCGACAGTCTGCCACTTAAGGTGAATGCTTCGACCAGCCCGCAAAATTCAAATTTTCTTACGTTTTTGGCAAATTGCAAGCCAGTGCAAGGTTGTATGTTGATTAAAATATTGGACGCGATTGTAAGACGTATGTAGTTACAGAATTATAATCAACAAAACCATCAATACAACCCTCCAAGTTCATAAAGGTCTAGCAATGACTTTGACCTTGAAAAAATCGTTTCTCGACCTTTATGGACTTGGAGGGTTGTATCACAGTAGTATTATGATACAGTATTCCGACTTCATAGAAACGGACGAAACGCGAGCTATACCTACGCGCCTCGATCTAAGGGTGCACTTGGGGCGCAGACAGTCACGGCTGTACCGCAGTGTCGAACGGACGGTGTGTTGTTTTTTTAACAATAACCGCGCGATTTTTTCTCTAAAAATCAGTTAATATGACAAGTAGCCTTTGCGCAGTGCTGTGCGCGAGCTGTCAAAACTTCCAACCGCGCTGTGTTAACAATTTTAGCCAATTTTTGACACATTTTCCGCCCGTTCCGATAAAAACACCTGTAGTTCAAAAACTACAAGTCCTAGAGCAATTTCATTACTACTGTTGTCAAGCTGATTAGATAAGGAATCTACTTATCTAGAAATCAAAATGAAATACTTTAATTATATACTCCAAGTCATAATGTATAGCAAAAAATAGTTACAAAAACTGATATTTCGCTAGAAATATCAGTTTTCTCTTAGTTTTTTATCCATTTTAACATTAAAGAAATAAACTAGACTATATTTCCTTTCCAACAAGACCACAATCTCATTAATAGCTCAATAGCATCATATCTAAATATACTTATGAAACTAGATACTCACTGTTTGTTTACATCTGGGAACTAATTTTTGCCAGCCGGTGTTGGATGAAAAACACACAAACCCACATGTTTTTTGGTGTAGATAGTTGAACAATCTAATCACCTCACTAATTAAGCACTGTTTTTCCCATTTCACACACGTTTTAGTCACTAAATCACGTATTTCTTCACACTACACAACCATTGTAGGTACATATAATTACTGCATTTTCACAGGCGAAATACTGCAATTTCGCGATTTGGAACCTAATTTGTGTTATCATAATACGATAGTACAACTTCTCACGAACATTTTAATGTATAACACTGTATTCCAATAACAAATACGTAACTCGTAATAACTTGAAATGTGACACTAACGCAAATACGATGACGCAAGAAATGGCGCGCTCTGTTGACGTAATTGTGTTTTTATTATTTGACAACTTGTCAATGGAGTAGAGCTGTGATTTTTGGTACGTCGTTCAACAATGTTATATAGATTATAAATAAAGTATTGAATACATGGACCGAGCACGATTAGTCGATATTTTAAATAAAGTTTTGGGAGAAATTATGCCAACAGCGCGCGGTGGTCATTACAGCCGAGCGCGTACATATGAGTAAAGTTACTGGCTGTGATCTAATTCAGCCGCGGTTTACTGGGTAGGAAATATTGTGCTGTTTTTGGTTGTATGAATTCGTCAATAACGCATCCAGACATAAGTTTTTTTTAATTTACCTGGAAACTCTGAAAGGTAAGACTATAAAATAATTTCACTTACTAGTAGGTAGGTACATAATGTGTGTCTTTTTAATGGATAAGTATTTCCTTTTATCTCACGAAAAAAAAGGTGTTTGGATTAATAAATAGAGCGAATAGAGTAACGGAAAGTTATTGAGACGAGTGAAATAGGTAGTTATATGCGGTTCTGAATGAATCATGATACGGTAGGTACCTACCTACTTACGCTTGTGTTAAAACTTCGGTGCCTATACTTTAAAATTTAACAATAAAGCATTTCGTACGACTCAGTCGAGGCGCAAATATTTTTCGGTCGCAAATTTATAAGCCCGATTTGTTTTTCGAACAAAAACATGTTTTTTTAATTAAATCTACCAATAAAAAAACAACACGCATTTTTATTGAACACTTCCTATTCAATATACAAAGTATTTAATTTATTTATATAAAAAGGATATTTACAATCACAAAACTAAATAGAAACAGAAAGTAGGCAAATGTAATTACAATGCTGGAGACGGGCAGCCCTGACGCATGTTTACGTACCGCGCGGCTGTAGGCATTTATTTCTATCATGCGGCCGAGTTACACTACTGTATCATAATATTACCGTGGTTGTATTGATGGTTTTGATGATTATAATTCTGTAATTACATACGTCTTACAATCGTGTCCAATATTTTAATCAACATACAACCTAGCACTGGCCTGCAATTTGCCAAAAACGTAAGAAAATTTGAATTTCGCGGGCTACCCTGGAGCATCAGCCTTAACGCAAGTTGTTGCTTTGCGGCACGATTCTTGCCACATTGTACAACATTTTAAATTATTGTAGCATGCGGCTTTGGTGCTTGCTGCAAAGCCGCACAGTGTTGGGTGTAAAGCAGCCTTTAATATTCTACTCTTTGCAATGACTGTGAATCTGTCAGACCAGACAGCAGTCAGTTGTCAATGTTAAGACCATAGATCACAGAACAATATAACATATAATAGGTATTACTAGATACTAGCCATAGATTAGATAGACTATTTAATAGGTACTTCAGAGTTTTAATATTAGTAGTCATTCTTCATTCTTATATTGAAAGTGGTGTAGACTAGCTAGCTAATACTCTATAATTAATGAAAAGTTGAAGTCGTATCGGAAGAGAATAGAAGTGCAATATTATCTCTATCTGCAGTAACTCTTAACAGTATATGTGTTCTGTGCTCTTAATATACCTAATAATAAAAAACAGTATGATCCACATGCGACAGAATCAGAAGTACTAGAAACTATTCAAAACATATAGGTATGGTGAAGAATAAAATAATTAAGTTTTAAAGTAGTACATACATCATTTGTATTTTTGTATTATTTAAAACGTTCAAATAAACTTTTTTTTACAATACGGCATTTTTTTAACTTTTCCCTAAAAATCCGGCAATTTTAGAATTAAAATACGGCAACCCTAAATTTTTCAGGAACAACACTGCCTGACGCCTCGCTTCAAAGACTACAATATATATATAGACTCTCAAGTCAATGATATAGACTCGCTTGTTACTTATCGATTGTGGCACGGGGCACACCTCCATGTCATTGGCAAGATTGTGAATTCGTGAGGGTTTTTAAAGATATCAGGGACACCGCGGACCACGTACGAGAGAAAACATACGTTCAACTAAGTATATAGCCTGCTGCACTGCCCTAATCAAGTTCACAAAAGAAGTGCATTTTTATTGTTTCATTCGTAAAGTCTTTGATATTAAAAAACTAATAAGAAGAAATCGTCATCATAATATACAAGTCACGCCAGTGAATGGTACTCAACTGTTTTTGAAAATTATATGTTTACCAAGTGATTATTTCTGATTCACAAGATGGAAAAACTACCAATGTGCAGGATATGCTTAGTGAAGAATGTACGCATGGATGTGGTAAACAACAAGAACTTGCATGAACTTTATGAGAAGCTGACTGATATTCCAGTAAGTTGATGATATTACGTTATTATGTGGTAGCTTTGAAATATTGTAATGTCCAATTTGGTCGAAACCAGGCAAATATTGTTTCTGTTTTATTGGAAACCAATGATATTGATGACAGTAATTCTTGTGATGTTAACTACAAGACTGTACCTGACTGCACCACTCATTTTAGATCACAAGCCCGTTTACTTGCCTTAGTGTTGTAAGATACCAGATATTATGATTAAGTTCTTTTGGGTTAGCTCGCTCCATCGTCAACCTCATCTCTGATGACCTCAGGACTAGATTGAGGTCAAGAGTAGGTCCATTTAAAAAAAAATGTGCTGGTATCCTACTTCCGGTTAGACTGGAAGCCGACTCCAACATAGTTGGGAAAAGGTGAGGCAGATGTTCCTACTTCATATAAAAAAAGCCTTTCAGCAATTTTAGCTGAGTATATGTTTTAGACTAGCTGTTGCCTGTGAATTCGTTCGCATGGAAATTATCAATGAGGAAGTGTGAGAAAAACAAAAATCTGTGCTATTCCAGTCTACAATCTGTTTTTGTGCCCAATTTAATTCAGATCTGTTCAGCCATTCTGGTGTGATTGAGTAACAAACATCCATCCGTGCATTCTATGACATTCTGATTTGATCTTGGCATAGTCCACAGTATCAGGCTGTTAAAATATTTAATAATTACCTCTAGGGCTAAAAAAGTTTTCTTGATTCGCAACTGGTTGCGAAAAAGGAGTAAAAATTCCTAATTCGCAACTGGTTGCGAATCGCAGTTGCGAAAACGGCCGGAGGGCTCTACACAGGCTCATTCATTATCATTAATTATTTCTTATGTATCACATTCAGACACAATGTAATTTGTTGTTGAATATATGAAATGAAATCTCGTTATGGTTTCCTTCACCATTTAGAGAGCAGTACCAATAAAATAAGCTACACATAGTAAGGGTGTGTAACGGTTGATATAATAACAAAAAATCTAACGTTCACTTGACCTAATTTCAGTTAATATACTTTTGTTTAATATAACGATCAGTTGAGATAATGAATTGTTGATATAATTTCATTTTATCTAATTTCTTATGATATAATAAACATTTCCTATAATGCACATTTGACATAATATTCGTGTAGTATATTATTCATTTACTATAATATTCATAATCTCTAATAACTTTTAATATAATTTAGAAAATCTCACCCTCAACTATTGTAACCAGTAGAAATTGGATGCAATCTGGACTTTAGGGCACCCCGACTCGGACAGGTTAGGTTAGAAGGGGATGGCGGGGTCGTGTGAGCGAGCGAAGCGAGCGAATAGACCCCGCCATCCCCTTCGTGGTTATTTTTTTATAAACCATCCAGAAGTAGGAGCCCCGCGAAGCGGGGCTCCGTCGACCAAGCCCACCCTCAACCATGCATTGAATATTTTAAGATTTGGTTAGGTGCCATTTGAGTTAGGTTAGAACTGTGACCATTAAACATGAAAATTAGGTCAAAAGAACATTAGGTCAAATGAATGTTATATAAAAAGAATATTATACATATTGAAAATTATATAAAACTAGCGGACGTCACGCGGTTTCACCCGCGTAGTTCCCGTTCCCGTGGGAGTACAGTGATAAAATATAGCCTATACGGATTCGGAAGAATCCCTCGTAAGTAATGGTAAAAGAAATTTTGAAATCGGTCCAGTAGTTTTTGAGCCTATTCAATACAAAAATACAAAGGTTTCCTCTTTATAATATTAGTATAGATGAACGTTATACTAAATGTTTTATATTAAATGAAAATTATATCATATGAAACATTAGGTTATATGAAATTAGGTTATATGATGTTATAGCATATGAAAATTATATTATATGAACGTTATTTCAAGTGAAATTAGAGCATTTGTTATTATATCATACATTACACACCCACATAGTAACACTCCTGTACAGCAACATTGACAATATTACAATCATTATATTAATTTGAAAGTATGTACTATTGTATTTAAAAATAATAATTTTGTTGCAGTTTGTAACTGAAAACAGGAGACCAATACTCGCTTGTTACATCTGCTGTGCTCAACTGAAGAAATGCTACCGATTACTGAAAAAATGTCTGGACGCTGAACAGCTGTTTGGTCAGATATTGGATGAGGACTATGAGGTGAGGTATTCTTCAACAGACATTTCTTCTCTAATGTGAAAGTAATGCAGATGCGTCATGTTCGTGAACAGACCCTGTCAGTTGTGACTGGTCATCTCTTGGTTGCCACGGCTTATTTGAATGAATATTTTATTTGTAATATTTTTTTTTTGTTTTTACTATGGTCACTTAACATGCACAACTTACTTCATCATTCTCACAAAGTTAAAAGAGTGTCCATGTAGTTTCTTGCCCGTTATTCTCCATAGAGATCTATGCTGGAGAATGGGCGACTACAGTAATTTCACAGTTTTTTTGCCTTGTGACTGGGACTGTAGCTTCATTTCATTGTAGTCTTTGTTTCAACATTCAAAAGTGCCTGTAACTGGATTACTTGAAATAAATGCTTTGATTTTGATTGATTATTAACATATTTTATGTAATACTGTAATCATCTTTTTACAGCAAAAACCTTTAATAAACCAAGACCACTTAGAGGTTGCCCATGGGTTTATTAAAACTCCAATAGAGAACATAAGTATAGTTGAGGTTAGTCAAACAGTAAGCATTGTTGTGAAAGAAGAATTACAAGCTGTTTGTGAAGAACTAGATGATATTCTTGTGCCAAAAGAGGAACCTCCAAGTGATGATGGTACGTTTTTTAGAAGAAATTATAAATCTTAATATGTATCACTAGCTGACGTCCCGCGGTTTCACCCGCGTAGTTCCCGTTCCCGTAGGAGTACGGGAATAAAATATAGCTTATAGCACTCACGAATAATGTAGCTTTCTACCAGTGAAACAATTTTTAAAATTGGTTCATTACTTCCGGAGATTACCCTCTACATACAAACTTACAAACATACAAACTTACAAACAAATGTGACCTCTTTGTAATATTAGTATAGATAAATGTGAAAGTGTGTTTGTTTGTGTACAACACACTCATTGCATGGGAGCATTCATGTGTTACAAGTTCAGATTTGATGCGCGACCGTTCGTTATTTCAGTGAATGTCTAGGCAAGCATTAAAGTGCATTTTCACCTCATCTATACAAATAAATAAAATTGAAGTTTGTAATATCAAAATAACAGTTTTTTTCTGAATGGATGCATATTATGGCTGTAGGTAAACAAAAACAGTTTTTATTTTTTTTTCAAATTTTTGTCTATCTATCTGTTTGTTCCGCCTAATCTCCGAAACGGCTGAACCGATTTTGATTGGACTTTAACTGGTGGATAGCTGATGTTATAAGGTCTAACTTAGGCTACTTTTATTTTAGAATAAAAATTAGGCTCAAATTAGTAACAAAAACCGGTTCAAAAAGGAAAATAATATTTTTTATAATAAGTTCATGCGAACGTAGTCATTAATATTATTATTGTATATCCGGCCTGTATACAAGTTTTGGTGAAATTAATTTTTAACATGTTTTGTTCGTTAATCATGTTCCAAAATTATTTACTTTAATTTTCTTTTAATTATTCCCAATACATTTATTCTCGTACTTTTTATATTTTGTCCACCTCTTTTACTATAGTTGGTGCCAGTTAACATCGGAATAGAGGTCATTGCTCCGACTTTCATCCCGATATCTAAATATTAGCGATACTGTCGCTCCATCCGTACAAACCTGTCGCAAAACTGATATCGCTTGAGTCTCATAATACATCCACAGTGTCCCACATACATAACGCAGTGCACAACCCAAAAACATAAGAAATCGAGCAAACGTACCCTACGAAATTAATTGATTTAAATACTTTATTTTCGTTTTTAACACTATTTTAACTTACTGAGACAAACACTGTTTTAAGCTTTCACGGTGAATTTCTTATCACGGAAGATAGTGAGTGGCAATATAAGTTTACTGAGACAATTTTAATAAAGTAAATATATTATTATACATCTTAAAATTAGGATCTGAGACTTGCGCGAAAGACATTTGCGCGAAGAATACTTGTTGCGCGCACCCACTTGCGCGAAAAGACATATGCGCACATGGACTTTTGCGCGAACGAACTTTTGCGAGAATGGACTTATGCGCGAAAGAAATCTTGCGCGAATGGACACTTGCATATTGGACTCTTGCGCGACTTAATGGCCACTGAGGTTTACTCTGTAGAGTAAACATAACAACTCGCCTATTGTTACTTGAAGGTGTTTTTTTTTTGGTTTTTCCGTCATGAGTGTCGTTTTCATGGTTTTCGGGGTCGCTGATAATGAAAATGAAAATGATTTGTTGAAATCAGATTTAACCAAAGGCAACGTAAATCATTAAATCCATTTCACTATTCGTTATTCAAAAGAGCCTTTGAATGACTTAGTTGAAATAAATAATTATTGACCTCATTTTCTTTATCCTTTAACCATGAAAACGACGGCCATAACAGAAAAACCGAAATTTTTTCTCGGTGCCATCTTGGTTTTTCATTTTAACCTCATTTCGTTATCAACGACCCCGAAAATCATGAAAACGACACCCATGATTAAAAAACCAAAAATTTTCCTTGGCGTCATCTAGGATTTTCATTTTGAGCTCATTTTCGTAATCAACGATCCCAAAAAGCATGCAAACGACATCCATGACGGAAAACCAAAAAAATCTTGGACGCCATCTTGGATTTTCATTTTGAGCTCATTTTCGTAATCAACGACCTCAAAAACCATGAAAACGACACCCATGACGGAAAAACCATAAGTATCTAAATATAATTATGACATCACAAAAACTATCTCATCACAAAAAAAAATAATTCTGATCTTATGCCGTTTTCGTTTTACGAGGTCATCGCGTCAGGTGTGCAGCACATTATGGTCACGGTGCGGGGGTGTTTACGTCACACGTAAATTTATAATCATAAAATTAGTTTTCTAGCAAAAAATAATAATAAATTCGAATTGGAACAGCACAAGATTTTCAACCCCTGTATGTCTAGCCGACTGGTATTATGATACTCTAGCGAAGTAGCAAAGTATCGCTTATTGGTCGATTTAGGTAACTAGTGAGTGTCGTTATCGCTTTGTGATCAAAAACTTGGTAGGTAGGTGTTAATGACCTCTATTCCGATGTTAACTGGCACCAACTATATACGGTTAGACCATGATCTGTGACATTTAACAGTTTTATCCTGGTAGGATATTCCCTTAAGATTATTTATTTGTGTGCACACAAAATACTTAACAGGATAAGATAATACACACACACACAGGATCATTTTGCAGGATCAAAAAAAATGTTTTACTAAACAACTGTTTTATGTTACTTATAGATCTAGAAGCAGTGCATCAACAGAACAACTATCTGAAAATAGAATATATGCCACCACACCAACCCGAAACACAATCAGAAGATGACTTACCTTTAATGGAGTTAAAAACTGAAGTGAAAGTCGAACAAGGAGTACACGAAAAGAAACGAAAAGCTACGAAGACAAAGAGTATGTATTTGTTTATTTATTAATAGGTTAGCACACAGGCCAATGGTGGACTTACATCCATTGGTCTATCCAAATCTGATAGGTTGTTGTAAAAGTATGCGTGGGCGCTGAAAGCCTCATGACTTGAAATAGATCTACTGAAATGTTCAGGAATAAACCGCAGGCCACACTGCCAACCTCTCGCGTCCGGCCCGGGTTCAATCCTTGTTCCGCACCGAGAGGGAATGGGAAGCCGTCACCTCCTGTGAAGCAGTCATGCTAGCAAGGAGGTGGCGGAACGTGTTAGGGAGAGAACCTTACGTCCCAGCCGCCGCGGGAGACGCCCCGGGCGGACCCGTGGACGGTGAGTAATGGGCTAGCTAGCCGTCCGTCCGTCTTATGACGACAGGCCGTGTCGACGGCGCGTTTGTTCCACGCGCGCCTTAAATAGATGTCAGCACACCGTAAGGGCCGATGCCTGCCGGGGCTGCAGGACTGTTCGAAAGAGATACCGCGGCTCTAGTACACAAAAGGTTGAGAAGGAACATAGATGGGTTTTAATCCGCTACGCCCAGAGCGAGAATGGGTTTTATTTGATGATTTCCTGCCAGAAAAAAGAGCCAGCGAGCGAGCCAGGCGAGGCATCGTTTTTTCCTACTTTTGGTACACACCGCGAGCTACCGAAAGAGCCGAAATGAAGTATAAAAAGAAGCTCGCCCGGCTAGTTCGCTCGCTAGCTGGCGGTGTACGGCCTGCGCTTAAAAGTGTCATCAACAATTCTTAATAATAGAGCCTTGACCTTTCAAAAGCAATATGCTAAAAATGTTGCGCGCTAGCTGCTGTCGCTCTTGCATCCTCCATCTTTGGCTTTCAAGTTTATATGCTTAAATCGACAAACTTACGATCGGTATGCGGACGGACTAAAATTTCATAACAACCAATGAGTCACACCAATGTTTTTTTGTTATCAGTGTGTCTAAAAATAGGTAACTCGAGAAAAAAGTATCATCAAAAATGATTGAGCTATTGTGTTATCTAACTTTTCTATCCACAATCTAAAGTGACATAATTTTTTTTGTCGTAATCATCATTTGTCCGAATCACATGCCATGAAATTGAAATGCCTAAATACAATATGCACTAAATCCGTTTGATATAAATATTACAATCAATAATATACAAAAGATTTAAAATAGTTTTCAATAAAAGTCTTAAGTTCAAATTATTTAATGTAAATTTGTATTACAAAAAGCGTTTGTTCTGAACTTCTCACAACAAAACGCATGTTTATACAATATTGCTCTAGTGAAATTTGTAAGAATTAAAAAGTAGACCCATCGTAACGCATGCATACATTTCATATCGATAGTCATTAAAAGGCAGAAAATCAATCAATCAATGCGTCAATCATTATGAAACAGTTGATTATGAACATGTGTGGTTTTTATTTCACTATAACAAGCAGCGGTGGCCCAGTAGTGGCGGCCCCGACTTACGAACAGTAAGTCGTGGGTTCGAACCCAGGCAGGCGCATTACTTTGTGTAATTTATTTCATCACCACTGCTCTCAAAACAATGAAGGAAAACATCGTGAGGAAACCGGCATGTCTTAGAACCAAACAATTCGAAGACATGTGACATCTACCAATCCGCACAGGGCCCGCGTGGTGGATTATCGCCCATTCCCTCTCATAGAGAGGAGGCCTGTGTCCCAGCAGTGGGAACATTAATAGGCTGATGATGATGATAACAAGCATGCATGCAGCATGCAAACAAGCATACACCATGCATGCAGCAAGCATACATCAAGCATGCAGTGAGTATGGAGCATGCAAGCAAGCATACAGTATACAAGCAATCATGCAAGCGAGCAAGCAACGTGCAGCAAGCATGAATTCTGTCACCGCTCCGGCGCTGCGGGGCTCCGGCGCACTAACATAGATTTTGCTTAATTATGCAGCCAAAATTAAGATTTTAAACTAGCCACAAATACAAAATCTATCTATCTTTCTACGTTAACAATAGTACAGGCGATAATAAACCGGTCTTCTCGGCTTCAATACCCGCGCGGGGTGCGTGTGCGTGCGCAGGTAGTCGCTACGCACGCGCTTTCGCTCTTTACGCTTGTTTTTCGTCGTCAATATTTTTGATTTGACAACAGTTATCAAAGTAAACAATATGGATTCGAGTGCTTCGGGTAAATACCATTATTTATAAAAGAAGTTGTCAACTTAGTACGAGTATGATAAAAAAAAACCGGCCAAGTGCGAGTCGGACTCGCGCACGAAGGGTTCCGTACCAATTATTATAAAAAAATCACGTTTGTTGTATGGGAGCCCCCCTTAAATATTAATTTTATTCTGTTTTTAGTATTTGTTCTTATAGCGGCAACAGAAATACATCATCTGTGAAAATTTCAACTGTCTAGCTGTCACGGTTCATGAGATACAGCCTGATGACAGACAGACGGACAGACAGCGAAGTCTTAGTAATAGGGTTCCGTTTTTACCCTTTGGGTACGGAACCCTAAAAAACCTTTATTTTAAAGCTTCTCAACATAATATTATGTTTTCTTAAAAAAATATTCTTGATTTTTCAATAAAGAAGTAATTTAGTTATATTATCGCTTCCTCTCGCCCCAAAATTAATATTTATTATAATACTTAATACTCTTTTCTTATGATTCTGATAAAAATCTTCTGCAGGTAGGGTAAAAAAAGTTATGTTGAAAAATGTTCCAAAAATTTTCTTTTTTTCTTTTTCGTCGTAGGTTATCCTGGCTCATCCGGAACAAAATTAGTCACCCGTCAATTTCTCTACGATAAAATGCAAAGCCAAAATTTAAAAACTATGGATGAAAAATTGGCCTATTTAGAAAATCACCTGTTTACTTCTTATGGTGACACAGATGAAAATATAAAAAAACTAAAGCGAAATATTTCTTACTTCAAGACTGACATAAAGAAAAAATGGTCTAAAGCACAAAGAAAAGAAGAGGATTTCTTAAAATCTAACCAGTCATGGTTAAATGGGACGTTTAAAATCCCAATCCATGCCCAAAATCGCCCACCAGGCCTATTACGTATCTCTGTTGACAGCTCGAAATGATAGTAACTGGGCTCAGTGTCCATCAATTAACTGTCAAATGGTTAGTTTCGTATTATGTATGACCAGTCGCGATCAAATATGATCATTGGTTGTCATCGTTGCTGATAGTCACCGTAACTCATTTTGACAGACGCATTTGTATAGATACTTATATTATTTCGATTATGTAAGCATTGATGACATCTGAGTTTGAATCGGCTTTCGTGAAAGACGTTATAGCGTACCCGGGCTGTTAGTAACCGTAAAGTGACATTGACATCCACTCAGTGTTATACGTAATACCAGTGACATTCACGGTTGTCTACAAAGTTCGGTGTACAACCGAAGCTTGATAGTCACTGGATATCGGAAAGATACGTAATAGGCCTGCAGGACGAAGAATAACTGAAGTGGTTCGCTCGGCCGTAGGCGATTCTGTTATCATTCATGTTGCTCAGTCAACTTTGAGAGCTAAAGGACTTCGAAATGCATCAGAAATTGATGAGTGTGCACTAGATACCGCCAAATTATACGTGCAGCATTATTTGTGGCACCCGATGACCCCTACTTTGCACAAAGTGCTCATACATGGTGCTGCCATAATAGAGAATTCACTTCTCCCAATAGGCCAATAGGGTATTTTACTCTTTATGAGAAAAAAAACTAAAATTATATTATTGAGATAGCTTAGGCAAAAAGCAGTCGGAAAAAGTTAGTTTTAGTTCATAAAATAGCAAACTAAATTTTAAAATTCTATTCAAAGGTTTCAGCTTTTTTAATCTGTTTCATAACACGGCTATGTAAACTTAGAAGTATTTATTAACTGTCAACTTCAAATATCATTGCATTTGTTTACACAGCCAACGGACGTCATGACCACAGCAATATTGCGTCCACGCGTCCAGCGTTTTCGTCAAATTACGCGCGAAATTTTAAAATACTAAATTTAAATGCATTTTTATGGCACTTAACGATTGATTAAAATTTATGTGAATTTTTTAGTGGTTCATTAGCACTAGGTATAGAATCTAATTTAGACACTTCAAAAATGGGTGTAAGGTGTAATACCCTATTGTCGGAGGAGGCTCAAGAGGCCCGAAATAAGCATTTTCGCATGTTTAGAGAAAATTACGCAAGAAAATTTTCCCGCAAACAGTTTAACCGCGACATCTATAATCGACTATTATTGCGCTCTGATCCGCTCATTAGCAGTATTAGTATAAAACAAAGAAGGAGAAAAAAAATCCGGAGACCGGAGACTTTAGATATGCTTTTACCCATCAAACCAGACACCGCTTCACCAGAATCCTCGGACGATGAGGATCTGGAGTAACGAATTGGCATGGAGTATGTGTTGACTGTCGAGGGGATACGTCAATTCATTACTCACTAACGTTTAAAATGTACATTTATGTAATATATTCTTATATGCCTGTGAGATTAGGTTTTTTTCGTAAATATGATATTTTCTTTAGAAAATATTTAAAACTTCAACAGAAAGTTGTTTTTTAATATCAATTATGTCACTTAGAATAGTTATAGCAGTTAAGATATTTTTTTTTAGGCTGCATAAAACCTAAAAACCTATCTACGTGCGGCGGTCACACGCGGGCCAACTCGCCCCTCCGCGCCTACGCGATTTTAAATTACACTATATATAGGGGTAGGGCAGACAATACTGTTTGGGGTTGGATTTACAGTGGTCAACCCTTGGTCACCCAATGCTGAGTGTAGGTCTCTTTCCTAAAACTATTTTTTATCAAAAATTTTAGGATCATAATTTTTATTATAAACGAACATTCGGAATAATACACATTATATAATACAATACTTAGGACATCATTATGACTTTATATTATCCAAATATAAATAATATTTGGATAGAATAGTTTTAGAAGTAAAGATACATATTATGTATAACAAAATTTCGGGATTTTGAACAATATGGTTACTGAAGTTTATTGCAGACGTGTTATGTATAATGATTTTTTGACAAAAAATATTTTTAGGAGATGAAAGGGAGTACCACAAAACCTACCTACCTACTATTCGTAGTTGGGATCTTTCTAGATATTTCTGGGGTTTTGATAACGCATGGTGGCTCGTGTTACTGCTTAAAATGAAATCTCGTGGTGCCACTTCCATGCGGCCGTTTATTAACCGGTTACGCGGACGACAGCCTTCTACTCATTCAGTCGAGTGCTCGGGCAGACTCTAGAATTTGGCTGATACTTGCCTACGATTAATACCCCAGTAGGCCATCAAACCGTCTGACCTTGACACCACAAAAAGCTTATCAACGTATTTTAAAAGGCAATCTTAAATTGTGACCTAATATTAAATTTAATAATGATCCCGTAAGAAGGAAGTATTGTTGAACATACATGTTTGTCCAACTCCTCTGCTGTTATTTTCTGATTAATTTCGTTGCGAGATCCAAGACATTTAAATTGTTTTGCTGGGACTTTGGTCAAGGTTCATTGTTGCGGCATTTTTCTGGTGGTCGCCACTGTTGATTCTAGCTTTCAGAAGTTACAATGGTTTGGGAAGAGAGTGGATAAAAAAGTAACTCCTATTTCTGTGAACAAAAGAAACAATCCGCAGCGAGATTAAACGAACCAAGCTTTACAATTCGCATCCCGAATTTAAAAGCCCGGTTAACTTGATCTCGCAACCAACCTCTTAATTCTTCGGTATTCTACTATATAAATTTCTATATAAACTGACTCATTTATTGTCTTGTTTCTTGTATGAACAAAGAAAAAATACCTATCCTTTTCGAAGCAGGGTACAAACATTTTCTTGGTGGAGCTAAAGAACCGCTCCCCTGAAACTCGGCGCCTATGATGTTGGCGAATGATGCCTGCGTCGATGCTCGCGGAATTTTGTATTTTATGACACTAATGATAAGTGTAGGTGCTTTTCAGTCCTACTGCGAATCATTTAGATTTCTATTATTTTATGTGCACGCGCAGTCTTCTTCAAACATTACTTACCAGATTTATAAACACAGGGGCGCCTGTCGCAAAGAAACCAAAACTCACACGAAGAACAAAACTGGAAGATACAATTACAGCGAAGGTAAAGAAAACTGACTCGAAAATTATCCAGAACCCTCTAAATGTTACGTCCACTTCTGCTAAACCTGTTAATGTTCTAAATAGTATCAACAATACTGCTGTAGATACAGATTTCCGTGCTAATCAAGATTTTAGTTGTAAATTTCGCCAAAACAAAGGTAGTGACAGTAATGGCGAGTCTTATAAGTGTGATGTATGTCAGCGTAGTTTTAGGGTAAAAAGAGAGCTTTCAGAACATAATCGAATACACACTGGTGAAAAACCTTACACGTGTAATGTATGTCAGCGTAGTTTTAGGACAAAAGGAAAGCTTTCTATTCATACTCGAACACACACTGGTGAAAAACCTCACATGTGTCATATATGTCAGCGTAGTTTTAGTAAAAAGGATAATTTAACGAGACATATTCGTATACACACTAGTGAAAAACCTTACACGTGCGATATATGTCAGCGTAGTTTTAGGCTAAAGGTAGATCATACAGCCCATGTTCGGAAACATAATGGTGAAAAACCTTACGAGTGCGGTACATGTCAGCGTAGTTTTAATAAAAAGGGTAATTTAATTACACATACTCGTCTACATACTGGTGAAAAACCTTACACGTGTGATATATGTCAGCGTAGTTTTAGGCTAAAGGGAGATCATACATTACATATTCGCACACACACTGGTGAAAAACCTCACAAGTGTGATATATGTCAGCGTGGTTTTAGTAGGAAGGGAGCGCTTTTAGGACATACTCGAATACACACCGGTGAAAAACCTTACAAGTGTGAAATATGTCAGCGTAGTTTTAGGGTAAAGGGAGAGCTTTCAACACATACTCGCACACACACTGGTGAAAAACCTCACAAGTGTGATGTATGTCAACGTCGTTTTAGTGTGAAGGGAGCGCTTTTAGTACATACTCGAATACACACAGGTGAAAAACCTTACACGTGCGATTTTTGTCAACGTAGTTTTAGGTTAAAAGGAGAGCTTTCATTACATACTCGAATACACACTGGTGAAAACCCTTACACGTGTGATGTATGTCAGCGTAGTTTTAGGACAAAAGGAAAGCTTTCTATTCATACTCGAACACACACTGGTGAAAAACCTCACAAGTGTCATATATGTCAGCGTAGTTTTAGTAAAAAGGTTAATTTAATGAGACATATTCGTATACACACTAGTGGAAAACCTTACACGTGTGAAATTTGTCAGCGTAGTTTTAGTGAAAAATCTATCTTAACAAAACATATTCGTACACACACCGGTGAAAAACCTTACACGTGTGAAATTTGTCAGCGTAGTTTTAGTGAAAAATCTATCTTAACAAGACATGTTCGTACACACACTGGTGAAAAACCTTACAACTGTGATGTATGTCAGCGTGCTTTTAGTCATCTATCGAGTATGAAAACGCATGTTGCACGTTTGCACCCAAGTGAATAACATAACCTGCTCTCGTCCCTTTATTCTACTTGGGGTTGGCGCAACACGTTTTCTTCACATATGTCAGACGTCACGGCATCATTTACTCCTTTCTCTTTCATATACTGTCTACTTAAACTACGCTGACATACACTGACATACATCACACAATTCATCCATCTTTTCTTTGGCCTCCCGCTTCCATCAACATTAATATCCATCACTTTTTGGTAATATACGTTTCATCCAACCGTACGCGTAAATGGACCCTCCACGAAGCCGCCAACCAAACATTATGTACATCAAGCTAAGTAACTCTACGCAAAAATTATTGCTGGGATACAATACAACTTTTTTTTTAACGATGAAAATTTACTGTTTGACGTAGGACCCAATGTAACGCAGTCAAAACATTGTTGGGTCATGG